>JABUIW010000209.1:833317-864903 GCA_013363375.1 Menidia beryllina
GGATGGATGGATGGATGGATGGATGGATGGATGGATGGATGGATGGACGGACGGACGGATGGATGGACAACCTTTTACTAAAATAAGCAATGTCATCGACCAACCTGGCTCCTTGCCCTCTGAAATCTGGCTCGGGCTGCCCCCCAAAAAGCCCACAACATGCTTGGCTGCCCCCATCTCCTCATCGCTGGCCCCCACGCCCCGCCACACAAACAGGGACTTTGGGGTTTTCAGCACAAACACATCGTTGGTGTTCAGGTTGGACGCAGAGACCTCAACCTGGAGACGCAGACACGTGAGAGAGGTAAGTGGGTCAGCATTTGTCACATCTCATGGCCACCTACGCAAATCAACGTGTACTCTACAGATCATCTAACCTCCACAGCTCGGGTGGCGCGGGAGGAGCTCTGGCGGATGTGGAAGAGGCGTGTGCTGCCGGCCTGCGACTGCCCACTTTTGCGTGATGTTCCTCCACTGTGGATGATCATGGGCTTGGTCTGGAAGAGGCTCATCAGGTGGGAAGGTTCCTGGCCTTGAGTCACTCTCACCTGTAGATGGGTGGAGGTAAATTATTCATCACCAGACTTGGCAGTGACTTTGTAAAAAAAAAAACAAAAGAAAACAGCAGAGAAAAAAATCCCATTCAGCTTTAATAACAAAAAGTAGGGTCAGTATATTAAAAAAAGGTTATTTTGGGGATTTACTTTGACTTTGTTCGACTGAACATAATGGGAACTTTTTTACGTTTAAGACCTGAAATACATTCCAAAATCTGGGTGCAGCCAATTCAGGGCTGGTGATCAGGTACAAAGATAAATCATTTCAATAGCATCAATTTATCGATTGATCAATTGAAAGGCAAAGTGAACAACTGCTTTGGTTTTTTTTAACTATTTGAAACTCTAGCTGTGGATTACATAGACATGTGTGTTAATGAGTGTTATTGCATTTATTTAGAAAAGTGTTTGGTCAACATAAAAATTAAAGAAAGACTGCCCTCTGCTGGTTAATCTGGATAGTTCATCTGTTTAGAAGGGGGGGGATTAGAGTATTCTTTTTTTTAGTCAATTAAAAATCCTCTGTGATAAGTTCATAAAACTTCACATCAGGAAAATCTGTTATTTCAGATATTAGTTGGAAGAATTGTGTTGTGTAATTGTGAACAGGCAATTTTCTGACTTTGTGATTTCATTACCTCTTTGTTCCTTTCTAATCAACCCTGCAATTCTTTTCATATCAGGGAATGGGAAATAGGAAAAATAACACAACAATTAAATTATGATTATACTGTATTGTGCTTTGAAGTAATCAGTCATAAGAATTTCTTTATGTATTCAGATATTTATGTGGACTGTGAAAGCATCAAGTTTGAACCTGAACTGGGGATCCTCCCATTGAGTCATCCAGCTTCACTGTGAGGAATGCTGAGGCTGCCAGCTCATCTTGGGTGCACTTCAGCCCCTGCCTGACAAAGCAACACAGACAGACTAAGTGACTGTCCTCAAACCTAGCCGTTAGACGGATACAAGTTTTTTCCTCCAGTTGCAATTTGCACGGCACTGCACAAATAACGCTTTCCATACATGTTAGCGGGAGTCTCTTGTCACCCACCAGGTGTAAATGATGTGTTTTTCCCGGCTTCCCATGCTGTAGCTGTAGAGGATGAGGTAGCAGTCTCCGCCATAGAAGTGACCGTACGTGGACGGGTCCACTGGCACCTTTTCACCGTTCTCAACACGCCAGATCTGAAAGCCAGACGTCATTTTTTCATTTACGCAGCTTGCTACTTCAGGTCTGTCTGCCATGTTTTTCCATTTTGCCCCCTCCCCCTTACCTGGACCTTGCCCTTGCCATCGTCAACCATTCCATGCTGTGCTGCCATGGCTTTGTTAGAGTGCAGGCTGGAGGCATCGAAGGGAATTTGTTCCACTTTGGCTATGCGGCCGATGCTGTAGGCCTTAGACGGGCCTGTTGTCTCATCCTTGTCCTTCCAGTCACTGAAAAACTGCTTGAAGAGAGTCGTCTCACCTCCCGCAGGGAGTACCTGGATCTGCAAGTCAAGTTTGTCACGTATTTGTGTCATGTTACACACCTTGTGACTTTTTGAGCAATTAAGGAGTTTTTCGGCTCTACCTGCGTTTTGCTGCTGTAACCCTTGTCCTTGATGAACTCCTGTCCTGCCGACATGGCTTTTTGACGCTCTGATACATTGGCTTTGGGACCTGTTCGGAGTCACATAATTAGAAGATTGTCATTTTCGAAAAAGCATGTCTCACCTGGAGCCGATCAAGTGGGAAATTTGGTATCGATGAAAACTTTTAATTAGAACCAGAACGGTATGGATGTTGCTAAGAGACACGAACAAGGGGATATTTTCCCTCTCTGCTGCATTATTAGGCTATAAAGCTGCCAGCACCTTTCCAAACGAAGATGTTCTTGTCCACCCCATTGTCCAGGATGTAGCACTCTTCAGGAGACAGCATGGCCTGCTTGAAAGGACTAGACGAAGCCACAGACGTCACCTTCATGGAGCCAGAAGCATCTGAGATCTGAGAACAGCAAAAGGACAGCATTACCAAAGTGTTTTTTTAATGAGCACCAGCCTCAATTTCTCACACAAATCAAATATTTTGTAAATTAATACCATTTTCTTTTTTTCTGAAATATTGTAACTTGAGTCGAGTCATTTAAATGCTTTCAGAAAGGTCTTTTCAAATATAGTGTACAAGTTTAAAATGCTTCCACAAGCACACGGTACAATCACTCTCAGTTTATTACACTTGATTTATCGATTTATCGTTGGCAGAGTACCCGTCTTCCTGACTGTGATTTTCCATCCGGAGGTCAGTGAGTGCACATAAAAAAACTTTTTATCCATTGTTGCATCTCTCACCATGTAGAGGGCACCCTTCTTTCTGTTGGAAGAGTCCACCTTCTCATCGTCAGGAGTGCTGGGAGCAATGGTGGTTTTGGGCCCCAAAGCCTTGTGAGGAAAACGAATGAATCCCAATTAGAAAGTATTCAAATATTTGTCCGGATATCCTAATAGAAATAAAACAGTAGAGATAGTGGACATTGTCCTACAGCTTCTTCAAATTGAAAAAGGGGCCTTGATAAATTTAAAACCGCCCCTGATTCCCCTCAGTCCCATTATATCTCTTTGGAGCACTCTCAATCTAAAGGACGTGTTTACAATGAAACTTTGGCACATAACTAACACATGGGTAGCACATTACAAAGGAGAGCATTGTATCCCAGCGTTCCCACACTGACTAACTCAGTGGCAATGAATGCATCAACCACACACTGAACTGCACTGTAGTGATCTAATTTAAGAATTAATTAGGGGGGAAATTATTATGGGACAAAGAAGAACAGGGAATGCGTGTTTCACCTCGATGACAGCAGCCGGCTCGTCTCCCTCCTCCACCATGTGCACTTTTGCTCGGCCGTTTCTCTCATTGTCTCTGATATCAATTGTGACCTGAGAAGCCTTCAGCCGCTCAAAGCGGTTGCACTCACTGCCGCACCACTGATATACATCCTGCAGGAAAGAACAACCAGGAAAAAGGAAATGGAAAACTTTAGCCTTAAATAAGTTGGTTATAAAGATTTGCTGCACAGACATCTGAGGTTTAAGTACAAAATGGGTGCATAAATGCAATTAAACAAAAACAGTGCATCTTCTTAACTGAACTCTTGCTATTAAAAGCTTTTGGTTGTTTGATATTATCAATTCTCTAAACTGAATCTGTCTTCTACCTTAAACCTAAAGAAGAACACACTGCAAACTACCATTCATTGATGAATGAATTTATCTATTAATGAATAAAACCACAGATGCTGGGTCTATTGTTCACAGTAACCACGAAAAATAACAACAATAATTTATTCTAATTAATTAATATAATCCTTATTTTTTATTATTCAGCAAGAAAAAACTATAAAAGAACATGTTCTGCATTGGTTAATTTTGTTTTAAGGTTTCTTGGGCTGATATCTTGTTCTCATTAGATCCTCCGGTTTTGATGGATTATTTTTGGTTTGCTGGTGAAAAAAGCAACAGGTTCCAACAATGGAGAGGAAAACATTGTGTACGTGCCAGAGCTGTTGGGGAATCACCCTCACCTCAGGGTAAAATTGAACCTTCTTAACAGCAACAAATACTCAAGATGAACATAAATCAGACTGTGGTCTTCGCGTAAACGTTCAAGGTATTTGGATTGGGAAGTTTCATTGAAATTCATTGATTAAAAAATAATACAATAATTGATATTATTGAAATAATATTCAGCACCCAAACAGTTAAAAAAAACAAAAACAAACAAAAAAAGTTCTATACGTTTGATGGAATGTCAGTGGATAGAATAGTTCATATTTGTAAGAGTAACTGATTCCACAGCAAAAAGCAACTATTCAGCAGGTTTATTGGATCCAAGATAACTGAACTCAATTCCGATATGAGCTTCATATTGCCATAAATTCTAGGTTTTTGACTTTTGAGTTTTTGTGTCTTAGTTTTTCAGTGTTCATTCCACATTTTTCCTTTTTAGTCATTTACCTTATTGTGAAAATTTTACTTTTTGTCTCTGGACTTTTAGTTTGTGACTTGCCAGCTGTTGTTTCTTTTAGTTTTATTCTAGTCTCTCTTCTAGTTTAGGTTCTCTCATGCCTTCTCTTTTAGTTCATTGTGTTCTTTGTCCCTCTCTTTCCTGTTTTCACCTTTTTTCCCACAGTTTTCTCATTGATTCTTCATTTTGTTCATCGGCTCCATTTCCTTCACCTGTGTTAATTGTCTCTTACTCTTCATCAGATCATAATCTTATGTCACTGATGTCTTCACGATCAACACTGGTCTTCCTTGGTTTTCCTTGTTTTAGTATGTTTTTTAGTTTTCCAGTTTTGTTGTAAATCCTCCTCTGCGTATTATTTGTCTACCACTAAATCCTCTTTACTGGGGAATTTTTATTACAGGATTATTATCGTGACATGTTTTACAGCAGCATGCAAGAAATTCTCAAAGACACAGGGTTCCGAGGTTCTCTTCCGAGGCCAAAACTCCAATCTTTCATTGGTGTCTGGTGAAATTTCCTGACTTCACTCTAGGACTATAATGTGTTGTGAGTAGTTATGATGCAATTCACTCCCCAAATTTGTTCCCATAATTAGATATGTCCCTCAACTAATAGGTGAACAGACTCTGAAGCCAAAACATCCCTATTAGTATGAATGGTGTAACATGAAATTAGTGTATACACCTGCTCGAAGAGAAACTTTCACACACCTTTCCCAAGTCGATGATGAAGCAGTCCCCTTTGTTGAAGCTGGACCAGGACATGTCCACTTCTGTCGCTCTAATGACTCTGCGACCCTTGACGTGAAGCAGACGCTTCACATTCATGTCATTCGTCACAACGTGATTGAAACCTGAGGCCACGCCCCCTTTCTGCAACAAAAAAAAAAAAACATAGAACGTTGACATTTCTGTCCAATTTGCACTGAAAGAAGATTCAAACCATATATCTTGTGCCCAGATTTTCTAGCCCCAGTAAACCGAACAGTGTGTAGAACATTTGAGGCAGGATGAGTGGTTTAATGAAGCACAGATCTGCTGCACAGTGAGGATGAAAGGAGTTAAACACGCAACCTCGAAGAACAAAGGGCGGCAAACTGTTGTGCAACGATGAAATGAGCATGTGGTATAAATCACAGCAAACAACATCTAGAAATCTTATCAAATGGAAACAAATTACACGAGCACGACGCCTGCATCTGGTTACAAGACGGACCATTCAGTCTACGTAGTGCTGTACCTTTAAGTCAGGTCTGCCACGCAATGTGCCCTCCTTGGTCAAGCCATTAAACAAAACAGGTATTTACAAGACATGTAAATAAGACACTGCAAATGAGCAACAGAGAGAGTGTAAACCGGAGAAGACCAACATGACTGCTTTTATGGAAAAGGTTTTGAGGAAATACTGATGTCATGCTGCAGTTTCAGAGAAACAACACTCAAAGGAGTCTGTCTTGTTTTCAAGTTGTTCACTGCAGCTCTGGCATTCACTGAAACAAGTTGCAAGGCTGAGGATTTGAAGAAGTGGGAACACTGAGACATAGACCACATTAATGCTGATTGGCTGCTACATTTCCATGGTAACAATGCAGGCTCTGTTGTTCTCCCTGTTTGAATTGTTTTGTAATGACTGAGTTGCTCAAACTATAAAGAATTGATAAAGTTTCCTTCTCCTTTTTCAGAAAACCCACTGTGAGAGTGCACGAACTAGCATGTGCAAAGTTTCCAACCTCCAACAAAAGTAGTAAACAAGAATTTGGGGTAATTACATTGCACTAAAGTCGGGCTTGGGGGAGCGGATGCTTTTGAGGGCAACGGGAAACAGATGGCTGGTAAAAGTGGCTTAGCTTGAGTCACAAAATGACTGCTTTTGCACAGGCTGGTTGCCAGGGTTGTGGCTGATCAGACTGTCAGACACACCCCGAGATTTAAATAACGCAGGGATAATGTGTGTCCTCTGAACTTCAGACTCCCAAGCTTCACACGGGGCAAGGTACATCGAGCGTGACAGTCATTACACTGCATGAATGCATTCAAGTTAAGAGTTCTGAGAAAGATTTGAGCTCAATGTTAGTCATCACTAATTCAGCTGTTTAAGAGATTTGCAAACTTAAATTTCAAGAAGGTCACTTCTGGAAACACTCCTTTAAAAATAAAACACTTCAACGAATTCAAGTCGTGAATTCTACTTAACAAACAGCAAACAGGGTGCAGTTCCCAAGCATAATATTTACCATGTTCAAGGTTATGTATTAGAATAAAGACTTAGTGATTCACAATAAAAACAATACCCATACAAGATAATCTGTCATGGTACTCACTAGTTCATACAATTTGGGTGGCGATTCCGTACATTTTGTAGTCACCTCTGAAAGCCTCAACTTCCCTTATGCAACATATGATAGTAACTGTTCCTTAGAAAGGTGGGGATCCATTGAGTGCTGTACCTAATGCCAAAATATCTTTGTTCTTCTATCCTTACCAGGTGTTCTGTTTTTTAATTTAACCTAATGTTTTAAAATCTGCTGTCTCTCTACCTTCCCCTACCATCCCCTAATAACATAGCTAAATGGCATGTACGAGCATTGTAAATAATTGTTATTCCCTTAAACAGTTAACGCAATCATATATTTATCCGGCAACAGGGTCGTTTATATACCCTGTCATCTCACTGACCTATTTACTGCCCGTGTTACTGGAGCATAACTGTTTTGAAACAGGATTGTAAAATAATGAAGTTTATGACTGAGCAAAGTCTGAACAGCATCAGAACTTAAGTACAAAATACTTCAGTCAGGCTGAGTGGCCTTTGAAAAGTGAATTTTTCTTTCCGATCAGCCCTGTTGCGATGTTATGATTTCTACCAAGAGCTGCAAGCAAAGGTTCTCTTAAATCCTTTAATTACATGGATTTTATTCCAACAAGCCTGCATTTGCCACACATTGAAGCTCACCTGATACTTGATGCCTGACTTGAAGTACCCTAGGAATGTATTGGATTCATTGTTCTGCACCTCTCTGAACTGGACCGGCCCACCACCAAGAAAGTCATCCAGCTGTGTGGCAAAGATAGCGGCCGCTCCACTCTCATCATTGGAACACTCCTCACCTGCAGAGAACAAATCTTTACCTTTGAAAATTCTTCTAAACGGTTTTATATCAGAACATAGATGGCCGTTAACGTGCACAAAAATGTCCAAATCTCTGAGTCAGTCGATGAACTCAAGCACATCCGTGGCAGAGCTGCTTTTTATCCCTGTAATTACAGTTAGATGGCACGCAACATAGAACAAAATATATTCCTCAGTTTGACACTGCTAGCATTGATCCCGCACAAACAGACGTTTTATTTTATTCTAACATCTTACAGATGTTGCAGCGGCAGAGGAAAATTAAAGTGTGTGTGTCTGTGCATGAACTAGAGCAGAGTTGGCATGGTGCAGCAGATGCCTGTAGGTGCCTGAGCCTGGCCCCTGTGGCTCATTCCGCATGTGAGTCATGCAGCAGTTTTCATCTACGTCTCAGTTGTTGTTGTGCAACTGGAACTTTTAGTGAGGACGACAGAAGACAGTTTCAATTAAGGGCCCAGTGGACTTAAAGCTGGCCATACCAGTCTGCTCTTTAAGGGCCTAATTTGAAGTTGTGGTGAGAGGACAAAACGGAAGAAGAACTGCCCGATGGAAAGGAATTTCACAAGCTGCGATGACTTTTAATCAAGATTATTTTAGCTTGTAATTCAACAGAGGAACTTACAGTTCCAACCTTACACATATAATGTTGAAAGCACATTACAAAGAATTACTTCTCTGCTTTCTTTTGTTTTAAACAAAAACCTACAGTTGTATTTCATTGTGAGAAGGCATCATATTACATGGAGGCTTTCTTGTATCTGCGCACATGAATGTGCATGTGCTTTAAATGGAGAGGGAATGCAGTTTGTTAGCTTTGTTTACAGCTAATGCATTCACTGATCATGATATTGCAATAATACTCGTGATGGCTTTAAAGATAGGTGGACCTTGCATGGCGTGAAAAAGTGAAATTCACTAATCATGATAAAAAGAGGATTTTTTTTAGATGATACATTCAAAAAGGATTAAAATAACCTTTAAGAATTTAATGTTAAAGGAACATTTCCGGGTTGAGATCAATAAAGTAAATCTGACAACTACGTATCTATCTATTCTGCAGTTTAATGTTAATTGATTTGTTATTTATATCTCAATGGTGACATAAATGACTCTCCCTGTTCAGTAAGGTGTGTTGACATGTATTTTGAAACAAATAATGTATTGGGAAACAAATAAAGAAAATTGTACAACTTTTATATCTTACCCAACCACATGTGTATGTAATAGGATGGAGCTGAGGTGGTGAAGAGCAGCAGGTAAGCGTCCCCACTGTAAAAGCAGCCATGCAGGGTTTTTGGCACAGGCTTCAAGTCCATGTTCTCGACACGCCACACCTGCAGCCCCGGCTGCTTTCCTGCGCTTTCAAACTCCTTATGGGTAACCATGGTAGCTCTGAGGAGGAAGGGTTGATATGGATGAGGCCAAAAAGAAACACAATGAATTTTTTTAATGGTTCATTTATTGATCTGTCTATCCATTTTCCACTCTGTGTAATCCAATTCAGGGACATATGGGGGCTGGAGTCTAACCCAGCTGCCTAGTCATTTAACCTTTTTTTCTCTTGGAAAACTCTCTAGCAAATGGTGTAGCTTCAGTTTGTAGTTAAGGACACAGACAATGACGAAAAAATGCAGAGCACACATAGTGTGAAATGAGAATTTTTCTTCTGCTTTTTTTTCCTTTTTTTGGAGTCCACATCATTATGTGTTTCCTGAGCAGAGCGTGCAGATAGCATGTGGTTAACAACTATGAAAGATGAACAAACGGTGGTTATAATTATGCATGGTGTCTTCACCAGCAGAATGCTCGCATTTAAGGTTTCTTTGCATAGACCAAACTGGAAGAACTAGTTCCTAAGCAGTCAATGAGTCACTCACACCTGCTGCTTCTATATACATTTTGAAAGTCATATTTAGAAGACCGTTGTTATCTATTTCAATTGTTTTTTTCCTTTCCTAATTATGAATCTCTTTTTCTAATTCTAAAGCCATTTTGTGGGTCTTTTTTCCAAATGAAAATGTAATTTTTATTTGATCATTAGTGATTATCTCACAGCAAGCTAAATCAGATAATAGAGCCAATCCACGTAGCCCAAGAGCTTAATTAGACAATGTATCTTTAGTTAGATTTGTCTGTTCTATTTTTTTTTTTAAATAAACTCCATAAACGAGGACTTGTAAAATCATGCTTTATAAACAATAAAACAAAAGTCAGTGTAAGAAAGTCTGAATTTATCTAATGTTTTATATTCTAGCCAACGGTTTCAAGATGTATCTGTGAAAAAAATTGAGACAATACTTCCAAATGTCTGAACTATGACATCCATCTACAATAATTGTTGTTGTTTTTATCCTTTTACAGGAAGTCGTGCTGTTAAAGATTAAATTGAAATCGCCAGAATGAGTCTTTGCATCATCAAAGTCAAGAGATTACACAGATTGCCATTTTCCCCGATTACACAAGAGCCAGATTACACATCTGTGAAGGGAGCTGGATTACTGCAGCAGTGAGCCTGACGTGCTCTGTGACGACACAACACGGAGCCTGTCCACTCTCACAGCTTCCACTCCATTTAATTTCCACTCTGGTCCATCCACCGCGAATCCACATCTTACACCAGGATGTATTATTGAACCTATGATGAGGTTACATCACGCTGTTATGAAAATCTGCCCGCCACTCTAAACAAATGTCGATCATCACTACCGTGAAGCATATCATCATAGTTTGCTTTGCTGTGTGTTAAATGAGTGGCCTGCAGCTCAGGTTTCAGAGTAGGAAGTGTACTTCCTGGAAGATGTGGATCAGTAAGTGCTGCATCATGGACAGATCTATAGACACCACAAAATATGAAGATATTGAATGGAGTCAGATGCACTGAGAGCAGAACTGAGGAGACGCAGTAATGACCGGAATAATGCAGCTCTGTGGGGAGTAATGGCTGGAGCATCTCCAACTTGATTTTCCTGCTTCCTTATTCTCTGCTGTCAAATGAATACCTCAGACTGATATGCTCCTTTCTTAAATGTATCACTTTTTGAAAAACGCACTTCTGTGTAATAAAAAAGAGCACAGATATTAAGTCATATTGCATTAATTTGCTTATTTTTTTCTTTTCTTTTCTTTTTTTTACTTTTACTTTTTTCTTTTTTTAAGCATTACATAACATACAACTCACTACTTCACGCACTCCATTTGCGCTCTGCCTCTCTCGCTTGGTAATAAACGGTTTACAGCAACAAGAAATGTACCCATGACACCAAACGGCAACCCGAATAAGCAATTTTTTCCATCAAGAGCTGAACTCTCTTTCTGATCGTTCAACGTCCCCATGCCGAACACCAAAATGAACACAGTTGGGGTTTTTTCCCACATCTGGATAATCCTTTTACGCTCGAACTCCACAATCCCTGCCTTTAATTACCAACTCGAGGCGTGATTTAGTTGTAAAACCCTGAATCTCCTAACACGGGCGAGGATCGTTTACTGGAAAAAAGTGCACTTACAGCTTTGAGAGATGATTTGCAGAGAAGAGGAGGAGCCGCACCACAGCTGGAGGTTTGCAGACGTGGGAGTGAGGAGCGTATGAGCGTCTTTGCCTTTTTAGATGTGTAGTAGAAGGAAAAGAGAGCAAGAGCTCTGACAGTACATGAATATGAGGAGGAGGGGCTTAGAAGTGATTGGTCGACAGGAGCACCGAGGATAAAGATGAATCTGTCAAAGATGCTTTTGAACAATGTCGTGGAGCACATTTGAACTTCAACTACTTTTAAACTTGCATACTGCTCACAAAGTGCTCATAAAGTGGGGGAGGGGCAAATTTTACAGGGCCTTAGTTCAAGCTGCAGCACGTTTTTCTTTGCTTTTAGAAAAAGCCCTGTGTGTTAAACAAAAAAAAAACAAAACGTGTAAGTCTTTGAGCTCCCTGGATTTATATTGAGCAGCGTTTGACTGACAGATGTACCAGTTCTGCAGGGAACCTGTTGAGCAGCTCATCATTTCCACCAATCAAGTTTAAATTTCAAACCAAAAGGTTCCCACGGGTCACGCCCAGCCTACAAACACTAAAAAATCCACATGTCACAAGCCATACAGAGGCTCCAGCACTGCAGCAGAAAATATGAGCGCTTGTGTTTAATCAGGCTCTGGCTTTCAAATCTTTCAGTCAACCGCTCTGAAAAACCAGACTGTGGTTCAAAATATTTGATGAACCAGTCCCACCAGTCGTTGGGATCCTCTTTAGAGATACGATCATATTTTAAACCAGAAGTTCCCTGATTGTGTTTTATCTGGGGGGGGAGCAGATGACTAAATAAATGAACTATCCAATTCAGTTTGGACAAAAGCAACCTGTCAACGTTGCTGCTGCCTTGTTCTCGTTTTGTTTGTTTTACGGCATCAGTTCAGTTTAGACGGAAGTGAACTGGGATCATAGCTTGTCCTCACAGGAGGTTTCATCACGGTAGTTATGCAACGACTAAAAAGCCCTTCCTAAAATTAGTGACAGGCTTGAAACATTAATGTGTCCCTAATGCAAAAGGCCCCTTGTAAAAAGCATCATTTTTCTGTAGTTGTATAATAGAGATTGTTTGTCGCCGTATCTGTTGTTGATGCCACGGTGAAATTCAGATAAGAGCTGATAAGGGAAACACAATGCATTAGAAAAAAGAGGAAACATCTGTGCCTCTATCTGTGAAGATTTTTTTTTCCGCTGGTTTCCATTTTAGCCTTTGGTCTCCAACGCACATATCACTTATGTAAACTAAGAAAAAAAAATTTTGTTCCTACTGTGTGGCAAAAAAAGAACTCAGCTTCACTTATCTGAGTTCATTTGGTTACGGGTGCCAGATTCGGGGTCATCGTCTTATCATCTAACAGAACATGACATGTAAGCTAGAGGCCCATTGTGCCACTCACTGACAACTGCGTGATGCAGATGCCCATTGACAATACAGCCTGCCCTAAATGGATTAGACTCTTAGTGTTCGAGGCTTAGATAGCCTGTGTCCACCAAACAGAACAGAGAGGTGCTCGTTTTGAAACCGGATACCTTGTCAGTTGTAAATACCACATTTAAATCTGAATTGTTCCATTACAGTCAGGCTCTTGACAGAATCACAATGGGATAAAAAGTTGTAAAAAAAAAATTAAAAAAGGGAAAGATGATGGGGAAGATTAATTGGATTTCATGGCACAGATCACTCATTTCTCTTAACCTGTCAGCTGTATCAATTTATTTATTTTATCTTAAAACATTGAGAGGCACCGGAGTGGTATTTTTCTGTCAGCAACAGACCTCGGTCACAAGCAGATCAGCTGTAAATGACTGTTTGTCATGTTTGCCACAGCGAAAGCTTCTGTGGACACACGGAGTGTAAACAGCGTGTGGGAGTGGCACTGGAGCAAATGTCTGACTTGTCATACAACAACTAAACCAGGAAGCCTACTCCCTTTGTAAAAAGGTTCAGTTTAAACAAGGGGAGGGCCAGAATAAGCGAGCAGCTCCTTGGTGATTGCGGACTGCTGTGGAAGGAGATAACGATGACCTTTCTCCAGAGTGTGCTGTTAATAATTGTTTTCTTCCATGCCGAAGTCGCATCAGGTTGAGTCCAGTGCTCCAATGAAGGCCAAAAAAATCTGTGCTGTGAACGGGTCTGACCAGGCCATGCTGCTTGTTCTGGGCCAGGTGTATGAGCAGTCAGATAAGGTGAACACTGCTCCTGTCAAGCTGCCTGGGGCTTGACCGCAGATGACCTGTATCGTTTACCAAACTGACCTTGGGACAAATGCATAAAGACGGGGGAGTGAGAATAGATTAGATTGAAGCTATTCAGGTTGTACTCGGTAACAACCACCACCCTCAAGGGAACATGCTGAGTTCCTCTCCACTGAATTACTTGTAAAAACAGATGTGCTGGTTCTGCTTTAGTCTATCTGCCGCCACAGGACCGTGAGTGTGAGGCACATAGGTCTGCAGCACAGAGCCAACATCCTGATGATACCATGTGTAAACAAGGATCTTGCAGCCTTACTCAAAGTATTATTACTTTATGGCACAATGTGTTGTTATTACATATAAACAGAGGACGGGTGGCATTTCATTGTCAACTAGATCAATGGTTTGATTCCCATAATTCATGAGAGGTTAATTTAAATGAACAAAGAAACATCAGAGGCTGGAAAACTGTTTGTTTGCTGAGCGATACTTGGTTCTCAGGAAGACTAGAAAAGCACGGCATAAAAAAAACAACAAAAAAAAACAAAAGCACAGCATATTTAAACTGATTGGTGGGGCTCTGAAGGGTGCGTGCCATTGTGGTTAACCCCATCACTCGAGCCTCATTATAGTGTCTGTGCAACTGTCCTCATATGACAGCTTCTGCAGGCTTTGCATGCAAGTCACACGTTCAAAACTGCTGAAGCAACCATGTGTCTTTAAACGCAAGGACGGTTTATAACCCTTTATTTGTGGAAAATTGGAATGCATAGTCTTGTGGAAAACTCATTAGTTGATTTTTTTTTGTCTTATCCTTCCTTTTCGGTGAGGAGATTTTATATCCTAATAATTGGATATTCCTGGCTAAACAAAGGGAATAAATAGGTAACTTCAACATGATGTAAAAGCAGCATGTTAGTTTGCCAGAAAGATTGGACTTAAAACATATTTTTTACCATTACACTCAAAGAATTATTGATTCATTCGCTTATTTTTCTTTTATTGCGTCACAATGTATGCTTGTGAGTTTGGTGCTTTGGGTGGATTTGTTGTTGTAGCTATTTCTTTATATCTTTGTTGCACTTATTACTGTGTTATTGCTGCAAAATAATATGTGCGACTTAATCTGCTTTTTAAATAGATATTAATGGGCTGAACGACCTGTTTAAGACAATTCCAATCTTCCCCACAGCCATCGTCTGTGTAAGTTATTGATGATTATATAAAAAAGGGACATTTAGCATGATTGGGTACAGTATTTATAGTATTTACAGTTCACCATTTGTCTGTATAATGCGGCTGAAGATAATTTGCTGGCTGTTTGAATCGATATGTAGAGACTAAAGAATGTGTTATTTGATATCAAAACATCTGCAGTCGGGTGGCAAAATGTGGACAGTGTACGGTAAAAATGGGGCACATTGGATTTTAACGGAATTTTGGTATTTCGCTCATTACGTACACGGCAGCAGTCACAGTGAACAGGTTTCATGTGAGATGTTGTCTGTTCATATGAAAGTATTCACCAGAAAAAAGAAAATTAAATTTCATATCAGTATAATTGGGTTTCACCACGGCAACTATCTGTGGCTCAGGAGGAAAGGGAAGTTGCCTATGGATTGGAGGGTCAGTGATTTGACTCCCTGTTCCTCCAGGCCCCACGTCGAAGAGTCTTAGGGCAAAGCTTTGAACCCAAAGCTGCCAACCAGTGCATCCACCAGCATGTGAATGTCTGGGTGAATAACATGTGCTTCGAGTGGTCAGTTTGACTGGATAAGTGCTATGTAAGTGCTAGTCCATTTACTATTATAACATTTTATTATTGTAACACAAGAAAGGAGCTAAATGTGTGCAAAGCTAACACTGAGTGAGCTGTCGTATGTTATTGAAAAGTAACAGTACAGGCCCAGTGGATGTCATGGGAGCTATAGGAGCTAGAAGGAGGAGGAATGAAGTTATTCATCAGAACCCACTGCAATGTGCCTTCTGCCTCAGTGAACTGTAACTGCTGAATTAAGGAACCTTCATTATTTCTTTCTAGCATGAAATTAACAACAGGATTCATGTTCCCGAGAGCAATGGATCACTGGTTTTCGTGCTCAACGTATTTAGCTCCTCTAACTCATCCCTCTTTGTATCGGCCGGAAAAAAAATTGACAAAGCTTCCAACCACAACAAACCTCCCGGTCAAAGCCGCAGACTGGAAAATGCGAGTGTAACTGAACAAGAACATATTTGCATTGATTTTTATTGCAAAAAAAGAAAGAAAAACACTACAAAAAAAGGTAATTTAAAAAAGACTGGAGTGGGTCAAGCAAATCAATGGTGAAAGAGTAAAATATACATGGAATCCAACGAACAAATTCAGTTCATTAAAGGAAAAAGCAGAACACACATAGTCCAAAATCGAAGTAAGGGAATCCAAAAAAGAAGGCCATGTTCAAAATATTTAATGTCCAGACTAACATGCACCAAAACAGTTCGAGATCCAAAAGGGGCAGTCCAGAAAAGAGGCAAAGGTAGAAAACACGAGCTAGCGAAAGTCAAAGAGTAGAAATGCTGGTGTGCTGAAAGAAGCCAAGACAAAGTAGCAGTGTAGAACAGGAACCAGGAAACCTAAATAGGAAGCACATAATTGCCACCACCAGGTGAACACGATCAGGAAAAAATATCCCGGGGTGGGGGGGGGATTTGTAAAAAACCCAGAAAGATACACAATGCATAGCGTTAGCTGTAGCTGAGCATTGTGGAAGTGCTGTAGGCCTGTCATCATCTTAAGGCCCTTAACAAATCCCCTCCTCCCCAAACACTAAAGAATTTATGAGTGTTGACTATTGCCAGGAAAAACTACTAAACAATCCCGCAAGCCTGCCTCTTGAGTGCTATCCCAGGGCATCTTACAAAAAAAAAAAACCCCAACAATTCTCTTTAGACTGCACAAGTCCTCTGACAGTGCTGAACTCTTATGGGGTGCCCCGGGAAACAAGAAAAACAAAACACCGGACAGGCTGGCAAGGCAGTCACTTTGGATGAGAAAGACACAGCGGTAGAGCCAGAAATACCAGCACAAAACCACAGAAAGAGAGACAACACGGAAAAACGAAAAGGCATGCAGCAGTGGAATGAATGCTGACTGTTAGAAGAGAAAGAGACCAGAGCATGGTTTTCTCACAAAATGTGACATTGAATGGTTTATTTACGATATGTTGATTAAAAGAATCTTGTAACATACCTCAAAATGAATGTTCTTATCCATCTCAAAGCAACTAGGGGGGGTAAACAAAGCTAACATCGACATTAATCTATCTGCAGTTTACATAAAAACAGGCAACCAATGCTATGATTGTGTCATAGTATTTACATGTAGATTAGATTCACAAAGTTAAAGTGAACTCTGTTATCCGGAAATCAAAAACAGCCCCGATTGCACGCTACGCGCAAACTGACAAAACCACATCCTCCACACGCTAGTGATCCATGATTAATACAGCTCAGCAAGACCAAAAGAGAAGAGTGACACAAATGTCCTTCTTAAAGTATAAAGGATAGTTAAAGAAATGATCTGTCCACCTACAATGTAAGACCCAATGGAAAAACCTAATGGAACATAATGGAGGCTAAGTTTACTCGCTGAGAAAACAGCAGTTTGCGTCTTGTGGAAACAATCTAAAAAAAAGTGGGAGTTACTCACAAAAACCTCTAACTCGAGACAAATGGAGAATAAATATTCAAACATTCGGTGCACAAATATGACCATGGATGTTCCAGTGAGAGGGAATTATTTCTTTTTAGTATTTAGGGCCTTCAGTCAGCATGCTGATGGTCCTTCTACGAAACAAAAAGCTTTCCGTTATCTCATTCCAGCAATCAGATTTGGGCCGTTGTGGGATCTAATGTAGAAAAAAAATCTGAGAGAAAAATCTGACATATCTTTCTCAACAGGATATAGTTGCTACTAATCTTCCATGTGCAAAATCACAAACTTACGAACCTGTGACTGATAAGAAAGATGCTTTTGGTCCAGTTCAATAAGCATTTTCATATTTTGGCAGAGCTAACACAGGTGGGTGGGCAGTGCACTTTGAGGCATCTGTAGGTCACCAATAAGAGTACATTTGGGTTTCCTAGGAAGGGGAGCAGGCTTCCTAGTTTTTGGTTTTATGTGAAATACTAATTGCCTTCTGCTTTCTGTTCCACAGAAGCTTTGATTGCAGATAGCAGAGACTCTGTGTTACAGGTTACAAGAATGTTTGGAACTCAGGAGATCAAGTTTAGTAAAGTATTTTTATTAGCATTCTTTTATTAACATGGTGAAAAGACTTCCTGGACTAAGTTGTTGACAATTATTTCACATCTCAGGACTCTTTAGCTTTAATCCTAAATATGTATATATAAATATACATATTTGATACACAGCTAAGTCTATAATTCCCAGAACTTGTCTATGGCATGACATTTCTGGTGGAACTTGCATAATCATGCGTGTGAAATTCAATTTAACCAGCTTGCCTGCTTGACTGGATTCAGCTATTGCCAGACATTCCTCCTGAACTGAAAGCAGCCGTTTGTTGCTGAAAAGTTCACAGACAACATGGAGACTCTCAAATGGAAATTATTTATAGCGGAGCGGAGCTGGAGAATAAAAAGATTCAAGTCTTTTAATGAAAACTTTTTTTATTTAGACGTACACGCGTGTATAAATATGAAATTTTACATCATGAAATATGCTACATCATTACAAAGCTAAAGAGATACTAATATGCAACCTGAAAATCAGACTTTATCTAAATCAGCCTATTCATTTTCTTCATAAACGCACATTAATATGTCAATAAATAAATAAAAAGTAGAGTACATCTTTAAAGATGTGAGGATATCACTTTTGACCTTTTTTCTCCAAGATCTCCCTGAAACACAAAAAGAAACAAAGAAACATAAAGATCTGCAGAAAACATTGCTTTATAATTACCGTACATTATTTCACAACAAATTTCTCAGTATTATTTATGTAATGCTACAATCCAAATACTTATTCATGCAACTTCTATGTTTTGATAGAAAGAATGCATAAGAACAGCTTGGAATAAAATGAGGCTTTGATTGCATAACAGCTAAATTCGTTATTCTTTTCTTTTAGTTTAAACTTCTTCCTCCCTTTGAGACAGAATGGTAGAGTTTAAAGCATTTCTTTCCTTGATCGTAATGAGAAATGTCAGTTAAAAATGAAAGGGAGGAGCTTGGAGTTCCGACAAAGTCACAGATGGAATGTCGAGAAGGAATGCTGTTCATGGCAATCTCTGAAAATTGCTCAGAAAGTTGGACTTTAAATTTTAAAAACATGAAACTGATGTTTTTAGTTTAATTTAAGCTTATTTATATGACTATATGGCAGTTAGCAGAGGATGTTTTTGAATGAGTGTTTTTTACTTTGAATCTTGTCATGATTGACATGATTTGGTGACCTGGAAATATTTACCTTGTAATATAACAAGTACAAGTTTCAACATATGCAAATGTATGATTTTAGTGCAGTTGTGGAGTGTCTACATGTTACCCATGTGTAAGCTATGCTGCTTATGTTGTAACAGATCTTTGATTTTGAAGAGATGTTTCCACAGTGCATAAAGGTGAGGATGACTATGAAAATGACAACAAATAGAATAATTCATAGGAAACAAAGACGAGAAAGGCTTGGGATTTAAAATCTTATTTTTGGTACCAGGTTAGATAAAAATAAATAGGAAGTAACAAAATAAAAGATTGAATTATGAGTAGGTGTTTTGTTCTGTTTTTTACCTGTGGTGTAACACTGGATCAGGTTTGCTTTGACTTTGGGGCGCCCCACACAGATGGATCCTGCTGCATGGCTAATGTCTGATTTACAAACTTCAGCATCCCCGTCAGTGAGGTCATATTCATCTCCTCGTCCTCCTCCTCCTCCTCCTGGCCCACCAAAGTGCTCTCAGACTCCCTCCTTGACTCACTGTGCGGCTTGTCTTTTCCGTCCTGCTCCGAGGAGGCCTCCACGTTCGGGTCCTCCTGTCTGTCCGTCATGTACGTGAGCGGGTTGAAAGAGAGGTCGGAGGCCGCTGTGGCCTCGGCGGCGCTGAGGCCCTGCCAGCTGTGGTCCGCCGCTTCGGTGAAAGTGGAAACGGAGCCCGAGCTCGACTCCCATGGGTGAGTGGCCAGCGCTTCCCTCAGCGTGGCTTTGAGGCTTGGAGGGAGGTCCAGGGAGGAGTCGGTATCGCTGCCCTGCAGCCAGTCCCGCGTCTGCTGGCGCGCATCGGGGTGAGGAGCTGAGGTGGGCTCAGGATGAGCTGGAGGGGAGGAGCAGGGCCTGGTGTTTGTTGGAGAGCGGAGGTCCACCGAGTGGGCGTCCAAAGGGCTGCGGAGAGGTATTGATAAACTTTTTGCGGAGGAAGGGGGCAAGTGAGTGGAGCCAGAGGGCTGTGGGAAGTCGGGGAATCCGGGCAGAGCGGGCAGGGGGGGTGTCTGCGTGAGCAGGTCCCGTCGATCGACCGCTCGTTCCCAGCTAGAAATCCTGGCCTGGAGGCGGGTCACCTCAGACTCCTGCCAGATGACAAGAACACGAAACTGTGATTTATTAATTTCAAAATGCAACCCCGAAAGTACCGACATTTAAAAAAAAAAAATTTAAAACCTTGATGAGCAGGGAATCAGCAGAGGTCTCCATGGACTGCTTGGAGGCATGGAGCTGCGTTTGGAGCTGCGCAACCTGCGCTCTGGTTTGATTCAACTCCGCGGCGAGCTGATGGAGCTGTGCGTGGAGACGACCATTCTGCACACTGCTCCGCTCGTGGAGAGTCCTGCTCTGCTCCAGCTGGGTTGTGCTCTGTAGGAGCTGGGCTTGGCTCTGTTCTAACTCGGTCTGGAGGTGACCGGCCCGGATCTGGGAGCGGTCCAGCTCCAGCTTAGCTTGGTCCAGCTGGGCTCTGGCCTGCTCGTAACGCGCCTTGGCCTCCTCCAGCTGGGCCTGGGTCTGCTGGAGCTGGACGTTAAGCTGCTCCTGGGACGAGCGCATGGTGGAAGAGATCTGCTCAGAGACTTTAAGAAGCTGGCCTCGAGTCTCCTGCAGAGACTCCAGCTGGAGAAGAAAAGATGAGACGTAGTTATTGGTGCTGTAACCGTTAAAACAAGGCGGTCAAGCTGCATGCAGCGTAATATTTTGCAGACAGAAACAGGCACAAAATACAAGACGTGAGATGCTCCCGTGCTGTGCGTGGGAAAAAGAGAGAGAAATAAGGAACTCCCTCATTGGAAAATAAAAAGAGGAAAGGAAATCAGACAGAACAGAACAGCAGTGACCACAGCAGTGGATGAAAAGCCACAACACCTGATCTTAATCAGACAAACAGGAAACCTGGCAGCCCACGTGACGCTGACAGAAATTCTGATGAAAGTGGTTTCATTCGATTTATTTACTATTATTTTTTTGGTTTTGCTCTATTAGGACGACAGCAGACCTCTACTGTTTCAGTCGCACGCTCGAGATTTGAGGAGTGCTCTCTTTTAGTCATTAGAATTGTGAGGTTTTGTCGTCACCGAGCAGCCAAACGGTCGTGTTGCTGCACCTCTTTGCTGTGCTGCTCCCTCTCCAGCTGTAGCTCCTGCTCCAAAGCGGAGACCGTGCTCTGCAGACTGGCCTCTGCCTGCAGCCACTGCGCCTCTTTCAGGCAAAGCTCCTCTTCCAGGCTGCACAGCCGGGCCTCCTTCAAAGACACACACACATACACGGTCAAATCTGTGGGATCAGACACGTCATGTGAAATTACTCTTATGAGATTTATTGAAAAGAAATCTAGTTCTAAATATTAGGTTTATTTGTCCTATAATAAGGACAAGTGAGTTGGGTTTACCGTCATTTTGGTCTGTAACTTGGTGGCTTCAAGATCTCTGGTCTGGGCCTCACAGTGATACTGAGAGATTTCGAGTTCTTTTAACAATTTCTTAAGTCTCTGCTGACACAAACACAGCTGCTCGCTAAGCTCCTGCGACTCCTAACAGCACAGAAAGACAAACAAACAAACAAACAAAACAAAAAGACGTTCCTGGTTCAAATCGTGCGGCGTGGGGGGGGGGGTCTAACTATTTGGAGTTTGTATGCTCTCCCCGTGTATGTGTGGGTTCTCCTCCAGACACTCTGGCTTGATCCCACTGTTCAAAAATACAGGACTGCTGCTTTAATTCATTCAAGATTCTAAACTGCCCGTAGGAAGGACTTTGAACATGCAAAGTTCTCTGTTTTGGATGTCTCTGTGTGGCCCTGCTATGGACTGGTAATCTCTCAATGGCGCCCCATGCTTCATGCCCAATGACCGCTGTGAAAAACATAAGCAACCTCCAAGCGACCCTATTTGGAATGAGCAGGTATGGAAAATATAAGGATGGCTCCTTAGTTTTAAGGACATGTAATTTGGAAAAAATGTCATTTTCATTGTAATAGTTTGCTCAATATTGGAAGGTTGGAGAGTGTGATATGGTTTAAGATTAGAGTACATTTGAGGACACAGAGGGTTAATCAAAATAAAAAACAAACAAACAAAAAAAGGGGGAAAAATCGTGTCAGATGATAAACAATTTTTAAATATGCCTCTCATTCAATAGCCATTTGCAGTTGTGCTGATGCAAAAAGTGCTGTCTTCACTTCCTCTAAATCCTCAACACCTCACATAGTAACACACACACACACACACACACACACACACACACACACACACACACCTCCTCCCTTCACAAGGATCCACCGCATTGTTTGGTTTCACAGCACAGAACAGCTGCTGTCCCCAGCTTAAAACTAGCCAGTAAAGATCTACTCCTTTAGACATGCAGCTTGATACTTTAAAGTTGTCAACCTTGTAAAGTTTGCTGTATCACTGGGACTTTCTCCACATAATCTGTGTGTACGTACAGTGGTCTGCAAAAGTTTGGGCAACCTTGTTAATTTCCATGAATTTCCTTCATAAATCGTTTGTTCTTAGGATAAAAAAAATCAGTTAAATATATGATATAGGAGACAAACAGTGATATTTGAGAAGTGAAACGAAGTTTATACCATTTACAGGAAGTGTGCAATAATTGTTTAAACAAAATTAGGCATGTGCATAAATTTGGGCACCACAATAAAAAAAATAGCTCAATATTTAGTAGATCCCCCTTTTGCAGAAATAACAGATTCTAAACGCTTCCTATAGCTTCCTATGAGAGTCTGGATTCTGGTTGGAGGTATTTTGGACCATTCCTCTTTACAAAACACCTCTAATTCATTCAGGTTTGATGGTTTCCGAGCACGGACAGCTCTCTTTAAGTCACACCACAGATTTTCAATAATATTCAGGTCTGGGGACTGACATGGCCATTCCAGAACGTTGTACTTGTTCCTCTGCATGAATACCTTAGTAGATTTTGAGCAGTGTTTAGGGTCATTGTCCTGTTGAAAGATCCAGCCCCGGCGCAGCTTCAGCCTCGTCACTGTTTCCTGGACATTGGTCTCCAGAATCTGCTGATATTTGTTGGAATCCATGCATCCCTCAACTTTACAAGATTCCCAGTCCCTGCACTGGCCACACAGGCCCACAGCAGGATGGAACCACCACCACATTTTACTGTAGGCAGCAGGTGTTTTTCTAGGAATGCTGTGTTGTTTTTCCTCCATGCATGACGCCCCTTGTTATGTCCACATAACTCAATTTTAGTTTCATCAGTCCACAGCACCTTATTCCAACTTGTGCAGATGTGCTTTAGCATAGCTCAAGCGGCTTTGTTTGTGATGTGGGCGGAGAAAAGGCTTCCTCCGCATCACTCTTGCGTACAGCATCTCCTTGTGTAAAGTGCGCGTAATAGTTGTACGGTGCACAATGACTCCATCTGCAGCAAGATCATGTTGTTTGTCTTTGGTGCTGGCCTGTGGGTTGACTTTGACTGTTCTAACCATTCTTCGCTTCTGTTTATCCGTGATTTTCCTTGGTCTGCCACTTCGAGGCTTAACTTGAACTGTGCCTGTGGTCTTCCATATTCTGACTATGTTCCTAATTGTCGAAACAGACAACTCATATCTCTTAGACAGCTTTCGGTATCCTTCCCCTAATTCATGATGGTGAACAATCTTTGTTTTAAGGTCATGTGACAGTTCTTTAGAGACTCCCATGTCGCTACTCTTCAGAGAAGGTTCACAGTGGAGGGAAACTTACAATTGCCCCCCCTTAAATACTCTCTCATAATTGGGTTCGCCTTGTGTGTTTAGGCCAAGGGTCACTGAACTTCCCAAACCAATTTTGAGTTCCAATAATTGGTTCTAAAGATTTTGAAATCAGTAAAATGACAACAGTACCCAAATTTATGCACATGCCTAATTTTGTTTAAACAATTATTGCACACTTCCTGTAAATGGTATAAACTTCGTTTCACTTCTCAAATATCACTGTGTTTGTCTCCTATATCATATATTTAACTGATTTTTTTATCCAAAGAACCAATGATTTATGAAGGAAAATCATTGAAATTAACAAGGTTGCCCAAACTTTTGCAGACCACTGTATCTCAGCTGTTTTGCCTGACATGTTGCATACAAAACTAAAGGATGCTATAATTATCAGGAAGCTGTCAAAATCTGAGTAATAAAGCTTCCATATTCCATTATTGTGCAGAGGTACAAACTCAACAGAAATGAGTGACAGCTGAGGTGTTATTCTATAACTTGCAGACTGCAGATAACAGATACATAAATTCAAATTTGTTTTCACAGCATTTACATTCTAAGGCACACATAAAGTCACTTACAGACTCGTAAAATATTTGCAACAGCCGGACTGACTTGGAAATAAAACTGCTGATTTAAGCTTTTTTTTGTGTGAACCAGAAGTGGCTAAAATTCTTCTTGAATAGTCTCGGGAGTTTTGCTACAAACATGAGCATATAAAAATGTTAAAAAAGTAAAAACTTGGAAACATCTGGAGAGGCTTTGACCAAAGGTTGGGAACTACTGCAATGGATGATGTGATCCACAAATAAGAGGCAATACTACAGGCAGCGTGAGCCATTCTGGGTTTAAACCAAATCATTTTACATGTACATGTTGTGTGGAAAATCAGGGATTAAAGGGGAAATCCTCACCAAGCGGCACGCCACTATGTTTAAATCCAGTCATGCTGTTTGCAAAGAAGACCTTTTGGCCAGAAGGTAGGGAGGCCTCCTTTTTTTGGTCAGTTACATGGTTTCAACTAAATAAATATTTTCAGATTTCTTTGAATAATTAGAATGCGCAATCTGAACATAGCCACACCAGATGATATTTAAAGTCCCAGTATATTCAAAATAAGGCAGATGTATAATTGGCTAATATTTCTATTATATGTCTGTAGCTTATACAGGTGCCATAAGATTGGCTCAAAAAAGGGGATACGTGTGTAAAAACACACGGTTGTTGGCTTTAAATAAATGGTGCACAACTGCTTATTCAACTTTTTTTTTTTTCTCATCATCTTTAAATCAATTTGGTCATTGCTGATTCCAGTTGTAAATTTATGGGAGCTAAGTAATTAGTATTAATTTCCTTTTCATTAAAGTATCTCATAAGATATGCAATTCTGGCTCTTTCCAAAAACTCTAAGTAACTTTTTTTTTATAAACACACTAATAAGCAAAAGCATTTAACACATGTCTATAAAGGCTGACACAGTAACAACATGAAAAAAAGGCTTGAGTGCTGACCTTTGTGTTTCTGTCGGTGAGCTCCCGCTGCGCATCTCTCAGCTCTTTCTCTTTGGCCTCCAGGGTCTGTTGCAGAGACTCCACCTTCATCTCCA
The DNA here is from genome assembly GCA_013363375.1 of Menidia beryllina. NCBI lineage: Eukaryota > Metazoa > Chordata > Actinopteri > Atheriniformes > Atherinopsidae > Menidia > Menidia beryllina. The sequence goes on from JABUIW010000209.1 coordinate 858,559, forward strand.
TTTGATGCTTGTGGTCCCGGATGGCCACGTCCAACTGGCCGAGCTAGGGAGCCCAATGAGATGATGCAGTCGCAATAGAAAAACGAATAAATTAAAAAAAAATTGAAGCAAATTACAGGGCTTAACAAATGTATGAAACCACCACCCAGCGTAAAGTTAGTTATCTTAAAAATAAGTCTGATTTAAACCACTTCATGATGCTGGATGGTCTCTGAGAGAAAAGGAAGTGTTCTCAGTGCAATCTGTATGCTTTGGAGTCTATCGCAGAGAGCAGAATTTCCAAAAAACGTGCCAAGAAAGAGGCAGGAAACAAAAATTAACTGAAGTAGATCGTACACACATCAAGCTTTTAGATACCAGAGAGAGAAGAAAGCCTACAGCTGATCTTCAAGAAGGGATGAATACTTCCAGGTCAGAGTTTGAAAAAGTCTCCAAAATAAACATAAGCAGGCAACTGATGGAAGAAGTCTTGAAGGGAAGAAAGCTGTTAAAAAAAAACTTTTTACATCAAGATATATATATATATATATATATATATATATATATAAAAAAGAAAAAAAAAAAGCAGACAAAAACTATAAGAGAATTATCATGACAAAGCTGTCATGACAAAAGGAGGTTATTTCAGGCTATTGTGTGAAAAAAAAGAGAGCTGAATCAGTTTAATATCTACAAAATAAATAAAATTGTCAGCTTTGAAGAGGTTTTAAAAATGGTGGTCTGATAAATTGCTCTGCACTGTGAATGAAATGCTCATAAAACACGGTTGTTTGTGTACCAGATTTGCTCTCTGCTGCAGCTCCCCCTGTCTTTCTTTCATGGCACTGTCCATGTCGAGAAACTCATGGGTCCTCTCCTCCAACTCCCTCTGGGTCTCACTGTAATCACGTACACACATTTTCCGGGAGAGAGTTATAATATACAGTCAAGCAAGAACCTTAAAACAAATAATATAAGTTTTAACTGGATGACTATGAGCGTCTAAAGGTGGAGAGACAGGAAAGCTGATTTTTTATTTGTGGATGGAGTATACACTCATGAATGACGTCAGCATTTCTTCTTCATAGAATCCATTAACTCTTCTGTAATCTTTGGGTCAATTTCACTCATTTAAAAAGTTCAACATGTTATCACTTTGATTTTCTTCCATATAACTGGTGGTTCTGTGCCATGCTCTTTTTGCTGCCATTTATATACTAAAAGGGTTTCAAAAAACTATTCTGTTGAAACATTAACATTTATCTGTCTGTGATCAACTTAAAAAAAAAATACACCTCTGATCAAAACTACTACTTAAACTACTACTATTAATTCCTTCTGTTTTTACTAATTACTAATTTTCGCCAATTAAGGTCTATTAGACTATATATTACAAAAATAAGCAAAATTAATTTTAATTAATTAAAAATAACAAAAAAAAATGTTTAAATAGTTTTTTTTAATAGTTGAAATAAAGTAAAAATCACTGAAGGTGAGTTTATTGAGCAAGAAATTACAATACCATTTGTATACTGCAAGACAGTTTTTTGTTTTTTGTACTCGCCCATTGAATATTGGGATATGCTCCGGTCCCCAACCCCATTTGGGAAAAAGCGGTTCAGAAAATGGATGGATGATAGAAATTTCTTTTGATTTCTTTAGAAATTTCTTTCCTTAGAAATTTCGAAGGATTCTGGAAATGTACAGTATTTCCGTCTTTGAAAGATTCCTGATTTACGACTGATTCTGTGAAAGCTAACCAATGATAAGAGAAAAAGAATTTGGGTTCTAAAACGATCCATATGCTACACATAATATCTATATTTGTGATAAAAAATGTGCATTTTAGGATCATTACTTTATTAAAAGGATCACTATAACAATTCTGCCTTAATTTAGTTTTAACAGTTACTTTTATTTAAATCCGTGCATAGCTGTTTGTTTTCTTTAATAATCACCTGTTGGCAGAGATCTTTCAACCATCTACTTCATTTCTCTGATAGAAAGTGGAATTACCTGTGGCATATTGCTGCTCTTCAGTGTGTATGAATCTGCTAACTCAACATTTCTGCTAACCCCCTAACTGTCATTTACACCTAGAGACGAAACTAAATGAAAACATGACATGATAAATTTCTGTCTGGAACGAGGATTTTCAATGAGTTGTTGTACCAAGTGAGTTTAAGACTTCAGGTACGACCCTGAGAGATTCTCAACTACCACCACAGTGTGTCCGCTGGAGTTTTAGGGGATATGCACAAATATTCTTTAAAACGGCAGGATAATTGCAGCAGGGGAATATTGCCTGAGCAACAAGAGCTTCCATTTGTGTCTGTGTGGAGGAATATTCTGTAGAAAGGCCTCACCTGAGCTGAACAGTTAGCTTGTCTAGTTGGGCTTGCCGCTCATCAGATATGGTCTGAGTTCTCTGCAGAGCGTCCTTGAGTTCCTGTGCTTGCTTCAGAGTTTCGGCCAATTCCCCCTCAACGCTCTGCAACTGCCCCTCCAGGATCTGGACTCTCTGCGCACAGCTTTGGCGATCTGCGTCACACTTCTGGAGCTTCTTCTTCAGATCCTCCGCTGGAGAAAGGTGACAAGAACATGAAGCTGCGCGGCTCCAACAATGGTCAAATACAGTGGCCCTGAATGTGTTACCCATGTTGCTCTTGCTGTGAAGCTGGCTCTCAGTGTGCTGCAGGCTGCCCTCCAGGCCGCTGATATGAGAAGTCTTGGTGGCCACGTCTCTCCTCAGACTCTCCAACTCGGACTCTTTAGTAACCAGCTCGGCTTGACACACCTGTATCTGCGATGTAAGATGGCTACAGGACAAAAAAATAAAATATACATAAAAATATCACACAATAGTCAATTAAATACAATCTTAAAAGTACACACTTTGAAGACTCAAAGGAATAAGTTTCAAAACCCAAAATAACCAAAATCCATAGTATGAATTTATATTATTTCAGGTATGTATCCCTACAACTGTTACCATCTGGGATAAATAAAGATAATAAAAGAAAGAATATGATGCGATGATGAAAATGAGTTAATGGTGTCTTTTATATTTTGTATCTATTGTTTTTTTGCATCATTATCTACTTGCTACCACTCTGTATTAAATAGCTGCAGTCATGGTATTTGGTCAATCTTAAACTTAAGGGCCAACACATCGCCAGCTGTAGTTGTAGATAGCGACGGAGATTTGCTCTCCTGCTGGTTATTTACAAGGGATACATGGCAGAAACATTTTTTCCGGTAACTTCGTGGAGTGCTACTGTGAATCTGTGTTGAAGGGACTTTCAAATGGCTGCCGTGTAGTCATTGAAACGGAACTATTTGTTTCCAGTGCACCGTAATTCTGAGGAGAACACATGAGAAGGTGATCGTGGACGTCAGTATGAACCGTGATCCACCAACGAAGACGTTCACATTCAGTTGTGATGGTTTCAGTGGTGAAGAAAGTACTCATACAATGTACTTAAGTAAAAGTACAAATACACAGACAAAAATTTACTCAAGTAAAAGTCAAAGTACCACATTATTATTTTACTTAAGTAAAAGTAAGAAAGTACAAGCTTTTAAAACTACTTAAGTATTAAAAGTAAAAGTACTTGCCAACCATAATACCTAACGGCTTATATAATGTCATTACGTGTACCTATCGTATTTAGTTTGAATAAATCAGTAATGTACCATTTTAATGTGCAATGCTGCAGATAAAGCATGTTTTTATTGTGTTTACCCCCTGTGACAGTTTAGATTTAGATATTTTATTCTATGCATCAGAATTCCAGGGATGACCTTCTAATTTATTGAATATGACTGTAACTGTTACATGGAGATTATTTTAATGGCGCTAACATTTATTTAATAACCAGGACGTGAAGGAGTTTAGCGTCAACTTATATGTAACATTCATGGCGGGAGACGTGATCACGACCGCAGTAATCACTGTTACTTGCAAGTTCATGCTAGCTTATAACAATATACAGTAATCATATTTATTTACTGCAGTCGAGTTCAACAAAAAGCTTGCTAAGATTACATAAAACTTTTTTAAATAAGGCCATGGGTGGGACAGGTCTTCTGTAGGATGACAATCCTTGGACTCCATTCTGGGAGTTAATGATTCTGCAGGTCCTGCGTACTGTGCTGCTCTTCTTGAGGGAGGGCCTAATGGTTATTTCCCGCTTTGGATTGGTTCAGCGGACTGATTCTGCTCTCGCCATTGGATACTTTTAAACTAACGAACAAATAAAAAAAAACGAAATGCGTCTTGGATGTAACGAGTAACGAAACGCTGTATAGAAATGTAGTGAAGTAGAAAGTACAGATACTTACTGTTAAATGTAGTGGAGTAAAAGTAGAAAGTATCCATTATTAAATCTACTTAAGTAAAGTACAGATACACGGAAATTGTACTTAAGTACAGTAACGAAGTACTTTTACTTCGTTACTTCCCACCACTGGATGGTTTGGATAGAGTTGGGTGCCAGGATCACACTGAGGCATTGGAATTCACACACACAGCCAAAACTGAGGGAGTGGAAACTCTTAATGGCAGACACCATATGAGGTTATGATAGCAGGATAAGGGGGCAAAAGGCCAGAAACCTAAGGATGTTGTGATAACTTTATGAATCACCTTACTGCTTTGGTAGTCACAAATTAATATTATAAATCTGTTATTATTATCATTATTAATTTTGTCCACAAACTCATGTCATTGTGTTAACTTGCACTTTGTCCTTCTTATGCTTTTTGTTTGAGCTTCTTTCTTCTGTTTTTATACATGTAGAAATATTTTTACGTTTTTTTTTTTTTTTAAAGGGTTTCCACACATTTGCATCTGTTGTCCAAAGACTAGTGCAAATGTAAGAGTTCTTACCTGATAGACCTGGAGAGCTCCGTGTTCTGTTGGTTCATCTCCTGGAGGTTTTTTTCACTTATCTTGGCGTCTTCCTGTTTGCTGTTAACCTCAACCTGCAGAGAGGCCCGAGTTCGTTCCAGCTGCTTCTCCAGGCAGGACACCTACGCACATGCAAAAGATGTCAGCAAATGTCTCTTTCCCGTCAATTTGCAAAACCTGAAAAAATGTAAAGTTACTTCTGTCTTATTTTAGCTTTACTGCACTGTCTGGCTGTTCTTTTGGGGGTTCATTTTGAAATGCTTTCATTTTTTATGTCTTTGAAAGCTGTTCCCTGCCGAAGATATGACCACAGCTCAGAGAAGACAGAGCTTTTGCTATGGACGGGTCACTACAGAGTTAATTTCATTAGGATTTCAATGTATTTATTCAAGCAAATCTTAGAAAATCTCTTTTTTTCAGTTGTTATACTAACTTCATACTGTGTGTCTTATAATATTTTGTGTAGTCTCAGTTTTATGCACTTTGGCCAACACCAGTCGTTTATGAAGTGCCTTGAAAAGCCTACAATAGGTTATCTTTACTTACTGAACTGTCTTATCGAAAGCCTTAAATGACAATCCAGTTCAAATATTCAATGCACACTATTTGACATTATTGTTGTGACCATTGAACACAAAATACAAAAAAAGTCCTGGTAAACTCTAATCAGTTTGACCTAAAACAGCTCGCGTTTTTGCATTGTCACTAGCTTACAACACCTGGTATTAGTTGGATTTTTGGCAACCACAGCAATTATAGGCCACTCATAGGCCAGGTGAGTAATCTCACTGACTGAGTCTTGAAAGTGAATTCTAAAAAAGGCAGCAACAGCTATCATTACATTTAATTTAGTCTATGATCCTCAACGGGGTAAACCAAAACCGCCATCCTTCATTGTTGCAGCAATTACAAATGACATTGTGGGCCTTTGTTGCTGTTGAGGCCTAACTTACGCTAGAAAACTACCTAAACCGAGTCGAGTCGGGTAGAGCTGAGCGCGTACTGCATAGAAAAGGGCCACGACTTGCCTGTCTCTGCAGTAGACTCTGGCTCTCCTCCAGTTCAGAGACCCGCGCAGTGCTTTCCGTCAGCATATTCTCCTGCTGTTGCAGAGACAGCTGCAGTTGCAAGTTCTGCTCAGTGGAGCTCTGACAAAGCAGGCCGGCGCTGTGGAGCTTCTCCTGCAGGGAGGCCACCTGAGGGGAGAATGAGAGAGACAAGCTTCAGGAGTGGATCTACATTGTACATAGACTTAGCTCGTGTCTCGGCATATTCTGTTAGTCGTTTTTCAAATAAAAAAAACACGATAAATACATTGGAAAAATTCTTATTTATTCAGTTTGAAAGAAATTGGCACAAATTTTGAGCTGTGAAATTATAATTGAGTTATCTCAGCTTATTCTTTTGGTGTGTGTGTGTGTGTGTGTGTGTGTGTGTGTGTGTGTGTGTGTGTG
>JABUIW010000209.1:881780-974455 GCA_013363375.1 Menidia beryllina
TATCTATCTATCTATCTATCTATCTATCTATCTATCTATCTATCTATTTCTCATATATATATATATCAACACTTTATATAAGCAGAGGAAACCACTGATACTATCATTTTGGCACAAAGTGGACTTCTGACTTTGTCATAAACTGTTACTCACGTCAGATAACTTTGATAGCTTACTATCTTACTCAAAATTAATCTGCCATGGTAATAAAAGACGTTTCATACCAGTGGCTGACGTTTTAGAGGAAATCTTAGGAGTTTGGGGTACAAAAAACGTGTGATTGGTGGACCAAAAAGTTGCGCGTGCGCATTGAGCATACATTGCTCTCTCTCTCTCCCCCTGTCTCTATATCTCTTGGTCTCTCTCTCACTCCCCCTCTCTTCCAGTTTTAAGGTATGTCGCTTTTCTTGAAAATCGGCAGTCCGAATGCTGCAAAGAGCAAAGGTGCCGAAGAAAACCAGACCTCAAGATCCAGACGTGCAGATCAGACCTGCGCTGGGGGTCGAAGCGAGGCTGGATTCGGACAATATGTTGTCATATCTTTTCGTGCTACTCGTTTGGTGATGAAGTAGCTTCTTTTTTTTTTCTACAGTGATTTTTTTTGGATGATATCCACTAGCGAAGTCCGCGTATTGAGATGATCCATTTTTGTAATGGCGAGGGGTCTGTTTCCTCGGGCCTGGGTGAAAAAGTCTTTTTACTTTCAGGTAAGACCTTGGTTTCGAAAAGTGCTCTTATTCAAAAAGCGATCGGAGGTCGCTTCCAGCGAGGCGATCGCGTTGACGTGGTGCTGTCACATCAGACTGACAGCTGGCAGCATCGGGCTGCTCGAGCGGTTGTCGTGCTGTTTCTAAATACCTGATGCATGTGAAATGCTGTTGGAAACGGAGGGGCCGATCGCTGGTCTGCTGACAGAGTGGTCAAGCACAGAGCAAAGTGCAGGCCCGGCTCCCCGAGAGTCTCCAACATGCAAGCAGAAAAATCGGTAATCTTTTCCAGGACGTTCAAAGTAGCTAGAGAGGGGATCGCTGTTTGGATAAGAGCTTTTCCAAGTGGGAGGGGGGGTTCCCCAAGAGACTGCAGGAAAATTTTAGGGGAGGCTCAGTGAATGGAAAAGAGAAAATGGCTCCATTAGTAACATGAATAACTTAAATATTACGATTGAGGATTGAGTGCTTGGACAGACTAGTTCCTGGAGGATTTGAACTTTTGCCCTGTACCAGAAAACATGTCAGTTCATTTATGATGCTAGAATTTGCCAAATAGTTTATGGCTGTTTCCTGTCTTGCTAAATAAGGGATTAAGTTAGAAACAAACAAAAAAAAAGAAATAACCAAATCCTGAACCTGTATGCATCCACAATGTTAGTGAAACTAATGAGCCAAAGTGGAGCCAGGGTGGGGTTTTGCTGGGGATTTTTTTCTCCAAAACCCTGGGGAGTCTGAAGAGACTCGTGGGGCTTTTAGATCATTTTATTCAAACTTGATTTTCATTTCTCTTCTCTTTTTGCATACAGAGAGGTATTGGGACTCCGGCCTGTTCACAGTTGTATCACGGTATACAGAGCCTGGGCAGCCGTAATCCGATTGGGTTTAATTATAACTTCTGTACGATAGGAAGATCATAGAGGGAAAAAGGTTTTGACACACTGCATTAGGACAGAGCCAGTATATCTGATATGGGGACATAGTTAATCTCATCTTTGTGACTTTACACACAAGCTCAAGTCTAAAGTTCAGTAGATTTAAAACATTTTCATTCAGTCTCCACTAATACTACAGTCAACAAAACTCCCTACCAAACATTTTATCCTGTTGTAAAGCTGTTCCCAAACTCTACATTTTTTAAGGATGGAATTTCTATCTTTAGAAATGTTATGGGAAATCTATTTACTATATTATTAGTATTAATATTGTCACGGAGATTTCAGTTTCTTTTTGGTTTGTATTCAAATGGAGAAGAGATTGTACCTTTTTATGTAACATAACATTATATCGCGACATTGATAGCACACTTTATATGCTCTTGTGAAATTATATCACCACCATAATGCAAGCGGTGGAAGTTGGACTCAAAAGAATCATTATTCAACGAGCGATCATCATCAAAACTCTATAGAACATGTGATACAGCAGGTCTTTTCATCTAAGAGGTCAATACTTCATGAGGGTAACTAAATCTAACTGTTGACAAGTGGTAACCCAACAGTTTTCACTATGGATGCCACACTATGTGAGTCGCGCCATTTAATTCCAATTTAATCCCTTTGCTTCTGCCTCTACTCATAACCCTTCCAATTATCATTGGCTTTCCTATCATGAACTTGTACTGTCTGCTGTCTATTGTTCTACTCATAAAAGCCCACTTTTCTTTTGTTTTTGACATTCATTTAATGTCACAGGTCATTTTAAATATCATACATGTTATTGGCAATTTAGTTTTTCTGTTTCTGCTTATAGTCTTGAGAGTTAGGACCAGACAGAAAAGGATTTATTGAGGATAAAGCTCTTTCCTACTGTGTTTAACTTTTTTTTTTTTAACTCAGAAGCTGTGTCTCGCTCATTGGGTTAAATGCATCATCAGACAGACAATATATGCATGTGACTCAAAGTCATTCTCCCGTCATGACCAGGGTTTATGTTCCTCTACATTTGCCTGTCTGCGTTTTGTACAGAGAGCAACAGAAAAGAACCATTACTCATTTCTTTCTGAAAAGAACATTTTCCATAGAAAACTGACCCAAATGGGCACCACAAGTAACTCCAGAGATCCGTTAAGTGTTTCACAGGTTACTTTGGCCATTTGTGATACATTTGTTTTAGTTACTCCCAAATCACTCTGCGTTCTTTTGGGTTAAAAGCAAAGTATCTTAATAAGAAAACCCATCTGACCACTCCATATTCCATTCCCTGAATGCTTGCAATATGTTAATATTATTGATATTTTTTGCTGGAGGAACATGTTATTGGCTGAACAGATGAGGCATTTTCAAACCTTTCTTTGGCCAAACACCTAAGCTCAAAAACTATCGTTGAACATCAGACCATTGCAGTTTTTAAGCATTTTCATTCTGCCAATTTCAATTTTAGAACCAATGTCAGTTAGATAAAACTAGAAATTTTACTAAACTTTTATATACGATTATCTCCAACAGGGAAAGTAAAACGCTGAAAGTATTAACATTTTGTTTTATCCACATGGTCATGGCATCTTAAATAGATATATAATGCCTAGTTTGCCCATTTTACCTGCAAGTAATCTCATATGAGATGACTATTAAGTGAATAAGTGGTTTTAACATCCTCTTTGCCTTTTCATTTTCCATATTGTTTACATCCCACATAAATAAATAAATCCTCTTCAACTCAGTTCGGTTGAACTGCTGAATTCCAAACGCAAAGAAAACCTTAAATTACTTTGAGGTGTGGCAGATGTTCCTCAGAGATTTGTGTGATTCTGGAATCGTCCATGTTGCAGAAGATTGAGTTTGTTTTATACGACATGTTGGCATCGTCCTCTGTAGTTGTAAATGTAATTTTATAAATCTGAACTCCTTATTTAAATGTTTTGTTCTTTTCTATGCTCAGCTTGACTGCATATATAAAGATGGAAAACAGAGATTAATCTTAGTTTAAAAGCATTTAGACCCAAAAAATCAGATGTTTTCATTTTCGCTGCACTTTGTATGGACTCTAAACAGAAAGAACTTTCATCCTGTTTACAGATCTGTAATCAGTACACATCAAAGATTGAGGAGCTTGCTTGGTTACTGACAAACTGCCTGAATGCAGTATTTTGGGGGGGATTTGGAAACTGTGCTACAGGTCAATGAGACCCACACCATGTTGCCAAAATACACATTATACAAGTCATTCCTGCCCTGTGATCAAAGCGAGAACCAAAATTCTTTTATCCTCCCAAATTCAGACTGGCTCTTTGTGCCGACCATATAAAATCCTCTGAGAAGAAGATACATTGTTAATCACTATGTTCTATCATAATGGGCATACGGTGTTTGTGAGCTGTGTTTATCAGCTTGTGCAACTGTCTTCACACAAAACCAGGTCTTTTTCTCGGTGGCTTATATATGTTCCTGAGACAACGTTTTTCAGAGGCGCAGGGTCACACATTTTACTAACCTTTCTCTCCACGTTTGGTCAGACACAACAGGACATCTGTTGAGAGCGTTTTTGTCAAACATGTGACAGTGCATCCCATGACGCCAGCAGACAATTAGATTTGCTTTAACCGGCTGTAACAGAAAAGGGTGTCTCACTCTGGAACAACTAGACCTCCACATCCAAACAGATAAGCAGCTTCATTACCTTATTGTTAATGGTGACAAATTGGACAGCCGGTGCTTTGTTATGAGACACCTCATGTTGTTGCCATAGTCACCCATAATGTGATCAAGTCGTCCCTCTATCACCGCAATGTGATTCTGTAACATACTTTGCAATGCGTATCACTAGAAAATAGATACACAAACACAGTTTTATCATGCATAACGTGGGGATTTTTATATTTGTTGGTATTTCTTGATCACTAGTTAGATTTGCATGATCTGTCTGGGTCTTAATGATGTTTTTGTTCTCCCTCCTCAGGCTCGGATTTCTTTTGTACGGGTGAAGTACCTGTTTCTTACATGGCTGACTGTGCTGGTAGGCAGCTGGGTGCTCTATGTGCAATACTCAACCTACACAGAACTGTGCAGAGGACATGAGTGCAAGAACACTATTGTGAGTTTCTAAGACCATGCATTTCAATATGTGAAAAGATTACACCTTAAAGTCCAAACGGACCTCTAAAATATATTGCCTCTGGTTTCATTTGTTTAAAACTGTCAAATAATGCATACCCCCCTATTACTTTCTAAGTGTGATAAATACAGGAAGGGAATCATCGATGGCTCAGCCTGCAGCAGTCTGTGTGACAAAGAAACACTCTACATGGGCAGGTGTCTGTCAACACAACCGAACAATCAGGTGGGAAGCAGATGTCCTCAGATGTCAAATTTCATTCATGACTGTGTTAAATGGGATTCTCTGTAATCGTGCGCGCATTTCACTTCCAGGTGTACACAGGAAGCTGGGGAGACCACAGCGGGATCATCCGCTGTAAGCTGGGGGAGGCCGCGCACTACGAGCTGGGCGAGGAACTGGAGCCACGCAGAGAAGCCCAGTTGTTCGACAAGCCGACCAGAGGCACCTCGGTGGAGAAGTTTAAAGAGATGGTCTTCAATCACATCAAGGTGAGGACCCATTGACACGATGGAAGTCTGTTGAGACGTAGATCCTTGACGAGAGCCAAATAGTCCGTTTCTGTCCTCCAGGCCAAGCTTGGGGAGCAGGCGAACCTCGCCAACCTCGTAAGCCAGATCCTCTCTGTCGCTGATGGCAACAGAGATGGACGGGTGTCGCTGCCTGAGGCCCGCTCAACATGGGCCCTCCTGCAAATGGACGAGGTATCTGGCTCATTTTAGCTGGTAACATAGAGTTGTTTTATCCTATTTGGTGTTCTGTGGATGCGGGGAAAAGTCTTGTCTTTTAACTTTGATTTCTGTTCCCTTCGTTGAGGTTCTGCTCGGCCTGCTACTTCAAGACCGCGGACACACGCCTCGCCTCATGGGTTACTGCGGAGATCTCTACATGACAGAACAAACCCCCTATGGGCCGCTGTATGGTTTCTCGCTTCCCTGGCCACTTGTTTCCTGGGTGCCCAGCGGCGTGCAGCGTGCCATGGACCAGTGGTTCACCCCCTCCTGGCCTCGCAAAGCAAAGATCTCCATGGGTTTGCTGGAGCTCGTGGAGGACATCTTCCACGGCACCTACGGCAGCTTCCTGATCTGCGACCTCGCGGCGGCGCACTTCGGTTACACCGACCGCCACGAGCTCCGTCTCACCAACACGCGGGCGGTGGTCCCCGAGAATGAGTTCCGAGGCGCCATGCGAGTCCTGAGGTGCGACACGGATGCCGACTGCACGTATGGGGCGGACTGCCAGACATCGTGCGACCTCTCAGAGAAACGGTGCCGGGAGGAGCCAGTCCAGCCAAACCTGGCAAAGGCGTGCGGGACGCTGAAAGATTACCTCCTGCGCGGGGCGCCATCGGCCATGAGAGAGGAACTCGAGCGGCAGCTGTACGCCTGCATGGCTCTGAGAGGGAATGCCGCACAGATGGACATGGAGCATTCGCTTATCCTCAACAATCTTAAGGCTCTTCTGTGGAGACAGATCTCACACACCAAGGACTCATGACAAGTGCAGGAACTCTCCATGAACTCCTGCTACTCAGTTCTACAGATCAAACAGAGTGGAAAAGATGCAGCGATTTGTTTGTAGCATAGTTAAAGAAGTCTTTTTTTTTTTTTTTTTTGCAACTTTCAAAACTCATGGATGATCAGTGGTGGAACTACCTCCCCGTCAAAGCTTTGGGGCCCGAAAGTCTCATGTGAGTGCTTTTGATAGACTTAACCTGGATGATTGCATGTTACCATTTGGCAAACCTACTTAATTTCACATGTTACACACTTTGTATCGCAATGCATTGTTTATCACAGTTGAATGTCACGACACAATTGCTGGAAAAAAAAGACCATGCTGTTTAGTCTTGGAGACTGAATCCCCTCTTTCTACTGGAACACCACGTTTATGTGTGCAGACAACAGTCACTCATTAGTGAGTTTATTCCATTCAGGAAAACCAGGATTTCAAACCAGTGACCAAGTTAACACTTGGATTATACCTAATTTTACCACGGCATCTATAAAGAAGCATGATATATTTTAGGGACAGATATCAAAAGAATACTTTACTTTTAACAAATGCACAGAAAAGGACCAAAACCAGTTTAACTTGAATGTAACTCACAACAGCTTCATTGTAAAGTAGCTTAGATTTTGGTACAGTAATTACTGAGAAAAAACACAGCCGAAAGCCAAACCAGATTACATTTCTGACATTTTCCAGGAAAAAAAACTTTATCAACTAAGGAGATTAGTAAAAACTTTCTGACAGCAGAGATTTAAAGGTAGAGTCAAATAGTGGGGACATGTACTCCCACTGTGGTTCAATCTCAGACAGCCAAAACGCAAATATGAAATGTATTTTTTTACCAGCTGCTCACCTTTCAGTCCTTATGATTATTTACACTAATATTGTTTTTATGCAACTCACTTTGAATGTTTAGTCAAAAAAGATTCACATTCACATTTTCCTAATCTTCAATATAAAGGTGATGAGGCTCATCTCATTGGCTTTTAAGATTCAACTGCCATTTTCCTTGCCGTCATCTCACCCAGTTACAAAGCTGCTGCTCGTGGAAAACCTGGCCCAAGTGGGAGTCAAGTTGGTTCATTTTCTTGAATGAGAAGGAACTGTTTGCATCCACATAATTATCAGTATTTCGCATAGATCCTGTGTACCTACTATATAATCGGTGTTAAACACCACGCTGGGCATTTCAAACATGTGCCATCACAGCTGTGTTTCTGAATAAGAAAAGAAAAAGAAAAACGCACTTCATTTGTGAAGGTCGGCTGCTGTGATACTTTTACTCTGAAGTGTACCTGTAATATTCCCATTTAATGATTTTGTGTCGACGCGTGGCAGTGGAAGGTCTTCGAAGAATGACTTACTACCTGCCGAATCTCATCACATCTCGACACTGTGCAATGTTTCCTGTGAACCTCTCGTTGCTGAAATCACCTGAGCTGATCTCTCCAAATTGTTCAACCACCTTCTAATGTACACAATATGCGACCTGTTAAGCGACGCCAAGGCCCCAGGTCCAGCGCTGCTGTTAAAAATGTATCAGATGTTTACTTAGTGAGGAAAACCAGCATGATTTTGCACAATTAAAATGATGTACCACTTCACTGGGATGTGTGTAATCTTTTTTTCCCCAAGTACTTGTCATTTGATTTAGAAAAAAAAGGTCTTTGCTGTAAATCTTTAAACAATCAGGTGGAGTAGAAATTATTCCAGAAAACGGTAACGTCATAACTACAAATCAATAGAGGGAGGCGACAAGCTTGAGTTTGTAATAAATTTATTTGTCTGTGTATTTTGGCAGCAGAGTGCCTCACTGAGCTCCTAACCGTCTCCTGCTTCTTGTTCTTGTGCCCGTAAGAAGCTGGCCTTTTTCTGGGCGACACGGTCCTTCCTCTGTGCCAGAGATAACTTGGCGCGATTCCACCTGCCAGGGGAAAAGAGAGAAACGGCTTAATTAACATGCAGCACACCGAGGTTTCATCCGCTCAGCTCAGTTTTTCCATTCACTATTCAATTCGTCTGTGCAACTCTTTTTTCCATCTCATTTTCAGACGGTAGCAGTGATACAGAAACCCACCTCTTCTTCTTGACGTCTTTTTTTGGCTTCTTTTCATGTACGGGGTTCGCCCTGATGGCAGCGTGTGCTTTTTTATACATTTCTTCTACCTGAAGACGACAACAACAACAACAAAAAAGGACACGTTAGTGCTGGGGTCAGAGGATTTTGCTCCACGGGACTGCTCCTTCCTGCTTCTCTCAGCCCCGTCTTGAAAAAGGACAGTAAACATCAGCCGATGCAAATGAAGGACCAACTACATTTTGCTCAGCATTTTGTGTATCATCATCGAGAAGCAGAGAGCACAAAAAACAAATCAAACATCAAAAACATAAGACGCCGTACAGCAAGTGGAAAACGGCGATGAACGGAGCAACACTCTTGGTTAAGCTCGCAGTGAAAAATGTCACCTCAGACCAACACAGGTATGAAATTGGCAGGTGAAACCACAGCTGGTGGTGTTTTTTTTTTTTTTAAATGTACTTTTGTTTGTTCTACTGAGGGTGAAGAATAGCTATTTTACCGTGTCTGGTGTGACTCCGTTCTTAATGAAGCGTGAGAATTGTTTCTTGTAGGCGTCCTCGTCTTCCTCCATCAAGTAAGACATGTAGTCGGCCACGTTCATGCCCAGGATGTGTTTCCGATGCACCTCTGCGTCGAACTCTTTGCTCTCGGCATCGTAACCGGGAAAGCGCTTGAGGCTGGAGAACAGAGAGGGTGAGAGATTGGTGTCAGACAATGGAGGAGTTTTCCCCCTCACTTTTAAAAAGGACGGGTAGCTCTTCGTTCGGTTCATCTTGCTTCTCTCAGCCCCGTCTTGAAAAGGACATGAAACATCAGCCGATGCAAATGAAGGACCAACTACATTTTGCTCAGCGTACTGTGGATCATCATCGAGAAGCAGAGACAGACAATCGGGCACAAACTGCAGTTGAGTTTTACGAGAGTCCCCAAAGAACCAGCTAATGAAACTCAATTGATAGGTCACGGAGACATTTCATCACAAGGTGCTCTCAACAACACACAGCTTCAGAGAAATAAAATTTGGAAATCATTAAGAAAAGGAAGCTCTAATGGGAGTTTAAGTCACCTCTGAAGGCGACGCTATCAGATAAGCAGATTTGGGGAAGAACAGTCCTAAAACTGTGTTGAAAAAGACGTACCAAGATGTTTAAGTTACAAAAATCAAATAAAAACCCGTCAACAAAGCATGCTCTTGGATAAAATAAATAAATACTCTCATCTAACACCTGATTGGCTCAGGAATATTTACTGGTACCCTTTTTCTTTGTTTGGTTTTGACCACAGACTCATTAAATAAACTGAATCAAAAGGGCTAGTGGAAACTTGCCACGATTTAAACAGGACTGAACTATGGGCCCAATTATGTTTGTCCTGAGGTGTGTTGTAAAGACTAAGAGGTATTTAATGACTTGAAAGTTGCTGAAAAATGATGGTCTTGTCTACAGACCCTCTGCTGTTGTAAACCCCTATAGGCAAGGCATTGTCCCCATCATGCAGTCCAATTTTTGGTGTTCTGAAATCATCACAAACATTCACAATGTCCTGCTACTCTCAGAAGACACTGACCTGTGTGGGATGGCCAATCCTCCATCGACAGCCCCTTTCAGGGCTCCGAACACCTTGTTCCCCGTGGTGGTTCTGGCCAGACCAGCGTCCAGGTAGCAAGTGAAGGCGCCCGGCTGCCCGTCCACGCTTTCCACGTTGAACTCGTCTCCCGTCACCTCCACCTGGCCCTCGTACACCTGGTCCATGCCAAACTTGTGCAGCAGCTACGAAAACAGAGCCCACATCAACGGTTCAGTACATTTCAGTTTTGGTGTGGCCTGATCTCCTGCAGAAGTGGCCGCCCTTACCCGTCGAGCCAGCAGAAGCCCGGTGCAGTAGGCCGCGGCGTAGTTGGTGAGGCCCACGGTTATGCCGTACTTTGGCAGCTCGTGAGAGTAGGCGGCACACACAATCTGGTCCCCTTCGATCTTCGCATAGGCAATCTGTACAAGCAAAGGAAAGAGTGGGTCAGACTGAGACTGGTTCCTCCACGGACTCCTGTGGGGTTCAGACTTTTCCTCGGCCACCAACCTGGCAACAGATATCCCTGTTGGAGAACCTCACGATCATTCGGTACTTGGGAGTGTTGTACTTGTTCTTGTCCTGGACGACCAGCCGCTTGCGGGCAAAGTAGTCCGTCTTTCCCTCTGTCAACATAAATGGCCTGACATCAGAATCTCACAATGACTAACGGCCTTAACTTATGTTCAGCGTGTAGGTTTATTGGGTACTTTTCACTCTTGTGTTCGACATTTACCTCGTCTCCTCCTGAATTTCACTTCGTATCTCTTAAAGTAGGCCTTGTTCTTCACCACTTTGACGAAACCCTGCATGAAAAAATGGGAGAGTCAATGTGTGAAAAAACTGGGGATTTGAACGAATGCTGGAAAGGTCTCAAAAGTCCTGGCATACTAGGACTTTAATCCCCCTAAAACAGGGGCTGAGCATGTGCTCGACGAGGGCAGCTGAGGTTTCATCAGCCATTAGTGGCCACGCTGGAGCTGGGCGGCTCGCCGGCCCGGAACACATATCCGTCCGCAAACATCCAGCGCCATCCTACCCGTAAACTGCTGGGGACTCTCTTATATCATCCAGCATATCTCGGCATATCGCTCCAACAAACGCTACATTTGAATATACATTCAATATTCACCATTTTGGCGTAGTTTTCGTCCCTCTTCCGCTTCGGTCCTTCGACGTTATCAGCGTCTCCGGCGTAAACTTGTCGCTTCCTCCAAAAGAACCCCGCTTGATTACCATGCAGCGCCCCCTAACGTCTCGAAGTGGAAGCAAACGTACAAACACCAACAGAGGGCAGCAGTCACCAGAGCAGAGGCATTATCACACCCCTCACAATCCAGCTTTTTATGACTTTAATATAAACTGTGTTTCTGGAGTTGAGAAAAAGGCACGTTAGGGAGGAGCAGCAACTTCAACTGAGATTGTCAAGTTCCTCGGCCGATCTCCAAGACCTCTCACGGCTCTAGTCCATCTGTCCAACTCTCTCTCCAACGTATCAACTTACAATCATTTATTAAACAGATTCTGATATACAGTTCATTAACTTCTCCACCTCAGGCAGGGACTCATCTCTGGTGCGCAGACAGTATTCTACTGGTTTTCTAGTTGAGAACCATTGTTTCGAATTTGGAAGACCAGATGCCTTCATCTTCACAACCGTGGCACAAAGTTCTGTCCGTTAAAATTGCCATGGAAATGACCATGGCCTAGTGCTTAGAATGTGGTAACAGCCCTTGCTTTGGAGATTTGGGGGACTCCTGCAGCTCACTCATCCCTCAGAATTCCCTCAACATGGGTCTATTTTCGAATAAAAAAAATGCATGCAGATATGAGGACTATTCAGCCATATTAGAGTCTCTGGGTGGTGTTTAGAAGAGGTTTCCACCTCAAGTTTTAAATGTTTCTCAGGGGTACTTTCCTGCCCATGTGGGCAATGATTAGGAATGGCCTCCAAGATTTTAACCCAAGTGGTGATATGGGTTTTTTTATGGCTGTGCTGGTCATCGATTGAACATCATATCTGAGCAAAAGTACCAGTACCAGGCCACATTTTGGCTAAAGGGCTATGATCAATTTTGTAGTCAGACCTGCTGCCATATGTCTTGGACTCATAGAACTGTCCAAAAAAGGAAGATTATCTGCTAGGAAGTCTTAAGTTGAAACTGGTCTCCTTACACTCATGATCAATAGGCCTAATTAGAATTGATACCTTACAGCTGTTTGTTCAGAAATGTGCAAAAACGCCCCACCTCAAATGTGTTTGTTAGAATTGAACCGGGAAAAAAAACTAAACAAAAAAATCAACAGTAATTAGGAAAACATTTCTAAAAAATTGTCAGCAAAATCAACCCAAAAAAATTGATAAATCAAAAACCCCAAAAATGTAATCAAATTTAAAAACCCCATGGGCCGCTGAACAAAGTCACAGAAAAAAAGGAGGAAGAAGTCAAATATCTGTGTTGTTGAAGACACCCAGACACTCACAGTAGGTTTGTGCTGCTAACCCGTCATCAGCGCATGTTGTGAAATCTTTCTACAAGATAAAATGATGACAATTAGGGTTGGAAAGGTCAATGATGAAATGCGTGAAGCTGGGGTGGATTCCATATCCTGACCCAAGATAGGTTGAAATATTTAATCACTGAATCAGTCAACAGATTTTTTTTTTATTATGGGCAGGTATCTTATCTACCCATCCATTCTAAACATTATCACATGCATGAACTTTTTAAAACTTTTCAACAGTGTCATTTCATGCAAATGTTTTGTAAATAATACAGTATGAGTTACAGTTACTTTAGTTTTTGTATATAAACACTTTTCCCCAAAAGTTGGAGACTTAGCACCATCGATCAACTACACAATTGGAAAGATTAATGTATCTACTTAAGTAAATTAGATTAAAAAGTATAATTTTATAGAAGGCACTTTTTTAAAAAGTACTTTAAATTTCTTTTAATCATCATGTGCCTTTTTACCTGGCCCTGATGTTAAAGTATAAGGACAATAATCAGTTTCTGTTAACTGCCCACATAACAAGGCAGGTCTAGATAAAAATTTGTTGAAGAGCAGGTTTGCCAATTATCACTTAATAAAACTAAATCCTTATCTATTGTATATTCAAATCTTATCTATTAGATTAGATTAAAATAGATGTATTTTTCAATCTATTGCATATTCACATTCACTGGCATGATATACCAGCATGATTGAGACACTAATGGCGCATCCCAAATGAAAACACATTCATCAGCAGTTGAGTAAGAATGACACAACAGTGTCGTCGGAATTCCTCCGACTTTGAGGATCCACCTATTCCCTACGATTAGAGTGGTGCTACTATTCACGTGGCCATGAAACACAACTGTGATTACTATTTGTCGATCAGAAGGCCCAGAATTACGCCACAGCTCCCAGACAGGAAAGGTATGTGTTCAGACACATAAACAGATACAAAAAATATCAGGGGAAATTTAGGAATTGGCAGAAAATCAGTATACGAGACCACAAAAAAGATGCAGACTGTGACAAATCAAAGCAAAACAATTTGTTGATGCGTTGGAAAAGAAATTTAGTCTCTAAAGTGGATTGCCTCAAATCTGCATCTGTTTATGATTTTGTGCTAAATATGGCTCCAAAGTCTTAAAATGTCTGTCTCTTTAGCCAGGATTTTATTGTTGTAATCATGAAACATGTTCTTGTTTGGGGGTTTTTTTCTCTCGTTATCCTTGCTAATCTTAATCAGCAATGTCACTCTTTTTATTGAAAAGAGGAAAAAGTTGAAAAGAAATATGTAGACAAAGCTCATTTCATGCCTATGGCTTTAATGGCATTAAGTGACGAAAGGCCACTGTTCATGTATATCTTTAATAACCTTTTACAGTAAAAATCAATCATTTGAAATGGTTTGAAAATATGCCTAGTTTAAAACAAGTGGAAAATGTGAGATAAAAATACTTAGGACGCATGCTCTTCAAAATGTCATTAATGTGAAGACAAACCCAACAGGTGTAGAAGACTGGCATCCACTGGCAGGTATGTAGAGAGAGTTCCCTTAAATAAAGTTTCATACTCATGTATTTAAGTTTCTTATACCTCGGTCTCAGGTAGCAAGTGGCTGTGACTGATGTCTAACATATCTCTTTCTAGCACAGTGTACCAGTGATGAAGGTATCTGACCATTTTAAACTGATCTCCTGACCTTAGCTCCCAGAAAGCCCCAGTTGTGGTAAATTGCTTGAAACTAACAAGAATTACGCCTAAATCAAACAATAATTCATTTTCATCCCGGCTAAAACCTTGGACGTTTAAGAATATCTTGCTACACAAAATGATCACAAATCAAAGAGTTCTTGTTTTAGCCAGAATTTCTTTTTTAAAGTCTTCAATAGGGGCCCATAGGGAGGCCCTTTGTCTATTAACAACTCCTGAAAAAAGGAACCAAGATCTTCTGCTTTTCTGCTTGAACAGCACAGATAACATCATACACTGTCATTCTTGGTGCAGATGTTCTGTGTGTGAGATAAGAAAAGTCACAGTCACGGTTGTGGACTGCTTTTTCGCAGCCACTCCAGCTCTGTTTCTGTAGAACTGATTTCGCAATTAAGACAGGCAAATGTCCAGTCACGCTTCCCCGGGGGTGGTCAGCGCTTACTAAAGATTAGCTCTGAGGATAGAGGGTGCTATACTTCTCATACATCTTCCCTTTTCACGTGGTCCTTTCATAGGCTAGCTTTAAAATTTTCATTTTAACATGATTTTTTCTACCCAATGCACACTTTGACCACAAAACAGTGCTAGAAGAAGATGACTTTTGGCAGCGCTGGACTAGAAATGACTATAAGAAAATCACACATCAACAAATGTGCTTGCAGGCACACCACAGATAAGATGACTGTGCTCTCCTTACATGTGACACACTCCCGCCTTTCCTGCCTGGTTTCTCACTGCTGATCAAATTCATTTGAATTTTCACAAGGAAACGTTCTAAACAACAGCATCTATTGCGGCAGCTTCCACCAGACGTCCAAAAAGATATGTCTGTGGAGAAATTTGGCAAAATGGCAAGCACAAAAATTGTCAACATAGGACCAAAAAAGTTTTAAGGAATTATATTTTTAAAAAGTGGATTGACACAGTTTTTTTCTATCTGAAAATGATGATGTACAAACTGCCGCTGACTTATACCAAGAGCTCACCAAATGAAATCAGTCCTGCTCTATCAAAATGGACCTTTTCTACATTTGATACTGGACAGACTATATTAAGAACAGCAGAAATGGTGCTGAGATTAACTTACTGCGTGAAAATGGAGAACCTTCCTAAAGAAGTGTAACCCACATACATCGAGGTCGGCAGAAAAGCAACTGAAGTGTAAAAAGACAACACAGCCACAAATATATACGGACAGACATATAGACATTTATATAGTCACGTAGTCCAAGTTTTTTTTAACTTCTGATTATATTGCTGTTCTAAAGCAAGGAAATACATGAAGAAAACAGAGAACAAATTAGACTTCTATGGCACAAATGTATGACAACTAAGACAGACAATAAGTAATAGAATAGACTCAGAAATTAACTAAAAGTATATTCAGGCAAAACTATGGCTGTTGAACTCTGACCTTCTAAACGGTTCCTTCAGCTTCTCAGGCACACAATGACCAGGAAACACACAGCAGCTTTCTTCACATCCACACACCAACGTTCCTAATGAGATTCTTGGTATTTGAGGGGAAAATTTACAACCAGAAACGGTTGAGAAGCTTGCAAACAAGAAGGGGCTGCTGATCACAGTGATGGATGAGGGAGGTAATTTATGGAGTGTTTACGGCATAAATTCAAGGATCTGTTGGTTTTGCTCAACAGTTTCTTTTTAGTGTTATGGTTTTCACACTTCTTTTTGTATGTCGTTCGTTTCTCAGAAACTGCTGCCCCAGTAGCTCTGGCTCGGAGTTGACTTTTGCACTGCGGCGCAAGCTGATGAATTAGATAAATCAGTCGGTTTTCTGTAAAACAAAATCGTACAAAAGTTGCAGCACGCTGAAATTTGAAGTTAGGGCAGGCGAGAAAAACAACACGCATGCGGACCTCCTGTGTGAAAGAAGAACTGTCTTGTGGTCAGCAGCGTCCAGTAAATCATTCATTGTGTTCACACTCTGTCCCTATCTGGTGGCTGCAGGTGGGGGCAGCTAAGGGCTTGATGAGATTCGTTCTGCCACTCCCAGGGAGGTGGGGGGGGGGGGGGGGGGGGGGGGGGCGCGTACAGTTGAACCCGAGGAAAAGGAATCAGATCTGATTGCCGGTTGGAGGGAAATTAGTGGAGAAAGTTTCAAAGGAAGAGAAGGGGGGTGTGCAACTGTGGTTAGTGCTTCAGAGTCAAAGGAACATGTGAGAGGATAAGATAGCATGATGTGGTTTTCATTGAGATACCACACAGAGATGGGGGGTGTGGAACAGCGCTCAGACTGAGAGGCTGGGACTAAACAGGGACCTAAACCGGGGAACGTCAGTTTAACCACAAAAAGTTATTATGGCAAGAGTCCCTTGAGTGTGGTGCATTCAATAACTTTATTTATATGTCGTCATGCTCTGCATCACAAAATCACTGGTTCGAAACCTAATCCCAAATCTTGACATCTTGAAACGACAAAGTGGCAGCAAGTAATAAATAAGTTGACCTCTCCCATATTCTTTACATCACCAATATAAAAGTTTGCCACCGTTACCCAACAAATTGAGAAAGTATGAGTAGGCTCATTTCTCACTCCTACAGTCTGTGAGATCTGTTATGATGACTGATACTATGCAATGGCATTGGCAACATTGGAATGATATCATGTATTTTTGCTCCAATACAAGTAATCGTATGCCCAGTCGTTGCTTAGAACTGCAATGCTTTCGGTTAAAAAATCAAGACAGGGTCTGACAGGCTGCTGCAGGCTCTGCATCTCGAGTCAACATTCACACACATGTGGTACGAGAGCTGCAGCCTCAGGTATATTTAAAACTCCGAGGAATGCCCACAGGGTCCTCGTTGAGCCAAAACAGGCTCGAGGCCGAGCTTGAGAAAAACAAACCTCATGCTTCACCAGTGCAAAGTCTCCACCGAGCCCCACGCAACTGTGATCCACACCTTTCAAGTTGCAGCCACGAGAAGAAAGCGACGCAAAATATAGAAGAGCAGCCCACCGCGCGCCGTCCTCCAGCTGTGTGTTTGCGGCAGCTGGGCCTCTATTTCAATCACATACTTGCTGTAGTTGTAATAGAGTAAGAATCAAGGCCTGTGGGGAGTGGAGGAGGGGGCACAAGAGAGGAGGCTGTGGTAGCACTGATAACGTCTTCTCGACTCGCATTTGGTTTCCTGTTCCGAGTCAGTGAGTAACCCTCGGTTTGACAGGTTGTCAGTATCGACACTGTCCCTGACTATGACTGTCTCCTGTTTCAGAAAGGACTAATCAGAGGGGTCGTTGATATCAGAGGCTGAGTTTCAAACAGGTTGCTGGTCATAAACTAATTCAAGCATTCAATAACAGTAGGTGTTGTTTGGCTGTCATGAGATACAAACTGTGAATGGGAGGTAGAATCTTAAGCCATGGTGGCCATTTGATGTGAAACTGTTTCATGTTGTGTTTGTCTGTGCGTGTGTGTGCGCGTGTGTGTGTCACAGAGAAAAAGCACTGTGTGGAAAACTTCACTGCTCCCTCCTTGTTACAGTTAAGAGGTGGAAATTTCCAACATTGGTTATTTGATGTTTTTTTTTTCTCCTTTTTCTTTAAAATAGTTTTTCCATTACATGAGTCATCAGAAGAAGAAAATACATTTACTGACTTGCAAACTGGCTTTTTATAGAAGTAAACGAATCCTCTAATTATTAACAGTAAGTAGGCAAAGCTCTAAAAGGAAGTCCTCCAAAAAACAGGACAAAGTGGTTTTCAAGTCCACGTCAGAATTTCAAGCCCATGGTAAGAGAAGGAAATCAATTGAAGGCATCGTGATTTATTTTTGTACGATGCAAATGCATAACAGTGGAAGCATGTCGGACTCTTATCAAAACATGAATCAGTGTTTTTGTGTGGCTGTCGTGACTGACTCAAATGAAAAATCATATCTGAGGGAGGGGGGCGAAACGGGGAGAAGGAGCGTGTTTTTGTGGAAGTGGAAGTGAGAGAAAGAGAGAGAGAGAGTGTGTGTGTGTGTGTGAGTTACAGTAAAATATGCAGAGTTTGTGGCAGCTGTATTCACGCTAATCAGCTTTCAGACTAAGTGTAGATACTGTGTGTGTGTGTGTGTATGTTCAGAGCTGGGACAAAATACCTGCTGTGTGAGTATGGAACATGTGTTTCAGCTTCATGTCGACCTGCTATCTGCGTTTTGTTTCTGCAGCAGCTGCATCAAACAAACTCTGCTCCCACATTTGGCAGAAATCGATGCGACTTTGCTTTTTTTCTCCACTGACCTCTCACAAGAGTCCAAATCTTCGCAACGATTTACGTTTAGAGCTTAAGAGATTTTTTTTTCTGCAGAAAACTTTTTGCCTTCATGTGATTTTTTTTTCTTCTTCTGCTTTTACCACTCCACCGTGATGTTTGCTTATATTGTTCAATGGGCAGCTTAATTGGGCCGGGAATGGGGATGGGGAAGGGAGGGGGGGGGGAGGATTTTAATGATGTAAAACAATAAGGCTAAAGTCAGTGCGGGTAAGCTGAAGCAGAGTAACTGTAAAAGATACTCCGGCTCCTCACCGGCAGGCTGTTGTGCATTGCGGCCGCCCGCGTCTCATTAACAGGATCACTTTTCAGGCAGCCAAACAAATGGGTCATTATTATCCATCGCAGCTTCTTCTGCCTGCGCCCGGCAGCCGCGAGCGCGCACATTTTGTCTCCAACTTCACTGTATAAACAAGTATGCTAAAAGGCGTTTTAATCTGTATGATCACTTTAAGGTTGAACTTGAACATCTCTGATGTGGGCGGCGAGCAAATCTCGGTTTTGACAACGTTTTTCTTAATGGCCTTTCAATGTTTAATGATGTCTTGGGGCTCATTTCTTGGAAATGAATTGCGTAACATTATGCGACACGATGTTTGTTTCCCCTTTAAAGTTTTAAACGTTACAATATGGAGTATTTTTCTATTAATAACAGAATCATATTAAGCAACATGTTGTGTGCTCTTCATTCTTACCCGATTTTATTCCTTAAGGCACACATGACGCGTAACTGCAACGTAACATATAAACTCTGAGACGTTGATTTCCCAGATCCTGTGGATGTAGTACACTATATCAATCCCATCTACCAAAAGCCTATAAAAGGGCCGAACGTGGCTTTGTTTTTTGGCCGTCTGCCAACGACACCTGGTAAACGATCCGGCCCTAATGCGCATGCGTAATGGACCGCCAAAAAATCCAAACGCTATCTCGCCCGACGACCAATGGTGTTCCAATCTGACCAGAGATAAAGTCAGCGCTGCGCGGAGGGCAGAGGAGTCGAGGGGACGATTGCGCACCTGAGAAGCGACGAGCCGCAGTCTGAGTGAAACACATACAACATGCCGAGGTCCTTCCTGGTGAAGAGCAAAAGGGCGCACAGCTACCACCAGCCACGCTACCTTGACGATGACTATAACAGACTGGACACTATTCTTGCTCACGTATGCGCAGGTGGGTTCGCTTGTGCGTAATTGCGCAAGAAAATTGTTTAACTATACGCCCGTATAGGGGCGAGTATTTTTCTATTGGAAGTGATCCACTTAACAATAAAGTTGCACTCTCAATCTGCCGTAAACAGAGAGCAAATCTCACGAGGAGTTCGACTCCAACGTGGAGCCACAGGGAGACGTGACAGCGGGGTCCAGGCGGCGGTCTCCGGGGTCGCTGTCCTCCTGCTCCCCGCTGAGTTGCGGAGGAAGCGTGTGTGAACGGTCGTCTGACTGTGATTTCTGGCGCCCGCCGTCTCCCTCTTCTTCACCAGGTCCGCTAAATATGTCCTAATGCTTGCAAAAGTTCTGTAAAGTTAAGTGCGGTGGCTCTATGTGATGAAAACGTCTTTTTAAAAAAGCATATTCTTAGTCCGAACTTTAAAACACTTCTATCCTTAGACGATACGACGATAAGAGGAAATGATTTTGTCTTCCTTTTTTAAAAAAAAAGGAGTAAAAAAAGAGCAGCGCATTACCAGAAATTGCACGGATATTCTGTACGGGCGGCGTAGACAATATTTGGGAATCTTGATTAAGAAATCATAACCAGGCCGACATTTTTATATTGCAATTATTATCCAATTATTGAGCTTTTTGTTCGTGTTTATTTTCTCTGTAGATCAATTGTTTTTTGAAAAATCTGACTCTTATTTGATGCAATTAATAAAAGATGCAATTCTGACTGCAGAACTCAATTTTTATCCCAGATTCAGATAAATGTTCGACTCCGGCCGCGGAGGATGGACGCTTCAACATCTCTCTCTTTCCCTACTCCTGGTCGGCATACTCTGGCTCCGAGTTGAGGAATCTGGTCCAGGGGCCTTATCAGCAACCCCTGCGAGGCCACAGGAGAGCTCAGTCTCCCGTCACCGTGTTCGGGGCGGAGGACAGCGGCGGGGAGCAGGGTTACGCGCAGCGGGGCCTCGGTGCCGGACGCTACCAGGACTATTCTTCAACGGCCCACCGAATATCCAGGATTCGGGACGGAGACGAGCTGTATGTGGAAGGAGAACAGCTGCCCCGCCGGATTGAAATTAAATCTGAGGAGGATTTCTTGCCATCTAACCTGGAAGCAAATGGATCTTTTAAGTGCATTAAATGCTGCAAGGTATTGGTTTGTTTTACTCGCATTTTAAATGTATTTGACCTTTGAAATTCTTTCTTTAATAACTCATACCTCAGGACAGCTTAAGGATTTGACACAAGTCTGTGTGTTTGTTTTCTTTTGATTGTTAAATTCAAAGTAAAACTATATAATTTGTGGGAAACCATTTTGGCGCATCACAGCCCTTTCTGCTTGCAAATAGACTTATAAGAGACGTAATTGTGTTTTTCCAAAGGTGTTCTCCACATCTCACGGGCTGGAGGTCCACGTGCGGCGCTCCCACAGCGGGACTCGGCCCTTTGAATGCGGGATCTGCGGGAAAACCTTCGGACACGCAGTGAGCCTGGATCAGCACAGGGCGGTCCACTCACAGGTGGGTTTCGGGTCTCACAACTGGAAACAGTTGATATCAGGGGGCCGTGGGGCCCAAAGACGCAAAGGGCCTTCTTGGGTGCACAAAAGTGGTGCCAGTTTTGCGGGGTGAACCCGTGGCCTTCAACACTGACAATATTCATCTTTTTTTTTTTATTTTTTTTTTTACAGGAGAGAAGCTTTTCGTGTAAAATATGTGGGAAAAGCTTCAAACGCTCCTCCACGCTCTCCACGCACCTGCTGATCCATTCAGACACGCGGCCCTATCCGTGCCAGTACTGCGGAAAGAGATTCCACCAGAAGTCTGACATGAAAAAGCACACTTTCATCCACACAGGTGAGACGGTGCAAGAAAAAGAAAAAAAAGAGGGGTGGAAGGCGCGTTACGCGGCCACGTTTGACCTGACGTCGTGATTTTGTGCCCGCTACAGGAGAGAAACCGCACAAGTGTCAGGTGTGCGGGAAGGCCTTCAGTCAGAGCTCCAACCTCATCACGCACAGCAGGAAACACACCGGTTTCAAGCCGTTCGGATGCGACCTGTGCGGGAAAGGTTTTCAGAGGAAAGTGGATCTGAGGAGACACAAGGAGACGCAGCACGGACTCAAATAAGCTGAT
The DNA here is from genome assembly GCA_013363375.1 of Menidia beryllina. Taxonomy (NCBI): domain Eukaryota; kingdom Metazoa; phylum Chordata; class Actinopteri; order Atheriniformes; family Atherinopsidae; genus Menidia; species Menidia beryllina. The sequence goes on from JABUIW010000209.1 coordinate 903,494, forward strand.
CCAAAACCTTTAATACGAAATCCGGCACTTTGTACCTTGAATGTATATATCTTGTTTTAGTTTGATGTATTGCCCTGCTTTTTATTAATTAACTCCTCTGAAATGTTATTTTATTCCCATTTATTTATCATCTGTTTTTATGCGTTATTATTATGGGGGAACCGAATAATTTATTTCCAAAGCTGACAATTGTAAGCTTTTGAAATGTAGTCGATTTGCCATCAAGTGTTGTATTAAATATTAATTTAAAGAAAATAATTGTCCGTTTTTTCTTTTTTGTTTGTTCCCAAGACATGAAACCATTCAGTTTATTTTGGCCCTTGCAAACTAAACGCAAGAGTCAAATCTTTGTTTGTGTTGGTGTACTGATTTGACTGCACTGACAGGAAAAAAAAAATAGAAACAAGAAGCTGTGTTAAGTCATGCAGACCATCAATCACGTCCCCAATCTGCATGACAGGTCAAAGTTAGATCTCCGATACTAAACAAAGGAACGTTTTGCTGCGTGCGCCATCTGGCCCAAACCAAATATTCTCAGCCAAACGGATTGTTCACATACTCATATGACAAATGAAATTATGGTGCCATAAAACTCCGTGTAAAGGAAGTCTGGAGAAATGGCACAACTTTTATGACAGCTCAGCAGTAAGTGGCGTGCCCACATGGTGTTTTCACTGGGGAAAAGCTGGGTGTGATTTATTTGGCTGTGCAAACAGGAGATTAAACATGCTCAGTTTTGAAACTTGAAGGATCTGATTTGCACACATCCCATCACTGACTGTGTACACAGTGCTTCTCTGCAACATCATCAATGTCCACTCCACATCCTCCATTGATTTATGATGGTTTATTGTACAGTTAAAAAACAAAATGGTTTGAATTTTACAATGAGGATTACATTTGATGAAAAACGGACACACGGAAAATATTCCAAAGTGCATCTCTGATGATTTTCCGGTATCCCTGTGGGTGTCAGTGCGTTGGGGATTTAAACTCGTGGACTAATTGTAGGAGGTCCTGCTCTTGGAAGCCGAGCTCCTGCATCAGCGTGTTCAGATACTCTACGGATGCCGAGGTCTCCAAGGCTTCCCGCACCAGTGGGGACACTTCAGACAACCTGAAATTCAAAACACAAGCACACACAAATAAAACACGGCCATACCGTGATCAGGCTGCTGGTCCCATGAAAACTGAAAGCTCATTTCTTCAGAAGACAACAAGGAAACTGCTAGGTGAAACATGAGTGCATCTAAGGATCCAGTTTGCTAAACGGAATTGGCAATGAATAGAAATGTGGTATGTTTAAGGTTTTTGTGATCCACAATCACAGCAAGATAGAAATATGGACAGTCTGAGGTGAGAAATTGCAAACTGCATGTAATGTTTTTATTTGATTTTTTCAGAGCTAAAATGGGAAAGCAGAAGGTGTTAGGAGTGCTGGCGGGACCAAGAGGCACATGTAAGAGGCCATCTCTGCAAATAGGACGCATTTATGCCGTTCAGTGAAGTGTTCATAAGTGCAACCTGCAAAATAAATATTTTTGGGAATATCTGAAAATCAGAAGCCGTGGTTCAACAGGTTTCTCGTCAAGTACATGTAACTTAATTATCAACTATCAGATCTCTATCAAAGTAATGACATTTTTGACGGTTTGAGAGATTTTAATTGTGATATCGACAGAGACACATCGATGGTAAACACATCAGGGAAGCCAGAAGGAAATTTGCTCAATATAACATTTTGTACCAGGATTATTGGACACCAAACAGGTATTATAAAAAAGAAATATGTTGGAGGTGTAAAAAAATAAATTTTAAAAAAAGATGCAGAAATACCCCCTGGTCAACTCTTTCTGGAAAAGGTTTTAAAGTACTTAGAGAACCTTGGGCAGGAAGTACTCTACCGGTGTGTCCACATTAGTTATTTGGGAGATAAAAAAACACACCAAGCTTTTTCCCCCCCCTCTTTCTGTACATACCAATTTCTCCTTTTTCCAGGAGCACTTCTGACGTTATTGTTTGATTTATCTCTCGTTTCTTTTGTACCATCTGAGTGGCTTTTTCCGTGCTACAGAGTAAAACTGGAATAACAACACATTCAGCTAAAACGTATGCCATCTAATACAGCAGCTCTGATGTGAATCCTCCCATCACTAAGGTTTTAATGTTCAGTCTTGGCCTAATTTTAAACTGTGTTTCTTACACTTCCTGTGCTGTAGATGGCCAAAAGGCGAATTTGAAAGAAACTCATAAAAACTCTGACAGTCACAAAGGATTACCATAAAAAAAGGATTTCATGATTTACATGATTATATTACAACTTCTGCTGTTTGGTTCAGGTTATGAGATTAGAGTATTTTATTGATTACACAGCTGGGAAATTCACATGTGGCTGACTCTTTTTTAAAACATTTATTGTAGAGTAAGCAGCCTCCTGAAACCTTCCTCAGTCGCACACTGATAATCATCATCTGAAATTAGGAGCTTCTTACTTCTCCACTTATTCCATTTTGTAACCTTCATGCTGCTCTCAAGTCTCTGCTCCCCGTCCACCCCCCACCTTACCTGTCCTGTCTACCTGCGTCTAGTGTTGCAGCAGAAGAGTGGGGGCAGCATCCATTATTCAGCTGGCCTGAACAAAAGAGGCCAGACTAGCTCCACAGCTGCCACACAGCAGAGAGATAAGACAGCACACCAAATTATTCATGATGGAGGAATGGAAGGATGGAGTGGAGGGCCAGTTAAATGGGAACTGATGAAATCATAGAGTGCTAGCAGGACACGTGACAAAGGGAGAGCATGTTTGGTAAGGAGCTAATGATATAAAGCGGACGCGTGAAGGAGTGGTTGTCAAAAGGTGTGCCGGTGTAGGGGCATCGCGCACCAGATCACAAAACACAGCATGGAAACAGAGGGACAGTTTTGTCACTGATTTTGAATTTTGATAAGCTTGGACGCAGTGATTTTTAAAAACAAAACACCTCGGAGTCTCAGGGATGATCCAAACTATTAACTTCTCCAAGTGTCCGTCGATAGATCAAACTCAGTGTTATCATCTGTTTATCATCCAAACAAACCACGCACCTGAAAAAAATCCCCAGCGTCAAATATTCGAAACCTATGGGGCCCCTTGTTTCAGGGCTGCCGGGTTTACTTTACACACTGTACCCCAAGCTGTACAAAGTAACCTTTTAATAAAGCTAAAGATGGAAGTTTCCACATAGTGGCAAACGGAGCAAACAAAACTGATCTGGGACCACCAAAGAAGTCATAAATCAGATTCAGCTCAGGATCAGGTGAAAGTTTTCCCACCCGGGGCAGTTTTAAGAGCCCAACAGCTTATGAAGATATCAGCGTGTGTGTCTGTGTGTGTATTTAACGTGTAAGTGCACATGGATGTTTGTGCGTGCCGTCTGTCCTCCATCACGGATCTCCAGTGGGGCAATCAAGCTGAGATAAGGCACTGTGTACTCAGACGGGAGCAGCACGGAACTGTCCATGAACTGCCAGTGACACCCACACACGCGCGCGCGCACACACACACACACACACACACGCCATATGGCAAAGGCAAAACAATGCCAACCTTATAGCATCTTGTCAAATGCAGCATAAAGTAGACAGATTCCAAGTCATTGATTGCAAAGGGCCTTCACCTTCCTCGGGTGTCCAGCTGTCATGGTGCAACCTGCAAATACTGAACTTAAACTTCAACACGTGTGAAGGCTTAACTTACAGATGCAGAAGCACCACGGCTATCAGGGTCCACTCCGGAGTTTTGTGGATGATGTTTTTGCTGGTGAGCCTGGTGAATAAAAACAACAACGTGACCCAGAGACCACTAAAGTCAGAGGTTAGAAGATATATGTCATAACACCTCTTATGTGCTGCCTTCTAAAAACAGATGCCAGCATTGCACAACTCAGAAAAAAAAAGTCTGAAAGTAAAATAAAAAAATGTACTCTGTGCTTAACCAACCACCAAAACCCCGGCCTGAACTGTGATGTATATCTTTCTGACAGCACTGTGTATTTTATCCAGTTCGAGCCTCTTGTCAACGGGGGCCTCTCGAGGGCCCTGAGAGAATTCCAGGAAGCAGGATTTTAGAGGTGCTACTCTGCTGCTGATGTGCTTTTAAATCACAGACCAAGTGATTTAAATGCAGCCCCGTTCAAAACACGCTCACCAGCCAATGAGAAAATAGTGTGTCTAAGGCAGGAAATGTTCAATTCTGGCTCATGTTTTCAAGATTTACTTTGTAGGGTGTCATAATTCTCGTGGGCCTTTTCAACAGAACACACCTTAGTGGGTCCCAGTTATAAAAGCAGGTTTAAAAAAAAACAAAATTTGAGTCATCCTCTCTTTCAGCCCCTTGTTGCATGCTGTTTGAAAGTATCCTGTCCATCACATGATAAACACAGGCCTATAAGATGTTGTATCTGGGATCTTTATGTCACCCATTAAAAGGCCTCCATAAAAATAAAAAAAGATTATAGAAATGTGTCAAAGAGTTTTCACTTTGGATGTATAGCAAGAAAACATTTACATATTTTGTGGTTGATATTTGGCAAAAAGTGATACATTCCTTGTTCCTGAGTCTATTTTGAGTCCATCTACTTAGAAACTAGATTACTACTTTCTATACTCCAATAATCCTTTTCCTAAGCAGAAAAAAAATCAGGTCAATACACCTGTCTAAAACAAGATAATATGTTCAGTCAAATTTTTGATGATCTTCCTTTTTCTTCCTGTGACTCAGCCTTACATTTTTACCTTACCTGCAAACAACATTAACATCTCACATGGAAACCTTGTGCAATTTCATCAGTGTTTGGCCTGGCAGAGAGGGTATGCAGCGTCGGAAATGCTCCCACTACCGATTAGTTAAAGAAACCTTAAATGTCCCTGATGCAAGTCTAAAGGAACAGGAAGTAGTTAAACTATGTGTGCATGCAAAATATCTGTTACATTAAGACATATAGGATTGTTTCATTACAGAGTAGACATGAACATAACTTCTCCTCCTGTCATACTTCACACCTACCTGTAGGGGGCGACAAAGTTCGTCAAATCTTTTAGTAACGTTGCAGGATTCAGCTACAACTTGTTAGTTAATTGCATCTTTCATTTTATGATATAAATCAGACAAGTTTTATAAACTATTTTCGTTTGACATGTGCATCGTTTGGCCGTGATTGGTTCAAAGATCCTGTATTAGCTCCACTAATATATCTTAAAAGACAGCGACTGTGGGCTTCTTTCCTTCCAACACGTCGGATCAATTGTCAGTGTTCTAAATCAACATTCAAAGAGTAGCAAAATTATGTGTACAAGATTACACAGCTACCGCTGGAGGAGTGCGCAGAAGTCTGTGTGCGCCTGACTGACCTGAAGGTCTTGACCAGATTGTTCAGGTCTGTAGACACGTCGCTCATGGTGAGTGGCAGCGAACCCAAAATGCTCCTGAGACTGTTGACGACAGGGACAGATGTCAGCTGAAGATGGGAATCATGAATCCAGTAAACTGTTTAGTTATTGTGTCAAATAAGAAACCCAACAAGGGTACTTGCGGAAAGAGAAGAAAATTCTATTTTGATTTGATAAGAAAAGTTTGTGCTAAAAAGACCCCCTTTTGTAACAAGATAGATCCATAAATCTCTTGTTTATCTGTCATTTTTGTGCAATCTGAAATGTATTATACGAGCACCAAATCGACTGATCTACCAGTTTACGTGTGAACCGCAGAAGCTTCAAGGCTAGCAGGAAATAGGACATAATCCATCAAACTGCAGCTAAGAAATTATATAACAGTACGCATATGGGTGTTCACTAGCTTGTCCAAAGAATAATTAAGAATCAATGTTTTTGGAATGTTGGAGATCGGACCAACAAAATTAGACTTTTTGTCCATGCTATTTACATACAACTCAAACAACAACGCACCAGCCGCTGAGCCTCTCCACTGCAATCCGTTTCTGGATGAGGTGCTGAGCTTGAGAGTCGATGAGCGGCAGAACTGGAGCCTTTGGTTTTTGTTCCTGGACGGTCGGCTCATCCTAGGAACACACACGGCTGTTAAGGAGGAAACCTCAGCACACTAGCATAGGTAGAGTCCAAGGTGCACCCAATGCTGGATCTGACTGCATGAAAAGGCTATTCTTCCTCCACTCACCTCCTCTACCTCCCTGGGCAAAATCCAGGTCCCTTTATAAAACTCCCTGACTCTGAGCTCCAACTGTTGGGTCTCTTTCTGCAGAGTCTCATACGCAGGTGCTGCTGTCAGTGGCCTCTTCAGCCCCTGACCGTCAAAAACGTTCTCATCATTCTCGAGGTCATCTTCATCCAATTCCTCCTCAGCTTCTTTCGGGTCAGTAGAAGAAGGGGGGCTCGGCGAGGGGCCTGAGCCGTACAGAAACCTCCGGGTCTCGTCGGTACACCATTCTTTTAACGTTCTTCTAAGAGACTCGCAGATGTTCGGCCGAAAAGAGTCAGGTTTGGCTTTGCCGCCCTGAGTCTCCAGTAGGTGTCGCAGCCCTGCTGCTCCTCTCTTGCTCATGCCCACCTGGGTGATGCTCAGACCTGGTGGGCTGGTCCAAGCTTGGCCGAGGTTGTTCGGATTAGTGGGAGTCGGCCCCGGAGAGGGTGAAGGGTTGTTTTCTGTTTTCTGTGCTTCGATGACAGGAGGAGGGATAACTGTTGTTGTGAGTCCAGCCTGAGTGGTTGTGTGCTCTGATAAACTACAAAGGTTTAGTTGAACAGTGGCTTCTTCCAGACACGACTCCTTCTCTCCTTCCTTTGCCCTGTCAGTATCTGCTTTGTGAAACTCCTCAGATTTCTCAGCAGATGGTTCTTTCCTATTACTCTTTCTTCTGTTGGCCTCCTCTTTAAGGCTGCCTGTGTTCTGTTTGTCTCTCCTCTCTGCCTTATCTTGTACCCCATTTTTGCCACGATCTGTGGATTTGGGCAAGTCGCCCCAGTGCACACGGGGCCTCTGCTGCTGCGAGACCACACTGGAGACAAAGTCCTGCTCATCGCTGCTGTTCTCGGCGTGGCCGGCTCCCGCAGAGCTTTCACCACAGAGGTCGTCCGGCGGGTTCTCAATGTCCTCCTCTTTGAGATGCCTCACTGACAGCATCACCTCCTCACCAGAGCTCCCACTATGAATTCATGAATAACACATTTTTAGTCTACTCGTTCTACAGGATGAATGAGTAAAACCATACAGACATTAAATCTGTTACATACCTGTCTCCCTTTTTCAGCAACCTGATTTCTTGGGGACTGTCAATACAAGAAGACACATTAGCCCTTATTTATCATTACTGCAGAAGAGGAGGGATGGCACACCCACCTTTCAAACTGCCTCAGCCAGAGAGGCGTCTTTGATATTTGAAGCTCAAGCTCTTTAGAGGCCTTGTAGCAGAAGTTGCTGCAAAAGCACTACAAAAAAACAAAAACAGATAACTTTGAAAAGTGTTTCGGGAAGGGTTAAAAATTTTAAAGGCCTTTCTTCTGCAGATGAACTCACTTTACGCTCTGTGATGTCATAAACCCGATTCGTTTTGGTAGATATTTTGTACTTTTGGGTTGGGATCTATAAAACAGAATAAGATAAAATAACATGAAGTGTGAAAGGGATTAGTAAGTGAGTGAACCAAAAAAGCTCTTACCTTGACCAGTTTATTTGAACATATGGGATAACCACACAGTTTAGCAATGAATCTCTCTTCTATAGTGTCCTTGTAATTGGCTGGAGTCATGAGCTTGGCCTGTAAAAAGAACAACGCCAACACAAATGATCAGAAATACAATGTAAGAAAAAGTGCTTTAGACTGGTGCTCCTGTTTCGGATCTAAACCAATGTTCTAAAACAGTCTTTGTATCAAATATGCTGCTTGTATGTGTTTTATTTACTCTTGTGACTTTTTAACTTAAGTGTAAAAGGCTTCTAAGTGACTGATTTGTAGTTTTCTAACTGATATTGATTACAACTTCCGGCCACACTCCACAAATTTGCACTAGCTGTAAGGTTTTGAAACATCATGAGACAAACAGAAAGTGAAAAAGGAAACAGTTCTTTTAGCTATATCAGACAAGAATGGAACAATATTTCTCTCCAAAAGGTCTGAAAAAAAAATTGTTTGCTCATACTTATTGCTAAATAAAAGATTAATAAATTCAAGGGATTATATTTTTCATGAAATAGTAAAACATCTAACTTTCTACTTTTGATTTGTTCTGAACCTCCAATGTAAAAGAAGGATTCGTTTCTGAGAATCGTAAATTGTTCAAGTTTGTGTCTTTTTCCCTTAATTGAAGCACCTTTCTTTTTTTTTTACTTCTTGAAATTGTGATTTTTCTCAGTGTTTCCTGATTGTGTCTATTTCTGATGAACCTGTTATTTGACTGTTTGGCATATTTTACAAATATCAAATGTGAAAAAGACTATAAAAACATAATATTTGTTGTATAAATATAACAGTTTTCAAACCATTTTCATATCATACAACCACTTGCTATTTTCTCAATGTCACTAGACAGTTGGGGCCTACTGTCCACTTTACTTTATTCTACTGTTTTACAGCATTATTAACTCTTTCAAAAATGTATTGAATTCTTTCTTTGGAAAGGAAATTAAAGCAGTCCATAATATTATTTCTAATAGTATCCTACCAATGTGTAAGGTTAACATTAAACACTTAGTAGTGTGTCTAACCTTGTCATTAGAGGCTCTTCTGTGTACACAGTTCTGATCTTTTGAAAAACGTATCACAGATACATACACAGTCAAGCAGGAAGTCTTCAGTCACACTGTCCTCCAGGAGACGCTCCACCACCTTCACAGCTCTTCTCTCCAGCTCAAATTTCTCCCTCAGCTTCTCCTTCAACTCCTCTCTCCTGAGACATGGTAAAAAATACATGTGAGTGAAATGTTGGCTTTTATTCTACTCCCCAAACACGACTTCTATGAAGTGTCTTAAACAGTGAACGTTGCACAAGTTTGACCGTTTCACATACCGTCTTGCTTCTTCTTCGGCCGTAGGTTGTTTAATTCGTTTCCCACCTGTAACACATAACACACCCTAGTTGAAAAGTTGAGGAAAGACCCTGTGAAATGCCTCCCACAGAGAAGACATCTTTTATACTGTGAATTTTATTACTCATACATCCAACAAACACACAGGCGACCCGTTAGCGGACACATGTGAAATGGGTTTGAACATTGGACAACTAGCGGGCGAATTCTGACAGAAAACAGACCCTTTTTAGAGGTTTTGCCGGAGCCTCCGCTTCTCTTGACTTCCCCGGTCTCCATGCTGTTTGTGTTTTCAGGACGCTCAACTTTGACCGGTGACGTAGTTCTTTCTTTCTACGGCAGCCGGGACGGCCAATCTGGCCGCGCTTTAGTAGCGTAGCGTGGAGTGGGAATTTTACCGGGTGTGTTTGGGGCATGAGATTTATTAATGTGACCATCTTTAGAGCCGCTCTCGTCCGTCTGTTCCTTATGCCGATACAATTGTTTTTGTATGGTAACTTTCGTTTAAGTTAGAGGAAAGTTCACTGTTCAGTCTAGCTAATTCGTACTAGCATAATTTCTGTCTGCTGCTTCATTTATGTTTAAGTGTCCACCTGAAGCTCATTTGAACTAAACCTTAGGACACAGAATCATTTGGGTTATCATCTAGTCTTGTGTGCACTATTTGGAGCCCCTCTGCTTTTGTCAAGACAGCCCAAATGACAGCAGGAATGGCTCTGGAGCAGCTCAGTGATGTGATACAGAGATGTGTGAGTCGTCTTTCTGAAACGGTTTTAATCCATATAAATACTGTACTTACTGTATTTGATACCAACATCTGTTTTGTAGCTTCTCATCTGACGGGTTTTCTGGGAAATTGTATTATGATTTCTTGTGAATTATTTTACCACTCTGTCAGTCATAACTCGCATTACCCCTGAACTGGCTGTAGTGCTTTTGAATTAACTAACTTAGGCAAAAATGCATCCTTTCCCAAACCGAGCTAAAAATGCTTCTCCTTCAATCAACCTGGGGGATTTAAAATACATTAAGCCAAAGTGAGGGAACACAGATGTAAGTTTCTGAGAATGAACCTGGCTCACCAATTTAAGGTAAACTCTCTGAGAATATCATTGATCAGTTTCAGAAAAATATGTCAATGGAAGATTGTTAAGGTCTTTTGTCCAGCAACATAAAAGACAAAGGCCAGAAACCATTTTCAGATGTGTTTGACCATTGAGATCTCATTTCAATGGTCAGGCACATCTGATGATGATGTGGGTCAGGGAACAAATGCTCCGTGGATCAGCTTGAAATAGGAAAAATGGATACTGGGATACTGGATGTGCCAAAGGCATGATTTTGAATTTTTGGGTAAAGCCACTGCTTTGCAAGACTTCAAAAAACGGGAATGTGCAGGCTGGACTGACCTGCCTGAGTGGAGATTCAATCAACATCAGTGGCTGTTTAACTGCTCAAATTGAACAAAAATGGATAAAGGTTCCGTTCGGAAAACAACAAAAATGAGCAATTCCAAAAAAAGTGTGAAACTACTGCAAGGAGCAATAATGGTGTTGCAAATCAGTGAAATGATCAGTGCATTCCTCCTAAATTTGGATTGCTGTTACCAGCACTAGATTAGCTTTTTATCTCCCCCAAACCCTAAAGATGGCCTGTGAATGTACAGATAATCATTGAAATCACAGTTAAATTAATCGAATAGAATAAAATATTTTACTGTTAAATTATCAACAGGAAATATATTTTATGAAATTTTAACTTTACAATAGTTTTGGGTGGTGAATTTCAGCATGATGCCACGTTATGTAAAAAACATTTAAAATGAATTTATTAGTGACATTGACAGGTAACAGTGACCTGTTCATTTACAAATAAAACTGGTCACAAAAGCTTTTTTTTTATCCATGATTAATTTTTTTCTTCATCCCCACCGCTTCATTTGTTTCTCTGGACCACAGCAAGGTGTCGCAGACGATCGTTACAGCACAGAGGATCATGACGGCTTCACCATCGCTGGGCGGACATGCATCGAGGAGGGAAACAGCGCGCAGGTCCTTAGTCTCGTCCTGGATGAGAAGAATCAGGTACATTTCTTAGAGAGGCCTTTTTTCCCCTGCTGCTCATGATGCAGCAGCAGCCTCACATTCCTCTGTCTTCCCAGGACATAGTGAGATGCATGGGCTGGAATCTGCTCCCTCCACTGATCCAAGTGCTGCTGAAGAAGGAACACAAGAATCTTCCACAGTGCCTGGCCATTTTTAACCACTTGTTAGAGGTCTGCTATTCTGAAGCACACAACCAATCCACAGCTAATGACTCGATGTGTTACATTAATGCTCTGACTTCTGTTTATATTTGCATTAGAATTACTTTGCACACTGTGATCACCTCCACTTTATCGTACTGCTCGCCATTCATTTTACTTGACTCACTTCAAATGACTCTGTATATATATTTATAGTTACATTTATACAGTTTAGGTTGATTGGACATTCCAAATTTCCCTTAGAAGTGAGTGTGTGTGATTGTTCGTCCTTGTGTGTCTCTGTGTGCCCCTGCGATGGACTGGCGGACCGTCCAGAGTGTACCCCGCCTCTCGCCCATTGACTACTGGGTTAGGCTCCAGCCCCCGACTCCATTATTGAATAAGTGGTTACGAAAATGGATGGATAAAGCGAAGATGGATTTATACATTTTTCTAGTTATTATATTCACATTGAGAGATATCAGTCATGCAACAACCCCGCCAAAACAAAATTCCTTCCAATAAAGCTTTTTCTAATTCTGATGAGATGCAGAATAATAATTGGGATATATGGTTTTGCAGACCTGCAGACCCAAAGAGCTGCTGATTGGCCTGTTGGAACAACTGGAGCATGATGACCCTGACACTGTGGCTGAGAGTCTCCATTTGTTGCTGAACCCTCTACAGAAAGGCAAAAGACATTTTTTAACCAATCTATCCAGTCCACATTAGTAGAACCGCTCACTCAACGTCTCCTCCTTTGTCCTCCCAGTGCTGCTGTGCCTGGGCCACCGTAAGGCCTCCTCCTTGGGCATGACCCTGTCCTCCATCTTGGACCAGATGGCCAAGCTGCCCGTCCCACATACCAAGGAGCAAGAGGAGGACGACGTCTTCTTCCTCTGCCGCTGCTGCAACGACCTGACAGACTTCGTCAGACCCTTCGTCCAGGAGGCCGGGCAAAACATCCCGAGTGGTGAGACCCAGGGCGCCAGCCTGAACGAGACGGGGAGCCAACAGGAGGGCGCTAAAGAAAACGAGCTGCGGACAGAGCTCCTGAAGTAGTGGGTGAAAAATCCCATGTTCTCTAACATTCAACATAGTGAGAAGCTGTAGTCATTTATTTTTCATTCTGCTCCACAGCTGTATGAAGACTCTGAGCTACCCACTGCTGGAGGTGCAGCTCAAGGATCCCGACACGCTGCCCCAGTCTCCCCTCAGGACTTTTGCCATCGAGATTTTGGTTGGGAAAAAAAAAAAATCCATCACCATATTTTGCACTGGAATCTATATTTTACATGTTGGTCACTTTTAGAAGTATTTATCATGATTCTGTATCTGTATGTCCATTGTACAGAACACCCTGAGTGCTATTGGAGAGCACGTCTCCAGTCTGATTTTCCAACCGCTCCTGAAGAGGAAACAGGTTCCGGGCTTTCTGGAAGAGGAGGTCCGTTACCCTAAAAAGTCTTTGGCCAGCTTGGCTCACCTGGTGTTTGTACATCACCTGGCTGCCGACACGTTCCCCAGTATTTTCAGGTTAGTTAGAGGAGGAGTCTCTGTTTCTGTTACAATGCATTTAAATGCTTTGTTAATGTTCTGTATGACCTCTCCCCAGCCCTGTGTTCTGTCTTCGGACCAACATGGAGCACGCCTCCCTCCTCATGTCTAGGTAACCTGTGACACATTGTTATAATTATTATTATTATTGTTAATTTGATGTGTCTTTGTACTGCTTGCAGTCAAAATCTTCAGTAAAACTGATTCTTTTAAACTGCATTTTTTATGTAAAGCCAAATTCAACATTTTTGTGGGAATTTGACATATTCCTTCATTCCTTGATAATTCAAAGCCAATTGAACCGTCACTTTTGATGTTTTAATGTGTTTTTTGGGATTTTGAGTTGAACGCCATGTTTGTTTCCCTTTGTTAGAACTGAGGACTATATGGTTCAGAAAGGTCTGGTAAGTTTTTCACCATTTCTCCTTTGTTCCAACGTTCTGCAAATTAGGACGTTGTTTCCAAATTCCTGGTGGACACATTGGTCTCAAAAATCATGAGCAGCATTCTGCACATTCAATTGCATCAGTCTTCTGACCATATAGATTTTGAGCTTCATTCTCAGATTTAAACCACAACAAAAATTATTTTATGCACAAAAAAGAGTCGTAGATCAATGTCTAATTTCCAAATTCTGGAAAACTGGGCTTCTTCTTCTTTGTTTTCATGCTGAAGTCTGCATTTTTATGTTCAGATGATTAAGTAGTAAGTTGTAGCAGAAGTGGAAACTAGAAGTTCATAAGTGTAAAATTTCAGTTGAATTTTATCTTGAACTTTACTTCTCCTTTGTAGTGTCCCAGCCATGTTACAAAACTCATTTTCATTCATATAAAACAAATTTATAATATAGAATATATAATATTCTGTTTTCCACCTTTTTCAAAGGTTGTTGTTTTGATATTTAGACCACTTAGAGATATCAGATCTCAATCCAGCACTTTGGATCAACTTTTTATTTTAAACTGCTGGAGTATTTTTTTTCTGTGCTGCGTGTACTAGTGCAACAACTTATATGACTGATGGTGTGCCTCCGCAATCCTACAGGACCTCTACGAGAAGAGCCTGGTACGGGTAGACGATGGGGATCTGCCAGCAGCTCTGCTGGATATTAAAACCTTCCTCACCGTCCCTCAGGTTCCATACAGTTATCTACCTCTTGCAAAGCTCTGCATCCATTATTGTGTTACTCATACCGGTGTTTGTTTTCAGAACTTGGTAAAGGTAATGACACTGTGCCCCAAGCATGACTTGGTGAGTTTTGATCCGTTGAGATTTGTACTGATGTGAAATCTTCATCCTTTTCACGCTTTAGTTACTTTGTATTTTTCTGTTCTTAGAGGACTAAAGGACTGAGGGTGTTCCAGCTGAGCATTGATAAGTTTGACACAGAAGCAAAGTACAGGTTCTTCCAGTAAGCTCCTCCTCTGCTCCCCTCAAAGAAACAGATCTCTCTGTTTCCCCTTTTCAGTGTAACTTCTGTTGGTCTGTCATCTCTTCTCAGGTACATGCTCAGGACGAGTAACCACTCGGGAGTGGAAGGGTACGTCATTAAAAACATCAGGAATCAGATCGACTTTGCCTTACAGGTAAGGTGGAGTTTTAATCTTTGATTTTCTTTTCCTTTCTGCCATTTTCCTGAAGGCTTTGGTGGAGTAAGTAAAGGCTAAATGGCAGCGTGGTTTCCCTTGTCAGCCAGGTAAGGCTAACATCTGGTTCGAAGGGGTTCACCTGCTGCCTCTGCTGCGTAAGGTGTTCAGTCTACCAGATGGCCCAGAGACCGACCTCCTGCAGTACCTGGACAGGTAGGGGCAAACCCCGTATCATCTCCAATTTTTCCCATTTTTCATACTAAACAAGAAACTCGGCCTTTGAACTCCTAAAAAGCCCCGCCCACTGCAGCACACAGTTCTCAAATGGGTGAAGGAAGAGAAAGACAGGAATAAAACGTTTGGGGCAGAACAGGAGGCAGATTTCTAGTTGTCATTCGGGATTGCTGAAGAAATGAGGAAAACAAGTGAATGCAGGTGGCATGTACCACAAGAGTCGAACAGGCGGAATACGTCGTGAGATGGATGAGAAAAGACAGTTTTTTTTAACTTCAGGATGTCCATTTTTCTTTTTGACAGGGGCAACTTTGCTTGGTCATTTAATCTATAAGGCTAAATGAGCCAAAAGGGTTATTATGTGTAAGTGTGCACACTGGAGGAGCTAATGCTTGTTCAGTCATACCTGAAACTTTACCTGGGCCCTGTCCTAGGTCAATTTCAGTCAGCTGATGCTAGTCAAACACGATTACCATGCGTTATGCTAGCTGCAACAAATGTTGCTGTGCCTCCATTTTTTAAATTCTACTTATGAAAGGACACACATAGTCATATAATTCTAATTATATCAATAATTAGGCCCCCTTTAGGGAATAAACGGTTACGATAATGGATGGTTTGCACTGGGAAAGAGAAATCACTGTAATGTCCAAAAGTCCAGACCTCAACCCCAAAAAAAGTTTTACTAAAGTGCATGATTCAATGAAAAGTGACTAATAACATCACAGAAAGTTTCTGTTAATCAGGGGGCAGGGGTCATCTGGCTATTGAAGCACTGGGGATACTTTTTTTCACAACACATAATATGCTGTTTTAAGATCTGACCAACTCACATTTTCTGTTATGTTGCTGCAGTACCTAAAAACGCAGAACCAGAAGAAGATGGGCAATCTTTTTCATATGACTGCCTATATAGATATAACAGAGTGGTTTGCCATTATTTAGTCCTAGAGAATAAAGTATCCATGAGCATCATTGTTCGTTTTTCCACAGAGTCATGGAGTCTTTGAACCTGCTGCGCTACCTGGTCATCAGAGACAAAATAACCGAGAACCAGGTGAGCAGAGTGACTGTGGAAAAACTCCAGAAACGGCTGGGAAACATTCATTCCCGGGTTCATGGATCATCTGTCAAACTTGTTTTTATCCCACTGCTCACCCTGTAGACGGGCATCTGGACAGAGCTGTATAAGATAGAGGATTCATTCATGAAGCCTCTGCGTGTTGGGCTGAACATGTCGAGAGCCCATTATGAGAGGGAGCTGCACAACACCACAGACACCAAGAAGAGCAAGGCCAAAGGTCACATAGCATCTTTTTCAAATGGATTAACAGTATTCTGGGGATGCTTTTCCTAAAGCTTTTTTTTTCACTCCCACAGAATCGATCCTTTCTGTGTCAGTTGGCGACGAGCAGTTGCCAAACATGACGTCAGAGTCCCAGATTCAGGTCAGACTCTGTTTCATATTCATGACAAACCCCATTGTGTGCAATTAGAGTGCTGCGATGATCTAACTGAATGTTAATGACTCCCCTTTAGGCTCTGCACTCAGCCCTCCACACGTTTGACATGATCGAGAGCGTTTTGGTGCGAATAGAGGAAATCATCGAAGTGAAAGACGTTCTATAAAGTACAAAAGAACTGAATCATTTCAGGGCTTGGCGGAGAGAGATTGTGCATCATTGTGTAGATTGACGCATTCACTCAAACTATGCTCTTATTTTCCTCTGTCTTTTCAGGTTCAAAGGATTCCTTACAATGTAAATATTGAATACAATATTTTGGAATTTTGTATTGCTTGTGCAATAACTTGTTAAAGTTTTGTACACTGATTCTAATTGTTTGCACTTGTACTATTAACAAGTGAAATATTTTTGCCCCGAAAGCAAACTGTACTTGGTTTAAGGTCATCTGATATGCTTAACTTGAATAAACAGTAAAGGTGAATTGGTTATCCCAGCAGTCAGTAATTTTATTATCACTAAAAGATTAACGTGTCTGTTTTAATATTTAACACTGAAAACGTTAGTCTGTTTTCATTTTTTCAGACATTAGTGTATTTTTCTACTTTTAGTGTACACACACATTTAAAAATGTTTCCAGCATGTCATTTAAACCTATTTAACCCAACATATGTATTTAAGTGTCAAAATAAATATCAATTATCTTAAATGTTGTGAAAAACATGAATGTCAAAGCTCCCTGACAACCAAACATTTGTCCTTTTTATTTATTATAAAAATAAGAAATGACAATGTAATACTGAGTGTTAATAAATACATTTCGAACAGAGACTCACACACATGGAATTTATATAAACAGTCAATTAAAACTTTGGAACATTCCATCCAAAGACAACAAAAAAATCTCTATTTCTAGTAGATACTAGGGCTCTTTGAAATTCTAATTTTCCCATATGCTGCCATGAAAACTGGTTTTAGAGGCAGTCGATTGGGTTAGGGGTTTGAGAAATCATTTCTGTTTAACAGAGTTTGAATTGCAGAGCTTCACGGTCCTGCTTCTGAAGCCATACACGTCTTCATATGACACAACAAGCTTTCACAGGCCCTTGAAGAGCGGGTGCTGCAGTGCCTGGGCGGCTGTGATCCTAGTGGACGGGTTCAGGTCCAGCAGCCGATCCAGCAGGTCGTAGGCCTCGTTGGGGACTCGGTCCCAGCCGCGCTCGTCTTCCTCTAAACTCTCCTTCTGGTTGGAGAAGCGAGCTGCGGTTTCTTTGCTAATCGAGTGCTCCGGGTCTTTTGGGAGAGATCCGCCTGCTCCATCTTTGTGTGTGGAGATGTCCCTCTGGCTTTTTTGAGGAGGGGCTGCCAAGTCTCTGCGGTCTTCAGGAGACAGGATTATTTTGTCATCCAGCAATGGTTTTCTTCCTCTGAGCGTCTCGCACAACGTCCTGAGGTCCTGGCGAGGTAGCTCCCGACTGGACACCACTGCTTTACCTGAATGAGGTTCAGCCCAGAAAACAAGCTCACTGTTAGCGATATCTAAAATCCGGCTGGATAGGTCACAACTGGGAGAACACAGTTAGGTTACAGGAAAAAATACTACGTGCCGAATGCCTTAGCAGCCTGGATGGTCTCTCTGGAACCTCGTACGGTCATGATCTGAGCGAGAGCGATCAGGTCATCGCTGGCTTTGAAGAACGGGTAGCGGCCACTGAGCAGTGAGAGCAGGATAACGCCAGCTGACCACACATCTATGGCTGCAAGACAACGACCCAGAGACGTAGGGTACGTTTATGTCAGCAAGCGACACTCAGGAGCAAACATTTGCTTTCTTTCTTTTGTTTTGAACTTCAATAACACGTCTGCTTTATTTGGGATTTGAAAATGCTTGAACACACACATTCTTTGGATCTGTTGTTGCACCATCGCATGATAGAATAGCCGTTTTCAATTGTTATGTCCGATACCAACCTGTGCCTTGGTCGGGACACTTTGTGAGGACTTCTGGTGCTCTGAAACCCGGTGTTCCAGCCCTGGGAGCTACCTGTTGCTTTCTTCATTAAAAACAAACACAATGAAAAGAGATTAAATCATTATTTGAAGAATACAAAAAGCAAATGAGATCGTTTTACTTTGGAGTGTGATAGACTTTTTTCTGTTTTTTTTTACCTTGCCATGCAGATGTTGCAGACCCGGTCAGTGAAGTGGCAGTTACACGTCAGGCCGTGTTGTACGGTCTTCTGAGGTTTCTGAACGCCGCCTTGGGTCTTTACAGGCAGCGGGCTCCAGGTGGCTGGAGGGGGCCTTCTGCTGGCCGGATTCTCCGTTTTGCTGAGCTTCACCAGCTTGTGATGTTGAAAATAAGAAAGTGTGAAAAGAAGCGAAAAACTCTTGCTCCCAAAACGAGATTAGAAAGTCTTTAGTCATCTGTTTCTAATGTTCTGCATTCAAGTCAGTTCACATAAAAGCATAGTTCCAGAGTTCAGTTTTTTAAAAGAGCAGACCTCTTTTTGTGTTCTTGTCTGTCTTAAAATGAGCTGGCTCACCTCCTTTTTACAGACAGACAGCTTAGTGGCGCAGGGAGCAGGCGTGCAACTGTTGAGATTTCTCTCTCCAAACACTGGCCGTTGAACCTTGCGTAGTCCTGTCAAATCCTAAATCAAGCAAACAGAGACGCACACATTAAGACAGGGAAGCAGAGCACAGATGTTACAGGCAGTTGAGTCAATCATTCAACATAATCACGTGAGCTGTAATCTCTGTAAGAAAAAGAAAAGATAAAAAGAAAATAGAAAAGAAAAGAAAAGGAAGAATCTGTGCAGACACCTTGGGGTGCTCAGTGAGAGAATAGGAAGTGGCGGGCACTGAACGTGCTTTCTTGACCAGCGCTTTCCGGCAGGCCGAGGAGGAAGTGGGGGTGTTGGAGGAAGACGAGGAGGAAGGCGGCAGTGATTGCCGTGGAGGCAGAGACGGAGGTGTCGGTGCAGTGCTGGTGGTTTTGGGTATGAGCCTAGGTGGTGCTTTGCCCCGCTGTGCAGCTTCCTGTTTGACAGTGGACCCTCCACCTTTCTGCGATGGCCTCTGTCTAACCACCTTCAGCAGCTCGATCTTGGTGTCGGCTGTTCCCTGAGCCAGGCCAAAGTCCACCAGGGCATACCTACCTCCGACAAACAAGACGGACATCGGTGAGGTAAATAACAAGCTAAAAGCTGCCAACACACTCAACCTTTTGTGCGCTCTTTTTATCCAACACAACAGAAATAAAATACTTTTGTTAAAAGAAGGGGAACGAGTAAGAAATTAATCAGTAGAGTTGAGCATGGCATTCTCCTTAAAATCATCATGGCTGTGTCAGAAATGTTAATGACAAAAAACAAACAAAAAAAACACACACATCCGAAGTAAACACTTACGTTTTGCTGTCCCTGTTGTAGAGGAAATTGTTTGGTTTGATGTCCCGATGAATGATTCCAAACTGGTGGATGTGTTTTAGGGCTTTTAACAACTGGTAGATGTACAGGCGGACTTCTTCAAAACTTAATGATCCAATGATGTCCTGATGAAAGATTTCGTGGTTAAATCATAATATTTGTTTTAGATTTCAGTGAACAGACATATACAACTCAAAAGAAAATCAGGCACCTTAACAGTTAGAAAAGTAAGTAAAAGAATAAATAATATGGTTAAAATAAATACCACAATAGCCTGGTGCTTCATGTAGGGCATTACAATCACAACATGGTCTTCTTTCCTGAAGCAGTATGTCACCCCAATCACATTTTCTCTGCCTCTGCATGAAGAAAACATGACATATAAGATGATGGGCACTTTTGCTACTGTCTCCATAACCTCTTTTTGTTCAGAAACACACACATAAATTCCATTAAATGATGTGCAAACATCAATTTGCACATCATTTCAAAAAGTATTGAGCCAAATTACAAACAAATCAATATTAAAGTGTTGAACTCACCCCGCCACAGTGAGGCACTGAAGCTCAGCAGCAATGCGAGTAGGATGGCTGGTGGGGATTAGGTGCTTGAGAGCAAACATCTCTCTCCTCCCGTCCCGCATCTGCGCCTCACCCAAATACACTGAGCTGAACGTCCCTGACACACAGTGACACATTTAATTCCTCAGCTCAAGTACAATTAAAAGCGGTGAGCAAGTGACAAGTTTTTGGATCCGAAACAATCAAAAACAGAAACCCAAATACCTTCTCCAATTTTGTTGATGATGCAGAAGTACTCATTTAGCTGAGGTACAGCTTTGTAAAGGAGCTCAATATCCAACTCCACATCCCCTGTAGATTCAAATTAAAAATGTTATCACATTTTTTTGTTTAAAGAAATCCATTCACAGACTAAGAAAGCAACCAACTCACTTGTGACTTTGCTTTTCCTCCTAGCTCTGGCAGATGTCATCGTACATCCATCTGCACTGACACCCTCGTCGCAGACAGGAGTTAACTCCATCTAAAAAACAAGAAAAATCCTCAGCAAACCTTAAAGGAAATGCTGATGTTGAATACTCAATTCAATTGCAAATATTCCAACGCTTCCCAGTCAAACTGTCAAATTAAAAGGTAATTAGACATTAACAATAGCAAAAGTGGCACAAAAAATAATATTTATGTAAGAAACTGGCATATGAATGTATCAAAGAGATTGTACACATTTAGTGCTTTTTAACTTTATCATTAACGCTAAATTAGTATGCAACAGTTTGTTATAGCTACAGTCCGTGAAGCTAACTGCACTGTTACAGAAAACAAGAAACTTACCGCTTCAGTTGGTAACAAAGTACAATAGTTTCGCAAATGTACGTCTCAAACATTCACCATATAGTCAAGGAGCTGTTTATCTGGTAGTTAAATACTAAACGTGTGAATACCTTCCAGATTGAAGCAGTAAAATGACTTCAGGTTTACGGATTCTTTTCCGCCAACAAACTACGCGCTAAAAGTGAAGAGGCTCTCGCGTTGAAGCGGTATAGTCACGTGATCAGCAAAATTACCTGCCTCTACCAATCACAGAGGGGAAAGGCGCCACACGTGACTTGCTGCTAGAGAATAGCAGAGAACAGAAATGTGTTGGATCAGAAAAAAGTGTATCTGATCAGATTTAGATGTTTTTGTTTTTTTGTCACGGATTGTTAATCAGTGTTGCAACGGTTGTTTTGACTTTGACTTACAACGACGCTTGTGTTAAACATTTTATTTTGTATTAAACTAAACAAGGACAAATAAATAGTGGTTAAAAGCAACAGATAATGTTTTGATATTCTCAATTAATTCATTAAGTTAATTTACAGAACATTGTGTACTAGAGTGTTGCTGTATCCAGTGACACACTTATTTACTAACATATATGGCAACTATTACAGTATTACCAACTCCCCAAAGTCTGCAACTATTCACCAAATAAACACAGACTTTATAAAATAGGCATATAAATAAAACTTGCACTAGATAAACACCTTAAGGCATTTGGTATATGGACAAACAATAACAAGAATTTAAGAATTTGAAACATAGTCTACAGGGTTAGAATAAATCTAGAATTAAAAATGGTTTAGTATTCTACTCAAACAGGTGTAAGGAAAGAGAAAACAAAACTTAAGCACAGAACTTTGATAACTTTCTAGTCAGATGAAGGCCTGAGATCTTAAAATATGCCATCAAATATGCCAAGGAAAGCTTCCTCCTCTCTGCTGCTGATGAGGAAACAATGAGAAAAAAGGGAAAAGGTTTATAATGATTATGCAACAAAAGAGTACACTTTGGTAGATTAATTCAAATACAAATAAACACATTCAAATGAGCTAAAACAATTAGCAATCTTATTTTCCCCTACCTCTGGCTGGTTGAGCTTGTACTCATTGAGTGGAAGAAATCCAACTTTCTGCTTGTCTCTGCCCTATGTGGCTGCTTAGAGAGATTATCTTGTAATTTTTCAGTGATATTTTCACTGAAAACATCTGGCCTCTGCACAAAAAGTAAAATAATAGAAGAAAATTACCTATAGGTAGATCAACAATGAGGCATATGACACCAACAAAAACAAACAAAAAATATTTAGAATGAAAATGACTATGAGCAGATTTTATTATACTTTAAACTGCAAATCAGACGCTACCAAGAAAGAAAGTAACACAAACAAACAGTCCAACCTTTTTATTCCAGTCGAGTGTGATTCTCTTTTGTGGTGTGAGTGCCTTGCTGACTGGAGAAGGAACAAGTTTCCTGAATTCAGAATTTCCACCTGAAATCGACCTAATTCACAAACAATTCAACAGATTTGGTTGCCTTAAAAAGAACACTGTAATGCTTTAGTATTACATTTAACATTTCAGATGTGGTGAGGCATTTCGGTTTTCAGCCTCACCTCAGTGGTGTAGTCGCGTGTTTTGTCCAGGGTTTAGCTTGTAAGCGACTGATGTGTGTTAGTGCTGATGAAGAACCATAGCCTGCACAACAGCAAGAGATGAATGCATGTCACAACTAATGGACATTCATCAAAAGGTTTCACGAAATTTCACCCCACCTGACACGCTGCATTCACCACTCTGCGGGATCTGAGGTTCAGCATTAGTTCCACTCGGGGATAATGAGATCTCACTTGCGTGCAGCAAGTTCTCATCATCAAAGTCATCCCATTCATTTCCAAGATCAAAGCTGACAGTTGGGAATTGGAGAGTTGAAGCTTCT
Organism: Menidia beryllina; assembly: GCA_013363375.1. Taxonomy (NCBI): domain Eukaryota; kingdom Metazoa; phylum Chordata; class Actinopteri; order Atheriniformes; family Atherinopsidae; genus Menidia; species Menidia beryllina. The sequence continues at coordinate 926,328 of JABUIW010000209.1, forward strand.
CCAATGAGAGCTCCCTGCTTTGACGCTGTGGACACCCTGCCATAAGCAGAGCCTCTTGTATCCCTGTGGCTCAGATCGCCCATAGAACTATGGCGACGACCATTTGTTTTTGGGATCTCCCATATGGAGGAACCTGCACATAAAAAAAAAATCAAATGTGTCTGTGCTGTATGCATTTATTGTTATTTTTTATTCACTTTTCAATCTATTCATGCAAACTATATTATAAACGGTCCAAAATATATGTGTTAGTTGTTACATCAAAGTAGCAGAGGTGTCATTTTTCATGAAGAGATAAAAGTCAAAGGCGCATCACCAACATGCAGACTAAATAATAAAGAAGACAGTTATAGTTATCAAAACTGGATTAAAAATACTGCCCAACGCATTATTAAAACCTAAAAGAATACTTTATGCTGCTCCCATCAATTATATTCTCTGTTGTGCAAGCCTACTGAGGTAGCCTTATGACATGGGTTTGCCCTAGTTGGTCTAGTGTAGGTTCAGCAACAGAAAATAGCAACCTGACAATTTGTATATCCTGAATAGATGGAAATTGTAGGATTCTTATTACTCAAATTGAAGACAAATGGCTATAAGGGAGCACAAAACATCATTCCCAGAGTCAAATCCATAAAACCACAGAGAATATTTAGGATGTGCTTGAGAAGACCACACAGTGGGCTGAAAAATGATCACAGCTCTTCAGTGGAAATACATGATGTGTGGTTGTATAACCATACTGAAATAAGTCCAAGGTGAATGGATGCTTTAATCATTCTAATGATGACCTCAACAATATATTAGAATGTGTGACTTTTTGAAGTTAAATAATAGTACTTTGATCATGAGCAGGTGGTGCAGCATGGATTTGGGCGGCCTGTTCCACCATCTCCGGCACGTCTTCTTCATAGATATCGAAATCTGGAATATATTAAGTTAATGTAACGTTTCCGGCTTTTAAGAATTAGGAACAAAGAATTTAAAGTAAACAATGGTGATTCCACTACTTTACCTGTGTCAGAATCATTCATGCAAACTGTGTCTGGCAGTTGACCAAAGTTTTGAGCCTCTGAAGTGTTACACTGATTCATTCCTTGCCTTCAAATAAAATAAAACATAAGCGTAAGTGGAGAAATTTAAAATGGTTTGTGAAAAGAAACTCGTTTCTCCTATTTTTAAGCATGGATGTGTAATTACCAGGAAACAGGTGGAAGCATCGCTTTGGGTTTGTAAGTAAACTCCTGTAATCTGACAGGCAAAGACTCCTCACTCATCTTCATCTGAGGAGTTAGTAAAAACAGACTTATTGTTAAAAATGGTAATATTTGTTAAGACTTTATAGTATCAACAGGAGAAATACAACAATTAATACATAATATAGAGAGTACAATTGAAAAAATACATTTTGAGTTATGGGCAGAGTGATTTTAGCATAATCATTCGACAAGTCAGTTTTACATTACATGAATCTTTGTATCATTTTATTGATGGAAACTTTTCCGTGACTCATCAACCTTTGGGTCATTGGGTTTGGATTTTTTTATGTTTGAGTTTTCCAGAAGTTTATGTATTTTTGTGCAGTTTTAGCCTTCTGTGTTTCTAGTGTTTTGTCTTTGCTTCTTTGTTCTTATTTGTTTTCCTTTCACTGGTTTTCTGTTTTGTATTTGGATTCTGCTCATTCTTATCCAGTTTCCTCTGTTACCTTCCTATCTGGTTATCTACTCCCTTCACCTGCACTTATTATCCTCTCCTTAGTAGTTTTAACGTTCAAGTTTAGCTTTTAGAGATTCTGGCTCGGCCTGTGTCTGTTGTTCTAGTTACTGTAAATAAATGTAAGTGGGATCTTCTCCACTCCATGTCATCTGATATTTAGTTTTATTTTGTGTAACTGTGTCTCCGGTACGTTTGGGTTCTTTCTTAAAGTTGTCTGTGTCTTTGCTCACCTTGAGTCGTTTGGCGGGTGTCTGTACGAGGGCGTCACTCCGGTTTCTTAGGTCGTTTAAATAGGAGGAGAAATTGGATTCTGGGTTTGCTGACCGCCTTTTCACTACTGTCACGCCCACTTTGCCTGTGAAGAGGATGCAAATACTCCAATTAACTGAAAGAAAATTATGATTTTGATGACTGGTGCACAGATACATACTGGATTTCCAAAAAGTGACAGTGAAAGACTTACAGCACTCATGGGCACAAAGGTTCTTATTCTTGCAGAAATGGTTGCATTCTCTTTTACTGCCAAGATCTGGTTGTAGACACATAAAAAAACAAAATCATGTGTATATTATGAAGAAATAAAACATCAGTGTAAAGATTTCAGATTGTTTTATTAACAAAATCTGGAGTAGCAAGAAAAAACATGTTGCCTTGGTCTTTAGGAGAAGGGACATGTTCTCTCTGAGTTGGAGACTGTTTCGTGGATGGTGGCTTCAGGACAGAGTGCTGTGGTCTCTGTCCTGTCGTACTGTGAGAGTTTCCAGCCCCAAGCTGCTTTGCAGCAGAGAAGTACACAACAAATTTCTGATGGATGTCCAGGCCCACTGTAGAGAGGGAAAAGGCCACAATCTGCTTTATAACATCTCCAAATTCTACGAGACACTACAACATATACTCGAAACAAATTGGGTTGCCAAGTAAAATGCAAACAGAAATAGAATTCAAAGATCTCCAAATGTCAGTCAGTTCACAATATAATGTACACAAAATTTTGACTGAGCAATATTTTGCAGCCTCATGTAAAATATGAGCTCATCTGGAATTTTTACAATATCAGCGATGTAAAAAATAAATAAAATAAAATAAATAAATAATGTGGTGCTTATGAAGAAGAAAAAAAAGAAAAACTGAATGAACATTTTAAAAGGTAGCAGGTAAATAACATTATGGGTCATAAAAAGCTAATTAGAAGGTAGTAGTCTCTTAGTGGAAGAGATTTCAAAACAATTCAGACTTCAATGAGTAATTTACAATTACAATTATATAATAAATTTATAATAAAAAAGACTTTTTCGTGAAAAAACAAACATTTCTGAAAATCAATGCCTGCCAGTGAATTTTGAGCCTTCAAGCAGTCCCTCAGACACCTGTTGTTACGGAGGTGTATAAGTAACTCACTCCCAGATGGGAGTGGGTGCTGCTCAGTGGTAAACACGGCCCTGTCTTAACATTTTTTAGACATGTTACAGCTATGAAATTCAAGATAAGTTCATATTTAATAGGAAGATATTTCAGATTAAAGATCAAACTATTTGTATAAATCTGGTCTTAAACGTGTCATATCAACCAGAGATTAACCTTATCTTATTGTATAATTGGAAAAAATGAAAGGAAAACCGAATTTAGTTTTCATCTGAAGCATATTTTTGTGATTTCTACACTATAATGATAGAGTATTTTCATGATTCACCGTATTCTGAGCTGATGAGATGGACACTGATCTCATCTCCCTTTGAAGCCTTTGTCACATCTATCTTTTTGGACCAGCTACCAGTCTTCAGCAGCAACAAATCCCTGGAAAATAAACAAATATGCCGTCAGACTTAGATTCTGCATTGTACCAACTGCCTTCTTCTATTTTAAAAGACTTTATTGCAAAAAACAACAAAAAAAGGTCACAAAGTCAGTAAAAATAATTCTTGGGACAAATTCGTTTTTTTTTTTCTCACGTGACTTTTTGTAGAAAGACCACAGTGTTGTCAGAGCTGCCGATGATCAGAGAGACATAGTGGTGGTCTGGAGCTGTTCTCCTGGACAGCAGCTGCGCTTGGTTTTTGAGATTCACCTTAACCACGATCTCCGCGGTGGTGCAGCTGTACCTTGGAAGCTACAAAATACAAAAGCAGCTTCAAAGGATGGGCGGAAACAACAGAGCCCATTGATCGGTTCAGTAATTCCATCTGATATTAGAAGCGATCAGGTTCATTTGATTTTGAAATGGTATAATGAAAGGTTTTTCTTTACAGTGCTCTTAATGTATTACTCCTTTAACAAAAATTAACGTCAAGTTTCCAGGTTTTAAAGGATCAATTCATCTTAATCAGTGTAGGCATGATTTTGTCTGTTCCTTAAATGTTTTAATAATAAATGGGTGATTCTGGTTAACTTTCTCATTTTAAAAAGGGGATTTCGCATCAAATACTAGGAGCTTGTACAAATGAAGGAATGAGAGAATAAGCAAAAAAAAAAGTGTGAAAACAATCATTTGAATATTGGTATATAACATATATAAGTAAATATTTGCAGTGACACTTACCTGTTCCAGGGTGACATCATACTTTGGAAGATGCATCACAGATTCTCTGATTAGGTTTCCAAATGGTGGATGCCTGTTGACAATCTGCATGAGGGTACAAAGTTTGCCAAAGTGAAATCCAGCCCTTTTTGAATGACAACATTCAGGAAGGAGCGGAATGTTAACTATATCATTTTAAAGCACCAGAATTAAATAAATTCAGGTAAATTGTGGCAGTAAAAATGACAACAAGCAGCAAGCAACAAGATTGTATAACTTTCTCCAGAGCTCTGAAAAGGTCCAATCAAAAAATGACATGAAAGAAAACCTAAAGAAAGGTTGATGTGTTAGATGGGTCCTAAATGCACTCTGAGCCAAATGTAGACTTTTCCAGTGAGCAACTCTCAAAATCTTAATAATTCTTTTGGAACATTAGACACACTGACCAGCTCCAGCTCTCTGGCATTGGTTTGCTCTATTTTGCTGAAAGTGCTGAGTCCGGCATTCACCATTGCAGATGACAGAGTCTGACCTAAAAGCACACAGTGTGTTACTACAAAATGATCACAAACTCTACATTCATCCGAGCAAACAAATGTATTAGATCTATTTCTTCTAGTTAATGTAGAATTAACAAAAAATGGACAAGAATTACTAAAATTCTGATTTTGTACTGCAGTCAAATATATATAAAAGCTACATATATATGCACGGTATATTGCGAAGTATAAGTAACATGTCCACCTATCTTTTCCAGCTGTTTAGAAACGTAAGGCGAGTTTTCCCAGAGTTTGGCTCTAAAGCACTTAGCCAGGATCAGGGAGTTGAGCACGGCAGAAAAACCAGTCTTGGATTGCTGAATCAGAAACTCGGACAAGCCTTACAGAAACAAAACACATTCGAAATTTTAAAACAGTGCGGTCAAAGCATGTTCTTTTCCTCTCTTTTATTTCTGATGTACATCGGCTGATCCGCATCCCAATCCTGAAGATCTTCACTGTGTCCTGGGTGAGTCCAAAATCCTGAAGTGGGATTGAACCCAAATAGGCCTGAATCAAACTACAAGAGGGAAAAAACACATTATCTTGTGCAAAGAAAAAACAGTGATTTAAAAAAGATGTGCTTCGTCACTTCGCCTACCAATTCACTTTCATTTCACTGGTTTTGATCTTTCCGCTGAGGGGAAATCTGGACAATCAAATGGTTAAAATTAGCCAAAGTCCACTGACAATGTGCACGCACTGATCCCCATAAATGTGTCTCACCTGATTGTGGTTCTGTTCCTGTCCCTGTTCAAAGTGTTCAAGGCTCTCTTCTCATTCACTCTCAGCTGAATTTCCATAAACTCTCTGCTCTTTGACACCAGCTCAATCTGCAGACAGTTAGAATCTGAATTAAGTTGTAATGCTTTACATTGAAACAATACGTCCCTAATTTATTTCAGCACAGAAAGACTTTACTGACCCTAGAGGAGAGATTTAAGAAACAAGATTCATCTCCATGCTGAGCCCTAAATCAGTCAAAGCTGTCTTATTCTCTTTTTGGTAAGACTAGTTTAAAAAGTAATACAGTAGTCAGGTATGCTAGATGTGAAGGTGTTAATTTACTTCTCTAAATCAGCCCGGTGAGACTTGGTTTTTGGTAGTAAAAAGCTGTCTAGGTTGCGGCTTTAGCGTGAGTGCTAAAGTTCAGGTCTGAGTCAACTAAAAATCCAAGATGCTTAACCTGAGATTTTTTTTGTTTTGAGCCCTCTGCATTCAAGCTGCTAACACAGAGAGAGAGAGTCATTTGGCCAAAGAGCCAAATGGATCGGAGCGTCAACTGCTTGTTGTGATCTGTGATAAGGAACATTGCAGTTTAGTATGATCTAACTCAAGGGAAACATATAGAGGTTGAACAATAGTGTCCCAAGAATTGACAAATGAAGGATTCCAAAGAACAGGTGTTTTACCTGCTTCAACGTTTGGATAAATATCATTTAAGACTTTGATCAGTGCTATCTGATTTTTTTAAAAAGCAAGACGAAAGTCTGTCTAAAAGACCTTTTTCAATTAAAGATGCTTTTCAGTTGAATTGATGCAATTTTCCCAATAAAGTAAAGATTAGGTATAATCATCTATTTGTGATCTTTTACTTATTTATGGTTCCTTTACTGAAATTTGACCTACCTCTGTAACACTTGATTTTTTTTTCTGCTCACAATTCCAGCAACATTGTTGTTCTTGTCTTTACCAAACGCTTCTGACCAAAAGAGAAAATTTCACAAGCATAGCTCATAAGCTTGTTTCCCCCCCCCCAGTATTTTGTTCCTCTTTGCCAGTTTTTAAAATACTCTCTCTTAATTAAATTACTTGTGGATGGAATTAATAACCACGGTGTGCGTTGTGCTGAGGAAGAACTCTGATGAGACTTTGGAGCTAGGTCTCAATTTCTGACACACCATTGTTGTTTTACTGGGCAGTTAAAGAAAACAGATAACACAGCACGATCCATCTGTGACTCCCTGCTGATCATCTCCAAGCAGAACTGTCGGTATACAGATTGTGTTAAGCTGTTGCAGATTTCCAGTCTGTTCTGGACTCTCAGTCTGACCCTGAAGTGACGTCTGTGCTTTTGTGTTTTTTGGCAGCTCAATTTTTTGTTTCTTATTTCTGATTTTGGGGCGGCACAGTGGTGTGGTGGTTAGCACCATCTCCTTACAGCCAGAGGGTTCTGGGTTCCAGGGTGTACCCCGCCTCTCGGCCACTGACCACTGCGTTTAGCTCTAGTCCCCCCGCAACCCCATTAGGGAAAAAGTGGTTACGATAATGGATGGATGGATGAATTTCTGATTTTACAGAGAAAATTTTATTTCTCTGGCAATTTTTGTTCTCTGTCTGGCAAAAAAAAATTGCTAATCTACTTTCCTTTTGCTAGGCCAAGTCATCTTCATGTTTAGTAAAACTCTGCTGCTGCTTCTTTGTGGCTTTCAGTGTAATTCCTATTTGGTTCACTTAAATGAATCAATTACCCTTCAGAATTGATTCATCTATAAGTACCACTTTTGAACACCTGATAAAGGTTGTGGAATTTTTTCATCTTGGATTTGTTCTCAATAACAAACCTGCTAATAATAAGAATGACCTCATTTAAATTCACTTAAATAGTAATAGGAATGTAACTACAATACTGAAAATTACTCATACACACATTTTTTGTAAAGTATCTTAGCAGTGTACATTTGTTCACAGGGAGTTTTCTCAGCTTAACAGAATCTACAGCACAATACCTTCACTGTCGTGAAAAACATTAAGCCTACCATGTCAGACACGGTTTCAGTGCCAGCCACTTTGCTGAACTGCCTCATGGTGTCAAAGGCAATGTAATATCTCGCCATCAACCTGCCGGCCTCTGTCAAGAGCAAAGAAGATGAGCAACTTAATGGCTCCAGAATTAGAACCACTGACAGAGATTCACAAACTGAAATAACCAAAATTGAGAATGTCTTATTGTCAACAATTTACACAAACTGCCTTCTACCTGTTGGCTTGATATTGATATCCTCATCCATTCTGATCAAATCAATGGAAGACAGAGCATTAAGGTTCTTCAAACAGAGTTCTGAGGGGGACAGGATATACTACGTTAAACTTCAACAGCGGAATAGTTTCAGCAGTTTGCCAGCTATCTTTACAAGTTTATATCTGAGTATCCTCAGAACAACACTCATAAAGCAGTAATGAGCAGTTTTTCCCCACCTTGCAGTTTTGCTTCAATACCACATCTGTCCAAGTTGTCAGAAAAACCTAAAAAAGAAATACAAGGCCATGGAGTAAAGGAATAAAGGAGCAGCCAGGGCATACTGGCATTTTTCACAATGACACAAAATGCTGACTTTGATTCTTGGATATGATCGGAGTTCGGAGCACTGACCATAGTGTGTGGGGTTCTTAAGGGCTCTGATGTAGAGAAAAGTGGAGCGTATCCAGTCCAGAGCCATGTTGACATCACTAATGGTTTGGAGAACAATCTCGGCATTCAGGTGCTCTACAAGGTGAGTATGTAAGCTAACGACACATTACATGGTTAGTTCATGCACCTCTTCTCAGTGTGTATTTTTGTGTTTGAGCAAAACAGAAACACAGGAAGTGAATAAGAGGAATGTTTAAAAAAGCAATTATAGCACTACCTGCTCTCAATGATTTCAACCCCATTCATAAGTTTCATGTATTTGTCTCTGGTTTGAAACTTAGTCATAATCACTGCAGTGGCTGATGTGTCAAACTAGAGGAGGGGAGAATGAGAGGGGTGGAGAGAAGCTTATTTGTTCAAGCCTGAACTTTACCAAACAACAGTCATTCCTGGAAAGGTACAGCAGGAACTGCGTTCTTACCTGCGGTCGTCCTGCACGGCCAATCATCTGAAGCATGTCGGCCTCACTGTACTCCTCACAGGAGCCTGCCACATACTGCATAGTAGATTTGATCACAACCAGGTGGGCTGGCAGATTTACGCCCATAGCCAAAGTCCTGGTTGTAACTGGGAAAGGAAAAACCCACACAGCAGAAGTTCAGCCCTGGTATAATACAAAAACAGGCTTATTACAACATGCAATAAGATACTTTTAAAGACTGGGAAGTAGTGCAAGAGGACTCTTTAACGTGTCACAACAAAATTAGTCTCAATATCTAATCTTTCTACCGACGATGACACCTAAGCAGATGTTGCAAGTTGTGCTTAAGTTAGATAGTCATGTTTATTTCTGGATTTGGCCTCACAGAGAACTGGAAGGTCTCCCTGTGTGAAGGCCTCTTCTATCAGCTTCCTATCAGACATGTCCACACCAGCATGGTGGTACCCAACTCCTAACATCACCAGATCTGGATGGTAGGCACAACACAAAGTTTTATGATCAGTTACGCACTTCTTCATTGGATTAGGACTTAAATAAATGTGCATTAGACAACAACAGAATTGCTAATTATGTAACAGTTATACACTTGAGGTCAGTGTTCCGTGCTACCTTTTTTTAAACTTAAATCTGCTGTTTTTTGCAAAAGTTAAAACTGTGTTTTGGTATTTCTATTGACACATACACATGCTTAAACAATATAAATTCCAATCCATCTAGCCCCTAAAGCAGTACTCTAGTTTGAGTCCTACGGTTCAGTTTATTTTAAGTGATAAAGGAGTTTAAACTATTCCAAGGGACATTACCTCTTAGTTTTGCATCCAGAATACTGTTAGCATATTTGATCAACCTGCAGAGTGAAGCAGATCTCATAAGGCTGGCTGAATGCACTGTTAGCAAAACACACCAAAATGATAGTGACAGATTCAAGAAACCAGGCCTGTGACAAGAAAGCCTCACACCTCTGCTTGTGTTCAATGCTCATGATGAAATTGGCATCTTTGGCTAGAACTGCAGCCGACTGTTGAACTCCTTTCCTTGTTGAGCAGAACTACTCAAACAATTACACAAATAATTAAATTGTTGACATCGAATTAAGTGTAACTACATATAAAAACTAATACTAATACTATCGTGTCAATTCAAACATGTAAAAAGATGAGAATTCTTTCTTTTCCATTTACATCTATGCAAACTGAGTTGCTCTGTAAAATCAGACAAAACTAAAGACTCCAGATTTTGCTTTATCAAAAGGAAACTAAAGACTAAATAAAAAATTCCCACCCACCACTAATGCAGGCTTCTGGTCAGAATAGGTCTGTATGATGTTGGCCATTCTGTAGTTGAGTGACAAGTCAAACTTGAACTCTGATTGGTTTTGGCTGCATGGGAATCCTAGTATGACCTTCCGAAGCTTCACAGGTCTGTGGCTCTCATCCATATTCAGAAATGTGGCCGGTCCGCTCTCATTGGACAGCCAGTCTGCTATCTAATAAAAGGTGAGCAGGTCAAGGATCAGCCACAAGCTGCAGTGAATCACAAGAGATACAGGGCCAGCAGATAAAAACTTGGATACCTACATCAGCTATGTTGGGAATAGTGGCAGATACAGCCACAAATCTCATCGAGAGCCCTGCCTCAGACTTTTGTGTGGTTCTATAGGTCTGAACTGCCTTCATCCTGCTCACTACTACTTCCAAGGTGGCACCACGGGTTGTATCTTTCACCACATGTACCTGAAAAGCATTGTTCACATAAACTTGTGCAGGAAAACATAGGGGAGACATGGGATGCAGTTAAACAGCTAATACATAGTTGACTATTCTTTTCACATTTTATATGCTGTCTCATTGAGTTTATTTATAAATAGAATTTAATATCCCAAGAGTCTTGACACCTGGGATAGACTCAGACCCCCAACCCTGAATGCACTTTAACTAGGAATACTGTGAGTTGTTTAGAAAATGCATTATGATTTAACCCAGTATGGTTAAATCTTACTTAAAGAGCCAGAAGAGAACATTAAAATATCTATAAAGAGAGACGAACGAAAATGTTTAAATAGAATGTTATGACGTTCTTCCAGCCTGCTTTTAAGACAATTACTTCAATAGAAGATCTGAGTTCTTGTGAAAGAGTGTTCCAATGAACAGGATCATAATGGATGAAAGCTACTTTAACTGAATTAGTAAACAAGTGAGTTAACCTCAAAGAGAATAATCCAGACCTCTGAGCACTCTCATGATGCACAACTCAGGGTGAGGATGTGCTCTAACGTTTAATAGCTAACTTTATGTGAAATAAAATGCTTAGACCAGAGGTTAATCCTCTAATGTGATATTTGACAGTGATTACGCATTATGATGTACAGTAATCGTTTACGAGGGACTGCCAACCTTTAAAGTAAAAGCTCTGAACAAAACATCAACAAAACACTGACCTCATCAATGAGGAAGAGGCTGACCAACTGCAGCAAACAGTTTTCCTTCCACTTCCTTGTCATGCTGTCCCACTTTTCCTAAGGCAACATAGGGAATGTAGAAGTGAAGAACAATAACATCCACTGAACATGGAACCTTAGATCATAGTCAAATCTCAAATTTCTGTTATTATTGTCATTTTTGCTGGTCTGCTTTGATAGAGGTGCTGTGTAATTTTACACACAGGCGTGGTGAGGATGATGTGGGAGTCGTGAATCTCAAAAAAGTCATCAATCTCTGTGTCTCCAGTCAGCTCCTTGCAGTTCAGTCCCAGAGGCCCAAACTTCTTCTTCCAGTCCTCAAAGCGCTGACTGCATAGAGCTTTGATTGGAGCCACTGAAGAGAACAAGCAAAAGTCTGTCCACTGGAAAAACTTCCAACCTAAAATTAATTAAAAAACCATACTACCCTCAGTTGTGCTTACTGTATACAGCTTTGACGTCTCGCCATGGCTCTGGTGTCTCCATTAATAAGCGAATGATGGCCAACTCAAACAGTACTGTTTTGCCTGATCCAGTAGGAGCACACGCCACAAAGTTCTTATTCGTGTAGAGAACCTTTAAAGCAGAGTTCATTTTGACAGATGAAACTATAAAACCTATCGGGTTACAGTAACTATGATTTTTTGGTTGTTTAGAAAAAAAATGATGCTTACATCGTCCAGTGCTTTGGACTGAACGTAGTTGAAAAAGGGAAACTCACTGAAGACCGATCTGAATTTAACTGCTGTATAGCAAGTTTCAGGATTTCAAAGCACAGGGTTTGTTATAATGGATTTCAGACATTCCAGCACAATTCAGATATGGTCAAGAGAGTACAACCAAAAAGGATACGAATTTCCGAGACTGGTCGCAAAACTCCAGACACACAGGAACCTAAATTGTGAACAAATCAAACATACAATAAACTTACTGTAGTTTTTTGTCCCATTTGTATTGATTCTGTTCAAAGTGTTATGTCCTGACTTTTGGGGATTTCTGTTTTCAGTTATTAGTTTGCCCTTGAAGGCATCCAGGTAGCTGTGGCCTCATTTGGTGCACGGCCCATCACACCTTTTCTACATAAGCTTTCCAGGCCCATGTTTCCAGGGCTAGGTAATTACATTTCCTCCCATCTGAGCCTGTGTCTGTGGAAAATTTCTCTTGTGTTTTTTGATAACCTCCTTCGTGTTCTGTTTTTTTCTTTTTTGTCAGACTGCCATTCTCTTACTCCAGTGGTCTGCCCAGCAGAGATTATTGTGGTAACCTATTTTCCCTTCTCCTGCTGGGCAGTGAATTTTCGTTGTAACTTTTTCCTGTGTTTTCACATAGGAAAAGGTTTCCATTAAAAAAAAGAAAACAAAAAAATTCAGTTTGATTTTTTTTCCAATAAAGTGAAGATAATCTTATCTCAAAGAGACTCTGTTTTTGTGAGTTCCGGAAAGCGGATCCAGCAACTGCAGGACACAAAGATGATTCATTTGTGGTGGTGGGGCAGCATATTGTGTGGATGTGTCTGTCTGTATGCATGAGAAGAGGTTATTCGGCATGTATGTAAACTTTTTCTCAGGTCAATTACTCAAGGATATGAAGACCTGTGTTTTTAATTTGCTTTTAATTTGTGAAGCAATTTGTGTTACTTTCTGTATGAAAAGTGCTTTCTAAATAAAAATGTAATTATTTAGCAGATTGTGAAGGTCATGCAAGTGTTCTCCTTCTTTACTGATGTAACCATCTTCTGCTTCCTCTGTTCACCACCTAGTGAGCGCTATGTTTCATTACAGCTAAGCAGTTAGTGGATGGATCTCCCCATATTTCTCCCCATCACACTCAACATGGTGGCCTTCTCATTAGCAGAAGCTATATGAGTCCCATTTAACAAAGCAGTGAACGGTGAGCCCAGTGCCCGTTTGTGATTGTGCTCGAGTGGCATGGAACCTTGTATGACGAGCGGCTGAGGCGTCATGGGCGGAACGAAAGCTCTCTTTGTGCCCTTGTCCTGTTGCGGGGGTCGGCCACTTGGTGCAGATGAGCCCAGAGGAGGGGGTGAGAGCGGCGGGTTGAAGGGGAAAGGAGGAGCTGCGTGGCCAACTGTCGCCTGTGGCAGCTGAAGAGAAGGAGGCGCTGTTGTCATGGCAACCTGGCTGAGAAAAGTTTGAGGTCCGGATGTTGTCTGGCTGCTGCTGCTGCTGCTCCTGAGGTCGTCTTTGGTTGACGAGTCACCTTTATTAGTCAGCACTGGAAATCTGAACAAACTGTTGTGGAGGAGGAAATGAGGAAAGGAAAACTGGTGCAAGGAGAAAGGCACACCTATTAAAACTGAAGAAAACCAGGGGGATCAGGGGTAATGATTAAGGTGGTCAAGCACCCTGCACTGAAAATGTCCGATAATCTGTAAAAATGACTGCACCAACAACGCTCCAATCCTATGTTTAGAAACTTGGAAGATCTGGAAAAAGTTTTACATAGTAAACATAGTAAACAACACTAATCCTGTTAAGGTTCGGCAAGAATATGAATTGGAGTGGGAATTGTTGAGCTTCTGTATATAACTTCAGAATAGGGTCTGACCTGCTCTGTTTGGAAAGCACTGTGAGATAACTGTTGTTGTGATGTGTCGCTATATAAATAAAATTGAATTGAATTTAAAAAAAAAGAATAATGTTCCATAAGAAAACTTCCACTGATTGACTTTTACTTCAATACAGGCCTGCCACTCTGAAATCAGGAACTGTTACTGCCACAAAATTCAGATTTTACCCCTTTTATCAAAATTTGGTGATGTGGAGTAACTGTCTGGATTCAAGGTTAAAATACACTGTAATCCAAAGTGATGTATCATCCTGAGAATAAGTAACACTTGCCTTTTTCTCAAAGGTGGGCTTCTGCTGCAGTCCAGAGACAAACTGCCAGTATCTGAATGACCAAAGTCCTGCAGGATTTTCTTTTCACCTCTGCTCCTCTGAAAGCCATCATCGGAGTAATCCTTGAATCTGTCACCCTCACAAAGGTTTTCATATCCACTGAGGCTGGTCTTTCTACCACCTTGGATCTCAGTCTCATCATCGTTAAAACTGTAAGAGCTGCTGATTTGTGAAGATAAGGCCTTAAAACTGGCTGAGCCTTTTAATGGAGCCTGTACGGTCTTGGGTTTTTCTAAGAAATCTGTGGGAAGCAAAGAAGTAGGAGAATGTTATTACTCTTAAAATGAAGTAGATTGTTTGATTTTACTGCTTTAAAGGGGACACGTTGTTTAACTTGTCACTATTCCTTAGTGAATTAAGAAAATAATGGAGTCCACAACTTTATGGGTTATGGGTTAGCGATCACAAGACTTATGAAAGATATTTGTCTAAAAGAGCAAGCAGGGGTTTTATCAATTCTGCGTGATCTGAGTAATTTGGCTATCCTGAGAGTCTCTCATACAGTAACAGTATTACTACACATCTCTAAAGAGGTGACCCTGAGGAACAAAGGGGTGAATTGGAGTCCAGTGGGTCACCCCATACCCCTAAACATTATATGCTTCAGTGGATGTGTAAATAATTATGAAAAGGGAGCTGTTGTACTCTGTCTGTGTTATTTTGACCAATTTGACCAAATTTATCTGAGACCTCAGGAAATTGTGTCAGCTTGTTAAAAAAAAAAACAGTGTCTCCTAAACAGCTGATTAGTTCTGCAGCAAGAGACCATTTGAATTATACTTATACAGCATGAAACAGAAATTGGAAAGCTGCCTGTTGTAGCTATTGTGAGTAAATAAGCAACAAGGTTAAATTTAGGCCTAAGTGTTCATGTGTAAAAAATGAATCAAAATTCAGAGCACAACACACCAAACAGGGTTGAGAGAGACTCCGCTTCCTCTTGCATATCCTGGGTAGAAGGAATATGATTAAGAGGTGGAGGAGCTTTCAATTGCCATGGCGTAGCCTCCTGGTGCAGTGGTCTACTGTCGAACACAGTTTAGGTGGAAAAACATTTATTCAGTTGAGAGCGTAAGGTGAGCAGTGGTTGATGTGGTGCACTGCTTAGTACTTACACCTTATGAACAATAGGTTTCTCGAAAAACAGGCTGCCCAAGGACAAGGTTTGGTCATTGGCCTTCAACATCCCTTCAGAGAATACAGGCACTCACACAACTGAAGCAAATAGCGCATCAGGTCAATGGGTCACCATGGTCCCTGGTTGAAAAATTGTGAACAATAAGTGAAAATGTGGCACTCTTAAGGGTTTTTAAAGACACTGTATTTTATGGCTAAAACTCAAACAGAACAAAATAATTCCATCAAAATGTTTCTTTCGTGAACAATTATGTAAAAAAAAGCCTCTTTATGATTTGACAACATAATTAAGCAGTGCATGGATTGACATTTAAAGGCTAAAATAAATCACTGTGAGGTTACTTCTTTACACATAGAAGAGATTACATTTAGCTTTCATAGATATTGCTAATCACATTTAAACACTGGCATGAAAACAATGTATTCTAATCCAAACTACAATACAGCCCACTTTATAAATCAAACAATAAGATTAAACATCGTACTTATTTTTATAAAGCCGAGTTCTTCAAATTGAATTATTTCATAGTATTTCTCCAATACCTACCTGGTTTGTTGGTGGATGAAGATATGTGTAACTACTGGTTGTGCTAGCTAAATGTAAGCTAACAACCAAATAAGAATAAAGTATACAATTTAATAGTTACATAATTAAGCAACAATACTAATCATTTTTACAGTAACCTTAATATACCCATGAGGCAAAATCAACATATTTCTTACACACGGAGTAAAACTTTGGTTAATCAATCTAAACCTTATCCCTCTCTCCACTGCTTACCATTTTCGCTAGCCCTCGGGACACAAAAAACTGTCTTAGTGCGATTTAGTTTTGGCAGGGAAGCCCTAATTCAGACAATTAGCTGGGTGCTAAATTCCACAAAACTGGGAAAACCGTGTCTTAAGAGTGTATTTGCCATCATATTGTTTTTAATGTGTGTTAAAAACTGTTTATTTTCTATTTAAAATAAACCAGATAGAGACTGAAGGGACATATCACCGGTAACAAAAGCAACAAAAGGCCAAGGGGAAAATAACCATATGAGACAGTGGTAACATCTCTCCTGTGGTGGGGAACTATTCTCTCCCACATTGGGAATTGAATACAGCAAAACCAAATCACCGAGTTTAAAATACTCTAGCAAAATGGTAAATGGGCGTTCACATTATCTTATCAATTGTAATGACGGTTAACTGCCATCAACCTAAAAAAAATCTGCTACCCAAAAGAGATGGTCATTAACTCCGGTTTTATGCCTCCTATGCGGAACGAACCAACACAAGTCAAACGGGGGAGCATGGCACCGGCGCGTAATAATACGTTAAGAAATCATACAAGACAAAAAATCAACTAATGCCCTAAACATGAAGGTTTAATGAAATGTTTACACATTTTAATGTGATTGCTTGTCCAGCTGTTTGTTTTGTTTCTGCAGAACCAAATTAATACACGTTTACCCTGCAAAAGAAATGATCTGTCCCACACCAGACCACCACGGAAAATGGCGACTGTGAAATAGATGGAAGACGAAAGTAAGAAATTATTAAATGCAGCGTCTAAATTGTCCCCTGCTTCCATCCACGCCACTCGGAGGTAACGTCTATTTGTTTATCGTCATGTTATTGGTGTCTTTTTAGCAAGTAGCGTGGAATGAATGTCATTAGCTGTAGTTTAGCCTGAGGAATAGGTTTTGGTATGGAACAGCCTTAATGGAATGGTCTGCAGCTCCTGCAAGCAGCATCCAACAACAGCGTGATAGAAACGTGAAATATGTGCTGTTACAACACAGTGGATTGGAGGTATAAATGGTCAGCCTTGTTCTGAAAGTAGTTACCTTTACAAATACATCCTAACTGCTGTGTGATGGCATATTACTGAAGTACTGTGCCGAAAGTTTTAGCTCTATACAAAATCCACAACCGCTCATTAAAAGCCATTTGCAAGGTCCATCTCTTTGAAGATTTGGCGTTGCTTGGTAAAAGAGACAAACCTTCATCTATAACACGACCACTTTGTTGCTATGACACTTTTATTGCCCTTCAAATCCAAGACCTTTCACTCCCTCGACCTTGTAGCGTTATAAATGGCCACAATTAATCATCAATGGCAAGTCTGGCGAATTCTGCATTTGGCTGTAGTTGTTTCTTAATCACTGATTGCTGGTTTAACTCTAAAGTTAACACAGATTCCATCATCAAATCGTTGTCTTAATTACAAAACTAATTCAAACTGACTAAGATAACCACCACAAAAATTCAAGCCAACAGACAATTAGATAAATAAACATGTGTTGACATTGTTCATTTCTTATTTTTTAACTGTAATAATTCCATATTACACATTGGAGAGCCTCCACTTCTCACTAAAACAAAACAAATGAAAAAAAAATGCTTAAGAATTTAGATTATAACAAAAAAACACTCATGTAAGATCATTCTTTCATAAATATATTCCCTCTGTTCCTGAGGAAATTTTTAATATTACACTATGATAAATAGTTCATAGCTGTAGTGGTAGTCTTTAGGGTTTGCAGTGTGCCTGTCATCCTTATCATCAAATGTAAGATTACTGTACTATTTATAAACATTTCCCTTATGTGCATATATTTTTGCATTTTGCATTGGAAAATTAATAAATATTAGCTTGCGCTACTGCTTAAGCAAATATTACCCAAGTGTGGACCTATTGCGTATCACTATTCATTTTGTGAACGATGAAAACGAACTGGAGAGTAATAAAATATGTCTTTGAGCCAACAGTGGAAGTATTACCAAATCGAAATTGACATTTGTATTGCCCTTTTCATATTGCCACTTCAAAATGGGGCAGATATATTGTTAGGTATTGTACTTTTTATAAGTTCAGAGCTATTGTGGTTGGTTAAAATGCATGGATGCTGGCATATCATTCAGTTGCTTAGTCTAAACAAAAGACTAAATAAGTGACTAATCTTATGTTTGTAATAGTTGTAATAACTGAAAAAAGTTCTCAGATTTTCAAGATTGAGTGCGAATCTGGTCCACAATTTTTATTTAGACTAAGCATTCCCCTAATTACATCAAGCTGTGATTTAATTTTGTGTGTGCATTTTCCAGATAGGAATGCGTAGGAATATCTTTTAGAGTACAAAGGAGGCAACATGTGATAGAAAAATTTCGCAGTGGAAATGAAAGTTTTTTGGATCATTTTTTGATAAGCAGATGAGGTTCCCTTATTGTGTTGATACGACTATATTATGCATTTGTATGTATCAGGGATTGAGCAGAATGCAGCACCCAATAAAGTGCTCTCAACAAAGGGTCAGTAAAAGGATATTTGCTTATATGTTCCGCCGTTGTCTCAGCTGTTGACTACACCAGGAGGCTTAGTGAAAAATATACAAACATTTTGCCTATATTTGCATTTTCTTATGCTATTGCTCCAGAAGAAATCCTCACCTGCTTAGAAACCATACACAAAATCCATCCATTGATCCTTTTTTTAACATCTACTTAAATCCCATTTCCTAGGTCTATTCCAACTACCTTTAGTTATAAAGTTGAGCACACCCTAGAAGGCCTACTACAGGACCATACATTTTTGAATTGCTGAATAATCATTTGGGAAGCCAGAGTACTTTAAAAGAATATATCCTTGCATTTTACTACACTGGCTTCTTCTTGTTTGGATCAGAGTGAGAGGTTGGAGAAAAGTTGGATTACATCCTATAAAGGTTGCCAGACCTGTGACAGGGCCACACAGAGATGAATGAAACACCAAACTATGCATGCTCCCACTCACTTTTTGATATAGTTAGGGGATATACCTGGAAAGAACCCACACACGCATTGGGAGATCATACAAACGTGACCCAGAAAGGCCTCAGCCAATATTCAAACCAGGAACCCTCTTGTTATAACACGACAATGCAAGCCACTTAACCACTGTACAGATGCACAGACACAGAGTCAGTCTAGCAATTTGATTTGCTTTTGGAAAACTTTATATCAGTTTTCTCCTTTCTATCACAAGCTGTGCTAGCAAAGCAGTGGAGTAGAGAGAATAGTTGGGTAATCTACCATGACCTGTGACCAACAGTCGTATGGGGGTTTGACTGGGGGGTTGGGATGAGTATGGGGTTTCCATACCCTTCATTAATCCACTCCTCAAGATATATATTTTTTGAGTACCCAGAGTAAGCTATTGGTAGTGTAGTAGTGTGCAAGGACAGCAAAGTGGCTTGACAAGAATATTTATGCAGTATATCCAGATTCCAGCATGTCTTACTTTTTGATGCTCAGTGTCGTTTAATCCTTCACTTTTTTGGAAAAAAAAGTTTTATTGTCTTTGAATCGGAAAATTCAAAGGATTATGAAGGGTTGCCTGGTTTCCCATAGGGTTGTTCTATGAAGTCACTTTGCAACAAACTTGCAATTATTGTAAAGTTCTACGCAAGAAAACTGAATTGGTGGCATGTGAATCACAAGTATTTGGCACTGGCCTTGCCCGCCTGTCCACACAATGCTTCATATTAACTAGTAAGGGTGAAAAGTGCAA
Organism: Menidia beryllina; assembly: GCA_013363375.1. NCBI lineage: Eukaryota > Metazoa > Chordata > Actinopteri > Atheriniformes > Atherinopsidae > Menidia > Menidia beryllina. The sequence goes on from JABUIW010000209.1 coordinate 946,005, forward strand.
AATGAGCACTTCACTTGCATGGTAACATTTGTTTGCGAAGCTTTGAGGTTCCGTTGAGCTGACATTGGGTGAATGGCAGGGTACATCCTGGACATGGCGCTAGGTTATCACATGGTCCACATAGTCAAACAGCAATACAAATATTCACTCATTCACTTCCGCATTTCTAAACTGATGTGAGTTATTAGAAATGGTAAACTCAAAGACACAGCAGACGGTGTTCGGTATTAGCTTGGCCTAATAAATTCCCTAGTAACCTCTTAAGGAGCAATTACGTTTGCAGAATCAACAACCATTACTGCATGGTTTCATGCAATGAGTATAAGTAAGAGAGAGTGTTCCATATTCAGTATGATTCAATATTCACTTTCGTTGTAGCTGTATGACAATGAAGACATTCAATTCAATGTTCTTTTCTATAGTTATATTGCTATAAACCTAAAAGAAAATGGCAGATAAAACTATCCAGGAAAGTGACGATACCAAGAAACCTAGGAAGAATAATTTAGAGTCAATTATGTTTCCTTAGGATAGCTCCATGCAGTAGTCATCCTTCCCGCACTTGGAGTCCAGGGGGGAAAAGAAACACAAAATGGATTTTTGTGTTTTTCTGTGTAGACAAACTACGTAACTACTAGGCAAACATCAGTCCCAAGGTCCCACTGTTGGTTACATACTGCATAAAACAAAAATGAAAACTGACATGGCTGATGGATAGCTTGAAGCTGTTAGGCATACTGATGGTTTTCTGCCAGCAGTTTATTGTTTACTCTTCTTAATGGAACATTTCATGCTACATCTTTTATGGTGTCAACAGTTAATTTAAATAGATTTTGCATCAACTCCAAGACATGCACAGAGTATTCTTGACATTTCACAGAAGGTGCCTATCCCAGCTATCATTTGATAAGAGACAGGGTATACCTTGGACAAGTCACCAGTCCGTCACAGGGCCTGTCTGATTCATAGATGCCTAAATATTGCACAGTTACCTTTTGATTCCAAAAAGCTTTTAAGATAACTTTCTGAGTTGCTACTTTTTTGCTATTAAGTAACTTTTTGACAGAACATCTAACCAAACCACCAGTCTTTTGAGGCATAGTTTTTCATGACAATGTTCTTATATATCCTACATGCAGTAGATCTAAAAATGTTGTTCCTTTTTTAGTCAATTAGCTTTTCTTGCTCAAAGATATGCATTTTCCTGAAAAAATTCAATCTTTTTTCTAATTAATTTGACTACGTATTTTAATGCTTGTGATTGAGAAGGCTTTCATTTTCTTTTCAGGTCATGGCATCAGAAATGTCATGTCTGTCAGGTGTTGACGAAGACGACAAAGATGCAGATTCTGAAATCAATGCCCTCACACTCCTGCAGGAACCATTGAGAATGGCGCATGAGTCAGCCTCTTGCACCAATTCTTTTGGAAAAGCCTCTCTGAAACAAAACAGTGTCCTAGATGTTCTTTCAAACACTGATATGTTGTCTCCCGTTGGTCTGGGAAATGGACCTTCTTTGCATCAGGCTACACAAGCCCATGAACTCAATAGCATCTCCTATGAGAAAGAGGAGGAAAAGAGTATTACCCCACTAAAGACTGTGCAGGAACTCGACCCTGCAGGAATTTGGGGGTTTGATGCAGAATCCCCTGAAAACTCAATGGACAATTTTAGTAGTGCCAGTGACCACAATTGGGACCCACACAAAGAGTTTATGCAGTTTTTATGGGACAAACACAGTGAGTCCCCTGGCGAGGAACCTAAAGAGGAACTAAGTCCAGCCAATAGTCAGAGGAGGCGAAAACGGAAAATGGACATGGTTGTTATGGTGGATCCTTCTGAAGACCTTTACCCTGGTCTAAGCCCCAAGTCATCGGAAGAGTCATCTGATACTGAAGACCAAATAGATTCCAGTCCAGTCAGAAAAGTTCGAAAGTCACAGAAGCTTTCCAAGTCACAGTCATCAACAGGGAAAGTTTCTAAGTATCCTAATGGAACTGTAAAGACCATTAAAGAAATTCTTTACAAAGCACCAACAAGAAATTCACATGAGAATAATATAAATCATGGACTCTCACCATTAAAGGGGAGGCTCACACTAAATTCTCAGCCGGAGGGGAATCCATCATGTTTCCCTTGCCCAAAATGTAATCTCATATTTAAGAAAGAACACCGCTTGCATCGTCATATGAAGTCTCACGATGACCCACCAAGCGTTTTGCCAAAGCCTTTTATATGCAGAGAATGTGGAAAGTCTTTCAAACAAAGTAGTGCGCTCATTGACCACATGTCCATCCATCATGACAAGAGAACGAGACACTCAGATGATATCAAAGGCACAAATGACAAGAAGAAAGAGGATGAAAATGCCAAGTTTTTCTGCCCACAGTGCCCATTTGGCACAAACTGCCCCAACACATTTGTTCAACATGCGAAAACACACGAAAAGGATAAAAGAAAGTTTAGATGTGACAAATGTAGCTTCAGGACTATGAATGAGAATGACCTTAGGAGACATACCATTATGCAGCACACTGTTATTACAGTTAAAAAGCAAATCCAGAGTAACAAAAGTGAAATCTTCCCCTGTAACATTTGTGCTTATAAAGCTTTTAGCAAACACATTTTTCAAAATCACCTTCTGCGACGCCATCAGCTGACCTTTGAGGAATACACAGCAACACATGACTTTGAGAAAAACACGCAGCAGTCTAAGGAGCTCCAGGTGCAGACCTGTAAAGCTGTTGAAGATACTGAGTTAATGTCTAAAATATCATTAAAAAACCAAATTTCTTCCAGAAGAGCCTCCTCGCCTGATGAGTCCACTGACATCTTAGACTTGTTCAAAAATAGCAAAAATAAGAGAGGTCCCAAGTCTCAGTTAGCAGAATCGAAACTTGACAAATCGATCAACGTTCTTCTGTCTCGACAAAGCCAGGGGAAGAAGGGCACAGAACAGAAAAAGGAAAGCAATAATTACAGTACAAATGCTCAGGACTCCAAAGTTTGCAAAGATGGTGGTGACAAATCACCAGAGAAGTTGTCCATCAAGGTGGAAGATTCTGCTGTATCCCCTAATGGCCCAAAGTTGAAACTAAATAATTCATTTGTCAACAAGTCACCATCTAAACGGAAGATGTCCATCCCATATCGCAACACTTCTGACCAAGACTCATGCTTCATCTTACCAAAACCTTTGCAAGGTCCTAAGAAAGGAAACTTAGAGGATGAAGTTGCTGAGTGTGACGATAAAGAATCTTTGGAAGACAATGATTCAGATGACAATAGTAATTTTTTTGATGATAGTATGAAAAAAGAGAAAAAAAACATAATTTACACATATAGTAGAAGAATGTCCATGAGGGGTGCTTTACAAGCATCTAAAAGACTGTTTGAGAAAATAAAGACTGAAGAGCAAGACATCAATGACCCTGAAATCAAAGAAGAATGCATAGAAACAGAGGTATTTCAAGAGACCTTTGACGCCCACCAAATACCGCTGGGCGAATCCCCTACAGACGATTTGTCAGAGTTGGAATCGGACCGCAAGACCTGTCCATATTGTCCTGCTGTATTTGAGTCTGGTGTTGGACTGTCTAATCATGTGAGAGGGCATCTTCATAGAGTTGGACTAAGCTACAACGCACGCCATGTTGTGCCTCCTGAGCAAGTTGCTTCTCAAGATAAGAGACCACGAATTCGACGGAAGATGTCAGCTTTGCGGCGATTGAGAAAAGGTACGTAAATACTGTTCCTCATGGTAAGATTCTTGGGTATATTATAATATACCCAGTATACCTAACTATTAGTGTACAGTAGGATGTCTTTGGCTGCCAGTTTCTTCACCTGTGATAGAGTATTGAGTTCTAAAGAGTAAATTTGGGAATTCTATGATCACCAATGGAAATGATTGATCCTAACATCATGAAAACGTGGGGACAGAAATGTTAGATTGTTAGAGAAAGGTAATCGGAATAACTGATTAATTATAGCTAGTTGATAATACTTCTGAAAGTTAATCAATACAAATCTATTTTGTTCCACTCAAATGCTGATGCAAACAAAATTCAAGTAGACTTGTGTCCAATAAACGATATTCTCTCTGGTGTTGAATTTAAAATCTTGTAAGATTTAGCTACTTTTAAGATCTATGGATATCTCCTTCATCTATTCATTTCTACTTCTGTTGATGAAGCTTGGCACAACACTTGAGGCAGCAGTTAGTGGAAAAAAATGACGGACATACAACTATTTGTAACATCTTTCTTATGTGGCTTTTCCCATAGTACTTGCTCAGCTTGGCTTGACTCTACTCAGTTTTTTTACATTTCCATATGAGGCTGGCACCTCCTAACAATTTACAATTTAAGCACCTTCTTAGCAGAGGTTTCGAAGTGGTCTTGCAGCGGAAGATTGCTGATCGCTAATTTGCCAAATTGCCACATGACTCAATGAGTCATGGAAGTGACTCCTTCATGACAACAATCATTTAAAAAACATGGCAACAACAAAAGTTCAATTTAATTTATGTCTGTTATCATCTACACTGTAAATGCCTAATAATTAACCATTGAGGTCTATACCTGTGGTTCAGCCGGAATATGTTTGCTGTGATGTCCTTAATTTTTGACTGGTGTTTGTGCCACGTACAAAAAACTATACAAAGTGTGGGGCCCGTCTTTTTGTTTTGACGTTATTTGTAACGACAAATTGGCTAAAAGGAATTGTGGCAAGGTGAGTAGAGCCACATTGGCCTGGGTTGGTTCTAATGGAAAACATGTATCCTCATACATCTCTCTATGAAATTCTAATAGTGTAATTTTAAGAGGATTATGTTTGTCACATCAAATTTCCAAATTTGAATTCAAACTTCTGAGCCAAATGGAACCAGAGTATCAGGCCCTGATGATGATATATTCATGCCAACATCTGTATAAGAATTATTGTAGCTTTCTTAAACTAAGATAAAGGGATATTCAAAGTAGTCTAGAAGTACAACAAACAAGAAGAAAAGAAGCAAATATCTTCCATTACATCAAAATTTACATTTGAGATAAAATCCATTTTAAGAAATTTGGCAATGGGCATTTGGTTTGCCATGACTTAAAAATGAAATTTTTAATTGTGGCTAAACATTGTAGCTTTGTCTATCCATTTTTTGGTGATTTGGTGACACATTTTAAATGTTTCGTATGACTTTTTAAATTTAATTCTTTTCTCCCTCAGCGTTACAACTAGAATCGGAGTCTGAGACTGTGAAAGGCATTCACTCTTGTCCATTATGTGGGGACTCATTCGACAACAGAACTGGACAGTCAAACCACATACGAGGCCACCTTAAAAAGCTTGGTAAAAGCTTTTCCACAAAGAACAAATCTCCATTACTTTTACTCCGTGAGCTAATGCGAGACAAGAAAGAGTGCCAACGAGCCCTCCAGATTCTTGGGAAACAACGAAACGATTTCCAATACGGAGCTTCACCAAAGCTGCCCACAGCTAATCGTTATACGTCTGCCGCGACTGGAATCTCAAAAAGTCATTCTATTTCAAGTGTTTGCACTGACACCAAACCACTGATGCCCACATTTTCTCTGGGACAAATGGAATCCGAAAAAGGGCAACTGGAGACCAAGTTGGATGTGAAAAATTCACTGTCAGGCACAACTGCTTTGATAGGGATTCTGAAGAAAAGGAAGTGTCAGGAAGATGGCAAGATGAAGGCGTCCTCTAACATGTCACGAACCATGTTACCGGTTTCCTCAAACAGTGAGCACAGTTCGGGAATGGTTGCATCTTTACTGCCAAATTCAGTATCTGGTAAGTTTATACTGTTTAATTAGCAGTTTTTTGACAGCTTGAAAGTGTTTTTCTTGAAATGTACATTATAGAAATATTTCAAGTAAAGTCTTTTTAAAGTAAAAATAGTAAGAGTCAGTATAAGATATTAAATCCATCCATCCATTTTCGTTACCGCTTATTCCTTAGTGGGGTCGCAGGGGGACTGGAGCCTATCCCAGTAGTCTATGGGCGAGAAGCGGTGTACCACCTGGTTTGTGGGTTTTTGGATGGTGGGAGGAAGCTGGAGAACCCCGAGAGAACCCACGCTGACAAAGACATTAAATCATTGAATGAAAATTAAATTGTGGGATTAGGGTTTTGGATCCATTCTTCTGCTATTTATCACTGAAATATGCTGTCATCTGCATAAAGATGTACAATGGGATCACCATTAATTTACTTTATTTGCTTAAAATTAAACGAATGGGCCACATTAATAAGGATAATTATATTTATTTTTTATTTAATTACTTTTATTTAGTGTTTTATTGGAATAGTGCTATTCCTCACCATTTCATGAGGTCATGACTGTAATAATTCCCATCTTGAAGCAGATTCATAAAACTGTAATTGCAATTGTCGGTAACATGACTTTGTTTTGTTTGCTTATTCTCAGAGAAAGGTGAATTCAACAGGAAGGTGTGCATTCACTGCAATGCAACTTTCCATAGTGGAGTTAGCTTGTCCAATCACCTTCGAGCATATGCAAAACGAAAAAGGATCGCCTTACTGGAGGGAACCAGTAAGTTCTGTCACGAATGTCAATTAGTTGTATTATTTCAGTTACATTTCTTTGTAGAATGAGCTTAGAAGCGTCACTATTAAAAGTTGTCTTCCCATTAGGCTTGTGCATGGACTGTGCAAAGGTTTCTGAGAAGCGAATAGGTTTTCATGCTAATTGTAGCTTTAACAGCTCCTAGTTGACACTTCCATGACAAAGTGTTCCAGGACAAAAGAAGAATTATTTAAAGGACCTGAATTCTGTGAATCTCAGTGGAGGATATTTTAACAAAATTGTCCACTTAAATACATTCTCCTTTATTTTTTTCTGAATTTAATATTTGTTTTGTTTTATGGAAACATAATCATGTATTGATCATTTCATTTCTCACTGAGAGAACACCCCTAATTTCCGCCAGTTTCCATCAGGATTCACACAGTTACTCGTTATCTAAGTAACAATTTCATGTGTTTCTTACTTGGTTTGATAACATTTCTTATTGGAATATTCACAAATCACATTAATGCTGTTTTCACATATATAAAAGAATGAAAACCCAATTATTATTTTGGCTCATAGCTCTACAAGAGGTTCAACATTTAAATCTACCATTAACGTGTTTGTTTCTACCATTTAAAAAAATGAAATCAGATAACATTGAATGATATATATTATATGTAGAGCCATGATTATTTAGCTTGGATCATCCCTATAGCTGAAACTGCCATTTCTGTTTGTCCTCACATTCATATAAGCAGCTACTCTGTTCTCGCTGTTGCTGCTCACAAACTTATGTAGTACTGATAGCTCAGACTGGAAGCTCCTGCCCCATCTACAGGATGTATACAATAAGAATATAAATATAGGATGAGTTGAAGATTACGAAAGAAAAAGCAACTGTCATTCTATCCTAGATGAGGCCCGTAAACCAAGGATGGTGCAACAATTTGATAATACAAAACACTGAATTTTTTAAAATGCGCTTACACGCCCTCTATTTGTCACAGACATTTTGCAGCCTGCATAGCATCACGTTACCTTCTAAGAGTGTGCACAACGAACGCACCAATCAATTGCAAGTAAGCCGAGGCAGCCATGATGAATTCATACATGTGTGATTAACAGCAACGCGTTTTAAACTTGAGGTAAAGTCTTGGTGGGTGTTAATAAGTGAGACATACCAAAACGTTTTTTTTACATTGCAGAAATCTTTCTACATCCACTTGTCCTGCACAGATGATTACACTGTCACTTTGTGCTGCAAATGAGACAGTCTGTCCATCATTTTACCTCGAAAGTCAAAACAAGGCTACAATGAACGCTTAATGGCTATGCACCAAGGCATCCAGACCAAACGAAAGCTGAGCTAACATGATGACTTGTGATCATTATTGCTCTCAGTCATGCTAATTCATAATTTTGTCTTTAAGCAATTTGTTGTAAGGCGGTTAGACAACGCTCCAGGCCTGGCTCAAAGAAGAAGACGCTTCCTATACCCCAAACTCCAGAGGAAATGTACAGGCTCACCTGCAGGTAATTTTCCTAAATGTCGGGAGTTTTTCTCTTCTGTTACAGTGCTATAAAATCATACTTTCTTCGTAGAAGAAAAGCCTCAGCAGTTTACCAACTTGATGATTGCAGATAGGACTAAAGAATGTCTGATGGTCCCTTCTTCTCTTCACAGGTTCTGTGACCTCGTCTTCCAGGGTCCCTTGTCAGTCCAGGAGGATTGGATTAAACACTTACAGAGACACATTATGAACACTGGTGTTCCTCACACTGGGCTGGGTATGGTTGAGGTTACCTCGTTACCCATACACCCCCCAACCCTCAAGACTGATCAAGACAGCGCTTTGACAGTCGCACATGCTGCCTCATGAGGCCAGTGAGGACCTTTTTAGATTTTAGATTTCACTAGATTGTATGTGTATGTACATTGGATGTTTCTTCACTTTTTTTTTCTTTTTTTTTCTTTTAAGTCAATGCTGGCCAAAAGTACAACATTGCTCAATGATTTAGATATTGTGCATGTTTGAACATTTGGACAGAAACATGTTATTTTGGATACTGTTACCTTCCTCTGTTTTTACATGGTCTTTTTTTTTTTTGGACAGACTTCTTTTCTTGTTTTAAGCAGTAATGTAGTGTTGAATCAATTTCTAATGAAGACAACTTATACCTCAGATTTCTTCATGGTTTGAGTCAGTTCAAGTCAAAAATTTTAAGCATCAGTTTTCACATAGGATAGAAAGAATCATGTTTCCTTTGTATTGCAATATGTTCCAGTCAATGCCCGTGTCATCTTTTCAGGCCAGATTTAGAGAGGAATATTGCGACTGAAAGTGTGAGGTAACAAAAAAAAGAAAAGAAAAAAAAAAGTCTGCAATCTTTTATGCATAGAAAATGTTTTATAGTATTTCAGTAACTGCATTGTTTCTAAAACAAAATAAAAACTAAAAGGTGGATGAGGAAAAAGAAGTCCTAACACGCACAACCTGTGCAGATCATGCCCTTCGTACAAGTCACCTATATTTAATGTTTAAATAAACTGTTTTGAAATAATTTAATTTTAAATGTATTATATCACACAGATACAATGCGTAAAACATTTGTGTTGTTCAAAATAAAAAAAAAGCAAAAACATGTTGACTTTTTCAAATCATTTTTGTATTCATGTTATGACAACAATCTTGTAACTAACAAATAAAAAATAGTACAAAATATTAAAAACTAAGTTTTCTTTAAATGATGACATTGTGGAACCCTCATACCAGCAGACATGTTTATTAACACAATCTACATTTGATATTATGTCATTTATGGTCCAGTGTTCTTCTGAAGAGGTTTTGAAGACTGTCATTCAAAGGGGCAGCCACCCTGAAAGAAAACAAGTCGGGTAGCATCAAAGATTGAATTTAAGGGCTTTTTTTGTTCAATCATTTGCAGTAACCTCCCTCCCTAAAGCATAGTTCAAGGACCAAGTAAGGTTCAGACAATTTAAACAAAAAGAATTTTAAAAAATAGACCATTTTTACTCCCATTACTTTTTAAGGTTTTCTGGTTATACCAATTGTTACTTAAGCCAGACAACTTTAAGAATCTCTTTTAAAATACCTGTAGAAAGAGTTGAAACTCTGGCTTCAGCTCTTTAATCATGATGTCTGCCCTGTCGAGGCGGGCCCGTCTCTGCTGCACACCAAACTCCTTCAACGAAAGATATCCAACAGCGTTCATTATCAACCGAAGATGTCTGAAGAAAATGACATTTCGAGATGTTTTTCTTAAGCTTTTACTTTTGTCTTGGAGAGGTGTCCCCGAGAGGTGATGTGACTCTGTACCTCGGCTGCAGATGTGAATATTTAGACTTTACAAGCAGCACGATGAAACATTTCCACCTTTGTCATGTGGTCGTTTCCCTGCAAAGCTGACAAATCACAAGGGCCGGAATGAGGTTGGGTGTTTGTTTGAAGGAAAACTATGCTCCTTTCTCATTTTCTGACAGCTTCCATTTGTCAGAAGCATTACCCTCAATTGTGCTCTCCACTATGGCCCAGCTACAGTGATGGCATTTATATAGCATGACTTCCAATACAGAAAATAAACAACCTTATAATCCTATTGAGCAAGTCCACAAACATCACAAGCATACATGATCCAAGGAAAGCAGGCAGATCCAATGCGGTTTTTCAAGTAACTCAAAGAAACAAAACGAATGTAGACAATGTGATGGTGGAAATTCGTCTACCTTATATAAAACCCTCTAACTGTGCATGTACAGTAGAACCCCTACTTACAATTGTCTAAATATACAAATTTTCCGACATACGGAGTGAAATTTCATCAAATATTCTACTCGACACCCAAAGAAAATTTACAAGAATGACGTCGAAGACATAGAAAAATATATATCAAATATCAAAATTTAATAAAAATAAATAAGGTAAGTTAGTTTAAAGTTTGCATAGTGAAAGTTAGAGTAAGTTATGGTGTGTACTGTATCTCAGTCACCACCTCTACCTCCATACAGAGCGTCTCCTGCAAGCCTACACCTCCGTTCGCCAGTCTCAAAGGTAAAGTGCCAATAAAAAACCCTTTTTATTGGTTATTTCTTTATAATTTATTCATTTTTACATCTCTCTTGTATAATGCATTTGTTTTATTGCTATGTGTAATCATCTGGAGTATTTATTAAGGAGTTATCGTAGGTTTTTGGGCTGTGGAACGAATTATACGAATTGCAGTGTATTCTTATGGGAATATTTGAACCAACAGACGAATATTTTAACATACAAAGTAGGTCCTGGAATTAATTAAATTTGTACGTAGATGTTCTACTGTACTGATATTCATGAGAAAACCCAGTGTGCAACCTTTTGGTACCTTGCTAAGTCACCCACCTTACTTTATAACACTAGCCCCACTCTTGTCTCAAGCCGAGTCCAGGGTCTTCTTTGCTCTACTTTCCTCTTAATTATTTCCATCTGGAGGATATTTACATCAGGTCACCAGTTCAGCACCAGTGGAAGTAGCATAGTTGCTCCGTGGGACTTAGCATGGCCTTGTTGATTTTATGCACAGCCTTCCCCAAACAACGGGTCATCATATGGGAGAAGAAACCGATGCTTGCCTTTCAGCAAGCCTCAGCCTCACCAGATGTGTAAGCTGCCTGTTCCATATACTCTAATGCATCCAAATACTATCAGAGATGGAAGCTTTTGAACTTAGGAATGAAAATGGGTTGTTTTTAAAACTGTGGTACATATTTTAGGAATGAAAAAAATAAATTACAAGTAAACTTTTCAGTGAAACAGATTAGCAGGAATAACTAGGGCACCATCCCCTAAATATATATGTTACATTTAGTAGGTATTATCTTACCTGTATGAATGCTATAGTCAGATCATCATAGCTCTTGTTCTGATGAATGTCCTCCAGGGTATCCCAGTGGTTTTTGCTGTCCAAATGAGTCTCCAGCTCCTGTGCATTGGCCAGTTGGACCTCACATAGGTCATAAGTAATTCTACAACTGTAAGAATTGATGAAAGGTCTCCTCATGATATCTACAAACATAAATTGCAAAAAAAAAAAACAGTCTCCACCTAATTCTCTCGTTTTAAACATTTAGGAAAAACTATGAAGACAAACAACAACTTTTTGGCCAAATATTTGGTCCAATTTCACAACAGGCTAAGCTTAGCGTTCAAACTTTTTCCTTTAAAACCTCATAAAAACAACACCTTGGTTTTTAAAGGAGAAAAAAGAGAAAGATTTAAATACTATCTTTACTATTAAAATGAACAAACTGTATGGTCTGACTCAGACCAGGCCTGAGTACCGAGACTAAACTAAATTTATTGATCCAGTACTTGTTTATGATTTCTTCTTCAAAATAAGTCCCATGTCGGAACTATGACGGTTGTTCAAGAATCAATTAGCAGAAATTCATAAATTCCTAAACATAAATCCATCAATTTTAAATATATCCTGCTCTCAGTGGCATTTTCAAATGTTATAATAAATCAAATAGATTAAACAGCTAAAACATTTAATGTAAAGGCTGATTCCAAATGGAGGATGGTGTCCAGTCAGGCCACTGACCAGTCAGAGTACACTGGATCCTACATTTTAGATATAAGTTATTTAACCTAGTGAACTAGTGATGAAACGTTGCTTTACATGTTAGCCCTTTTATTTAGTTTTTTTGTTCTTTATTGAGCAACAGCAATACAAAGACTCAGAGAGGATGGGGTGGACTCCCAACAAAAAAATGCTAACTTTTTTAAACAATCTTCAGAAAGAACACCCACACCCTCCCGCACCCACATCCCCACATCCCCACAACCCCATGTTTAGGCACAAAGCGTAAATTAAAGTAAATTAAAATTACAGACTAAGGGACAGGAAGAGAAAGGGAAAGGGAAAAAGGGAATAGCAATGAAAGAACAAAATACTAATAACCTAAAGAAAAAATAATAGGGAAAAAAAAAGAATAAAAAATCTAAAGGGGGTTAAAAAACAAATAAATATACAACTCAGACTTGTGTCTCTTCTGGTTCAATGTCTAGAGTGTCTATGAGACATGTTGGTTTTTAATAGACAGACGGGTCAACTGGAATGGCAGAGAAAAGAAAGGTAAATCTAGTCCCTGGTGGTACCAACGGCGGTCTAACAGTTTTCCTTAGAAAGGAGTGCGTTTTCATAAAGGATTTATCAGAGGAAGGAAACACAAGAGAAAGGATCTGTGCTCAGACTGACAGGAGCAGTTAGAAAGAGGCAGTCAGTTTTTTTAGTCGTTAATCAGGGTTATGAAATATTGAGCCTTTTCACATTTGAAAGCCATCTTAGTGCTGTGTTGAAGGTCTTCTTTCTTTTTTATTTCTCTTCTCAGGTTTATCTTTTTAATTTGGCAGCTATTCAAAAAAGAAAAAGCAAAAGGTTTTTTTTTATCTCTTTCAGACAAAAACATTACTCAGGTTAGGAGAGAGAGGTTAGGAGAGAGAGGCAAAAGAGTCAGAAATCCTCAGCCGCTTGGAACAAACTTAAAGATGAGATGAAAGATGAGTTAACTATAAAAGCAACAGTTTCCTTTTTATTCTTCTAAACACTGCAAGGTAAAGTCCACCCACCATGCAAAGGTGGGAGGACTACACAAACAGCGGCTCAATTCAAATCACTATCTTCAACATTAGACCTCTTCTAATTTACTATATAATCAGTCGTGCCAATGGGCTTTAAAATAAAGTACTTTTACCATCTCCGAGCTACTCAGCACCCACCTGCCCGCATTCACAGTTCCGACCTCTCTCTTTTTCATCTTTCTGGAAGGCGGGTCCTGGTCTGCACCTGCCGAACAACATTTTTAAAAGTATTATGGAATCATGTAACACAGAGCTCAAGCCTACTACGATGTGATGTGAAAGCCAGTTTACCTGTTCCCTCATATTCTGAGTGATGTGGATAATCCCGCTTAAATCTGGGTGGGGAGAGTCCATAGTCTGTTTTGGTCATCTACAAGGAGACATTTGTGACACGATCACCACAATGGACAACAACAGAAAGAATACATAAAGTGTAAAAAGAAAATTCACATTAAAATTCAGCCACATTAAAGCACAAAACATCACTAAAAAAAATACTTACTTTCCGTATCCCATCTCTCCAATATATATATATATATATATATAGGTGGAAGAGCCACAAGGGGGACTTTTAGGATGGCAACTTGTTTGTTCAGGGCTGCATATGTCCTGGACTGACCCCCCTGTTCTCTGTGGGTCTGCTTCTGCTGGTAGGTTCATGTCTGTCAAAGGGCCGCCTCCTGTTCTCAGAACAGGGTGGCTCCCAACGTCTGTCGTCATGACAGACTCTTTCTGAAGACAACCGCCAACGACCCAGGTTGCTCTCCTGACGGGGTGGTGTGAGGCTGCTGACATTTGCTTGTGACATCTCAGTCTCCAAATCTGATGACAGAGGCCTGCGAGGGTCATAAAGCTCTGCCCTACAGTTAAATGAAATTGGGAAAACGCCTCATTGTAAAGACATTTTCGCAGGAGCCACCTAAAAGTCACACATAATACCTCTAAACTGTTTTAGCTATGAAAAGAGAATCAAGTCAAAACTGCTCACCTGACCTCTCACTGCTTGACCTCGTCCTGAAAACTGCCATGGCTTGTGTCAGTTCTCCATTTTTGAGGAGATCGAGCTACAGAGAAAAAAGGAAAGATGAGAGGAGTTTATTTTGACTAACTTACTGCTGTCAGACATAAATAGAATTTATGTTTCTCTCCTACATTTATGTAACATCTCTGTTACTAGCCAAGTAAACCTTTTTTAAAGTGTATTTCTTCCTTGAAAACACTGATATATACAACTATGCAGTATCATTACATTGTTTTCACAGCACCATTTGAATTTGTTTGACAAAAGCTTTCAAAACCACGGGCCGAGGTGACTCCCAAGATGCACACGTGTGCTTGTTGTGTTTAAATGTCCATGCAGAAGTAGGCACTTTTCTTTTGTCCGTTGTTGGCAGCCATGTCAGACGTTCTCGATTTACGCTGCATGGCCTCTGTGAATTCCTGGGGCACTCTGTTGCGTTCGACGGCGAAAAACAGACACAGCCAACGCAGGAAAGGCGGCTGTAGGCGTGAATGCAGCAAACAAACCAAACAAACTCAAGCTAGACTGTCTCATTTTAATGACAGCTCCTGGCGTTACGGGACACACAAAACGATAAAGAACGGTGTAAACCGTTGTCTTTTAGCCCTGCAGACACTCCGACGCACTTATGTGTGCCCTCATCAAATAATGGACGAGGAAATAAGAAACTAGCTCAACAAATACGAAGTCGTACCTTTGCACCCCTCTCTCAGTAGCAATAAGTTAAGACTTAACGGAACAGCGTCACATACCTACCAGGCAGCTGCCGTTTGTGTGCCGAACCACTTGTTTTGGCTATGGCTGGAGGGTCGAAGGAAATTATATTTAAACTATTCGTTATAGCCGCAGAAGCGACTAAATCCTATATGTGAATGCTAAAGCTAGCTCCTGTAAAAAGCTGTGGGTTAACAATGTCAGCGCTTGTCGGCGGGGGGCAGCAAAACGCAATACACCGCACTTGTGTCAGTGCTTTTACCTCAATCCCATTTTGTGTCTTTTTCCAACAAGTTAGGACATGGACAGTTTGCCAGAAATGTACTATAGACTCACGTAGGCCATTATGTTTAAGAAGTTTTGCCTCTTCTTAGGCTAAAGTTTGAGTAAATTCTGTAAGAAATGTGAATTAAACATATTCACGAAGAAGCTAACAGAGAGGATACATATGATGTAGTTATTTTGTAATCCAGACTCAGGATGGAAATACATGGAGGCAAAAGGAGCAAAATATCATAAATAAGGTTTTCAAAGGATTTATATGTTATATACTGTAATACGTCCCGTTATATGGGAGACTAAGCCATTTCTTATACAGAATGAGCAGCATAATATTTAGAACAAACACCATACTTGGGTGTGATTCTATGTCCTTGAAATGTTTTGTGGACGAGAGCAGCCAACAGCATCCAAAGTGTCTTGTGCCCCCTGACAAAGACATATTTGTGCTAATGACTTTAAATTCACGGCTGGGTATCTTAAGGATAGGTGCACGTCACGAGACGTCTGTTTTCAGAAAAGTTGTGCTCAGTGTCTTTATAGAAACAGATGCTGCTGCTGTCCTTCCTTAACTAGATTCACAAGCCCAGGCATGCTGTTGTTCATATTCAGGGTTACTTCCCTGAAGATAAAATCTACTGCCCCGTGGAATGAAATTCTGATTAGAATCTTCTTGACAGAAATACAGTTTATAGGATAATGTGAATGACTTAATTACAGGCGCTGTCTGTCATTTTAAGAGAGGATATTTGCTGAGAAAAAAAATACTATTTTCCCCCCCCTAATCTTCACACTTAAAGCACATTCTTGAAAAGAATAGTTTAACCTCTGAAAGTTATATTTCTGAGTAGCATGGTGGGGATTATCAAATTTCTTGGAAGCTGCTGAGGCCACTGTAACACTGTCCATTCTTTGTCTCTTGGCAACATCAACAAAAGAGCCCCTGCTTGGACAGAGGGTCTAATGTCCTGCTGAAGACAGGAAACAAAGGGGGTGGTAGAAACAGTTCCTTTGGATGAGAAAAGTAGAGCAAAGTGCTGCTGAAGTTTTATCTTGTCAACATAATTAATTGCCATGTTGCTGATAATGTCGGGGCAGAGCACTCATTGTAGTTATCCGTCCCAGAAGGATCTCCTTTTATTACCAGTGAAATTAGACAAACCAGAGTGGGAAGGAAAGTTGCAGAAAAAGCTTTGTTCACTTTCAGCAATTAGCTACGGAGACACGTCAGAAAAATGTATGTAAATAAACATAACAGAGGTTGTGACTTTTTACAAGTCTGCCTCCAATAGCGTTATAGAATGGTTAAGAAATATGTTTAAATCTGAAGTGATGCTAAAAATGATAAGGTTTTAATATCTATGAAAGTTTTTTCACTAAAGTTGGATTGCTAGTCTTCTTTCAAATCCCTAAAAATGCATCTGTCATAAAAACTCCCAAATGGCAGCAGCATTCTCTCAACAGAACAACCTAAGGTCATGAATAATGATTAGACAGGCATCTAGAGGTCTGGTTTATTGTCCCATAAAATTGTGAACTTTGAGCATGGAATCACCCAGGTGGTACATCAGCTGTGAAGAACACTTATATGCAAGCCTACACAGTGGTACACTGAAAGAATGAAGGCAAATATTATCATCATTTGGTGATTGTGCACGCAGGACAATAAGTCCAACTAGTGATCCAATTAAAAAATAATCCGTTTTTAAAATATGATTTAAAAGCTACCCAAAAGATTTCCCTTTTATCAGCTTACATTGGTCTCAGGAAAGGTTAGAAATTAAAGACATTCAGTTTTTACATTATTAGGTTTTCATATACATTTGCAATGGTAAAAATGGTAGGATACAAGTTTAGTATATAATCTCCATAACAATAAGGTAAAGTTTCATTTCTGGTGCTTGGTGTCCACCTGAGTTTTACAACTCTTAATTAATTATGTTAGCTACAAGATTATGCATGAGGAACATACAAGTTAAGCAGAGAGTGAAAAACTACACAGAAAAAAAAGGGGGGGGTCTCTTTGCATTTGCTTCCATAAAAATGAGAAATCTCTTCCAGGGGTTTGTTCCTCTCGATATACTAGGAAAATCACAGATCATTCATTTTTGGCCTTGTTTGTGAAAATTATCAGCATAAAAACAAAAAACAAAAACATGCATAGCAGCGTCTAAGGCAAAAAGATTTTTCCCTATGGTTACATTAATACCTGAGTACCTACTACATAAGGACACATTTACACAATGCGTCAGTGGTGTCATTTTGGTCTAAAGAGAAAGACATAGGACAAAACTTTCTTTTTTTCCTCTTTTTTTTAAACCAAATAGCTAAAAGCTAAAACAAGAAAAAAATTGAAAGCCAGAAGGGATTCCTGTACAACAATAACAAAGTAATCTTTTAAGCTATATTAAAATGTAAGCAACTAGGATGACATTAAAAATAATAATCAGATAAATGAATTCATTTTTATGGAAAACACACGAGTAAAGTCTCTTTGATCACTGCCAGTTTGGTTGTGCTATAAGCCACTTGTAAAGGACACGCTTGTTTCTCGGCTGATGCTCTCCTTAACTTCCACAGGCAGCGTGTCGAAAAGATGGTCCTCCACAATGAGGCCGTTTTTGCGCAGCATGCGGCAGTTTCCTAACTGGGCAGGCAGTCGGTCCAGGCAGTTTCCTCTGAGCTCCAGCTGGGTGAGCTGGACCAGCTGGCCCACGGTCTCTGGCAGCGTGGTGAGCGCGTTGTGCCCCACGCACAGCACCTTCAGCTTGGTGTTTCGGAACAGAGGCTTGGGCAGTGCTTCCAGCTTGTTTGAGTTGATGGCTAAGTGCTGCAGGTTGTGGAGGAGACCCACGTCGGGTGGAAGCACCGTGATGGAGTTATGGCTCACATCCAAGTGTCGCAGTTTGGGGAGATTGAACAAGGCCGGAGGCAGGGATTCCAGTTTGTTGTGAGAGAGGTGGAGAAACTCCAGTGACTTGACCTGGGCAATGGATGATGGGATTGTGATTATTTTGTTGTGCCACAGCTTCAGGCAAGTAAGCCTCTTGAGGTGTTGGAAGCTGATGATCTCCTCGATGGTCCTGATGTTGTTAGACTTCAAGTCAAGCTCTTGCAGGTTGGTCAAGCTGAAAATAGCATGTGGGATCCTCTCCAGTTCGCAGCTGTACAGTTCCAGTTCAATCAGGTTGGTCATTTTTTTCAGACTGTTCAGTACCAGAAGTTTTGTGCCATCGTTGTGCACAATCAATCGGATCAAATGCGGCGAGAGCTCTGTGATGTTTGTGGGCATCTTCGTGAGGTTGCTCTTCAGGCACAAGGTCTTTAAGTGCTTCAGGTCCCGCATGGACTCTAGACCAATCATTTTGTTGTTTTCTGAGCTCAAGTTGCCGATCAAGTTAAGCTCCCTCAGACTCCTCAACAGGTAAACCCAGGGAGGAATCTCTGCCACGTCTGTGAACTTGACATGAAGGCAGCGGAGATGGTCCCGAAGAAAGGCAAAGGCCGTCTGTTCTACTTTGGCAGGACAGTGGCAAAGATGCAGCTCTTGCAGGCTTGTCATTTGGGAGACCTTTGCCGAAAACCTCACCTCAGGGATCAGCTCCAGTTTCAGGACTTCCAGGTCTGTGAGGTCAAACACGGCATTCGGGAGGCCAGAAAGCATGAAAAGGTGCAACTCCTGCTGGTCTTGCGCGTTGCGACTGACAAGCTGCCTCAGTTTTTCAAATGTCCACTCGTGGTTGAGGCTGATCTCCCTCAGCTTGTTCTCACTGACCTCGGACAAAAAAACACCAAAGCGCTTGGAGTAAAGTTGGTCATATTGGTCAACCATGTGTAAGAGGAATGCAAAATCGTTTTTGACATCTGGAATGTCACTAAAGCTGCTCTCTTCACGCACCTTCTCGAATGAGTACTCTTTCAGAGGTCGTCGAAATACCCAGAACAGAGAGTACAGACAGGTTATCCCATAAATCAAAATCAATGCCATATAGGTGATAAGTAGCTTATTGAGCATGTAAGCCATGTTGTGCGTACAGAAGAACTTGTTATAGCCCGTTAGCTGTTTTATATTAGGCTTACAATCATGCGTGAAATTGATCTCAGCCAAAAACGTTGATGTGTACGACAATATCAAAATGAACTTGACGGTTTTGACAGACGTCTGTGCAACATAGAGCTTATAAATAAAATCACTGTCCTCCACGTGGGCTCGGAATTTTCGCACCTTCTCAAACAGGGCTTTGGCCTGCTCCCCATCCTTCTTATCCAGGATTGTCATGCTGCTTGGTACTTCTGCGATGGGCTTGTCTGCAGAAAACTTTACACCAAGCATCGGTGTGGACTGGTTGGCGTTTGTGCCGTCATCCTTTCCCTCTAAAGACACTTGGTGTAGTGCTGTTGACGTGCCCGTCAACCTCTGTTTGTTCTCCTCTGAGTCCTCACAAGCTGTCTCAGATAAAGCCTTTGTCGTCCAAGGAGACTCAAAACATCTCCCCAGTATAGAGACAAAGTGCTCAATCTTTGAACTTGTTTTGGGGTATTTAAACCAGAAATTGCTGCTGACCATAAGCACAATGGTATGGATGAGCGTGAGGTATGGGAAGTACTTGGAATACCAGGGCAAGGCAACATGGTAACACATTTGGTTGATAAAGACATATTGTTGAAAGTCCAGGTTGGTTTTGACACCCGTGGGCTGAGGTTGATTGGTAAATTTGTTTGTAACAGCAGTGTGTTGTTGTGCTGTGCTGACTTTATAGTGCTCCTTATTGACCGATGGGGTGGTGGATGAAGCAGGGGCTTCAGTGGCAGCTGTCGAGGTCATGTATAGCTGGTTGGATTTAGCTCCAGGGGGCTCGTCTGCATCTTCCAGACATGGAAGGCAGGCCACATGGTCCTTGGTGATCTGCATGGTCATCGCAAATATGGCCAGCATCAGCATGACCAACCCCAGGTAGTCCATAAAAACATCCCACCATGGCTTCAAGATGCGGTATGTCGGCTGGATGTCGTTCAAGGATGCAACCTCAGTGAGAGTGAACATCACTGAAACAAACAGAGGGGAGGTGATTAATCTTATTCAGAGAAGGCAGAATGTTTTCCTCTTTTATCTTTACATTTAAATTCAAAGTATAAATTAAGCAGTCAGCATGACACATTTCTCCAGAAATGGCTAAAATTTTAAAAAGTTTTTGGACATTTCTTTTGGAAAGAAATTAAGTTTGATTTTAATACATACAGAAAACTGAGGGTCTATAAGGTCATTTTTAAATTTTGCTAAACAACCAAAAAACTTCCCAAAAAGTGGGACACTTTTTGCCTAACTACAAAAGTCAGGTTAATAGATGAAGTCCGAAATGTGTCAGCTAAAAAAAATAATTCACCCTGTTGTCATGATGAGTAATGTTAAAGACGACAATAAAAAAGGAAGTTATAAAAATAGCATTCAAATGGGTTTTATTTCGAGCAAGCATAGAAGACCAGGAAGTTAAAACTTCTGTGGATCAAAACCACTACACGTTACATAAGTGGAGAGCCAAACTAGACTCTGCTAAAGCGGCAGGAGTCCTCAGCTTAACAAGCTGTAAATGTGTGACTGAAGGCACCACACAGCACGGTTGTCTACATTTCCTATGGTGTGCAACATTAAACTCTCACTTCCTGTTACTTGTTTATTCAGTTATTGTTTATGGTGTCTAAATGACGTACTGAAATCGAGAAAAATGCATTGAAACACTGCGGAGTACCGGATTGCCCCAAGTCTTCCAGGTCCCCTAACTAACCAAATGCTTACCACATGTGTTTGATTAACTGAATTACTTCAAACGGATTCTTGTTGGGTAGATGTGGTACTTTCTGCTTTGTTTGAATTTCCTCTCGTTTCATCTAGTCTGATTCACGCCGACTAAACTATACATTTCAAACTAGAGTCCTGTGGCACATTTTAGGGATTTCGTAGCCATAAGCCTTGGGACATGTTTCACTTCATCATAGAGCATAATAAAAAAAGGAATGCACCCACACAGCCTTTCCACGTGGTAAAAACATATCTGGTAACGTGTGTGTGTGTGTGTGTGTGTGTGTGTGTGTGTGTAAAATAGTAGCGTTCGCTTATTTTTCCACTTGACAACCAGCAAATATCGGTAAAGCAAAGAGCCTAAACATGCTGGGCAGCATGTTAAATATCAATTACAGTATGAAAATGCTATCTAATACAACCACTTCTTCCGTGTATGTGCTTCAAACAAAGAAAACTGGCCTTTGTCCCTAAACTTTGCCCTGTGTCCGGGTGCTGACTCAATGTCTGAAGCCTGAATAGATCCATTAATGGTATTTGTTACACCTGTGCTTTTCATACCCTGACAGGTTGAAGCATGCTGCCTTTAAGAAGCTGAGAAATTGGATTAGAGTATCAGGCTGGTCGGAATTTTCTTTCCCACTCCACATGTTTCCAGGTCTGTAAATCGACTGTAAAGTAATTTACTATGAGCTGTAGCCATTCCCCCAGTTAAATCCGTGTGCCTTTAATCTAGACAAACTGTAAAGTAATTAACATTTTTATATCAGGGTATTAAAGTTATTTTCAGGCGGATTTCTTTAGACTTCAATGTGCAAGTTTATGATCTCCATTTAAGACAGAGTTGCCAGCAGCTCCATGTAATTTAGCACCCCCCTTTCACATATGGCTGCCTGTCTTGGTGAGGCTGTTGTGTGTTCTTGTCAGACCCGTGGGGAAACATGGTGCGTTCAGGCTGAATTTGTTAAACTAAGTTCCCACGTGACAACAGCCGCCGCACCGTACGTCAAGTTCAATAAGATAAATTCAAAGTTCTAAGATGGCTACCAGAAGGTTTGCAGTTTGAATATTAGGTTAAAAAAAAACTCTTGTCTGAGGGTTCAATAAAGCTCAACGATTAGAGGGATATTTTTAAATTAACATTTGGCCTTTGTAACACAAAATGAAATAAAAGGAAGTTAGACATTTTCGTTGTTAGCCCATTAAACGGGTTATTTTTGCTCACGCGATGTTATTTCTCTCTCCCCTCTCTCTCTGCTTTTGAGTCAGGTGACTTGTTGAGACAAGAAATTGGAGAATCACCATGTGTCCCAGCTTTATTTATTCATAGCCGTTACACAGCTTCTGGAAATGATCCACTTGGTCAAGTATGAGGGCAATTATCTGTCAAGTTATTGGTAATTCATATGCTTCATGTACATTTCCACTGGCGAAATAAAAACTATGTAGTAAAGAAAAAGGTACTTACTGGCTATATGACACTAACACAGTCCAATTATTTCCTCTTCACCTTGCATGCCGGTGTCCGATCCTCATGTGCGTGTTTAACCTGATTTCTCAGAACCATTAAAAACTGTGGGAATGACGCCGCACTGTGAAGCAAAGCTCTGGAGAACGACTCTGGTTCGTGGCGGTACAATGTGTCGGCTGGCAGCCCTCATACCTGAACACGAGGACTGAAGTCGAATGCCCTCCCGTGTGTTAGGCAGTTTGTACAGGTGGTCCTTCGAAGCAACGTAATTCTAAGAAAAGACAGTTCCAATATGGAGCGGCGCAGACCTCTGTTGTGGGTGTTTTGGGGGCTTCTCATTGGACAAAGACGTTACAGCAACTTCCCATAGATACCGCCTACCGGTTTGTGCGATGCTGCATTCAGGGTGTATGGGACGAAGCTGATATGGGAAGACGACATATTTAAAGGTTGTCCAAAAACTAAAATAACCCCTACATATATAATGTTTTTGTGATAGTGAAAATCTCTATTCAGCTATGTATTTATCATCTGAACTATGTGCAAAATCTCAAATATAATCGATTTATTTCCGTGATATACCAGCAATGTTAGCACTTTTCCTATTATTTATTTATTACAAAGCAGAAGCTACAATTCAACAGGAGACATTTTTAATGATGAAATTACATTTAGATATTTTTTTGTTACACAACCGGATGATTACACAAATGGATCTACGGATGTTACAAGGACAGATGGAACTCTGGGGTTATAAAGATAGCCACAACATGCACACCAATCTTGGTACCTTGTGCTCATGTCTTATGTCGTTAGCCTATTTTGCTATTTCATTGGGTACGACCCAGCTTAAAGCTTGCTCAGTACTCATTACAATCTACAGCCATCAACTTTTCATCAAGGGAAATAATTAGGGTCTAAAACCTGAAGTGAATATAAAAGGGAGGGCAACTTTTCAGCCCAGTCTTTAATCTTTCCAATTGATTATGAACGCAGCACTGGCTTTCTCCGCTCTTGAGGCTCGCCTGAAATATCAGCTGATTTATGAACGCTTCTGTCTTGTTGACTGTCGTTCTCTCTGCGTGATTGAAGCTGAACTCGCACATAAACTCCAGCTTTGTCTGGATTTGGTTGATGATGCACTGGGTGGAGGAGGTGTCTTCTCAGTTTCAATCCATACAGGTTTCAACCGGTCCTGGGCTGCTTGTTGCTGCCACCCCTGCCTATAGTAAAAACGAAGAAGACAAAGAAAGAACAGTAGAGGAGTTCGTTTTGTGATGTAAGGTGACACGTGGAGGTGGTACATAACCTTGAACTGCATAAACAATTGTTTACAAATTTATTTTGTCAATCAATTTTTGTTGTTTCGAAATACCCAGCTTCTGCAGTTGAGCTGCATACTCATGACCGAACGTCATGTCGTTTACAGAAAAATGTACGTAGACCTCAAACAAAAAAAGTACTTTCTGCTCTCTAGATCTCTCCCACAACAACTAGTGTTTGATTCTGAGCTTTCTAGACCAATAATATACTAATCCATACGATTTTATTTCCATTCTGTTACTTTTGTCTGTGGTCTCATGTTTCTCATGTTCATACTTTATTTGATCTGCATATGCAATCATCCTAATATAGTTTTGAACCAGGTGGCTGAAATGTGCTAAACAGATTTAGGGTAATTTTAATAAACTTAAATATTTCTGACTTTAGATGTAACATATGAGAATTCAATGCAGCCATTCCCTCTCTACAAAACATTATATACTATGTGTATTAAACCAATTTGGCATATGACTATTGCCTGGGTTACACTGCTCATTGTTTTGAACTAATGATTTGATGTGGTGAGACATATGGTTAGTGTGGGGACGGGGTGGACAGGGTATAAGGTGTAATTGCCTGTTTTGAAAGCAGTGGTTGAACAGTATGGGGTTTCCTCCCTGGCTTTGCTGGTGGAGATCATCAGCTGACAAGCCCAGATTCTCCTGGTAACCATGCTCAGTGAGATGGGAATCTCCCAGCAAAGGCATAAATTAGCAAGACATTTGTGAAAAACAGAAAACAGAAGAAAAAAAACTCTTAGCAATCGCTTAAACTGCACAGCAGATGTGTGTTGAAACTACAACCGCCTTTAAACCACAAACCTACAAAAGACCCCAAAAAAATCTTTCTATGGCTGGTAATTTCCTGTTTGCTGAGTAAATGAAGAACTCTTGTCTCTACACGCAGTGTGGCAGGAAGTATAACAGTAATGTAAGAGTGTTAAAACCCATAATGTGAAATGAGGTGAGATAATCCTTTCTTTTAAAAAATATATAAAAACAGCTTGGGGGTCATCTAGGTAGAGTCAAATTGGCAAATTATTCACCCACCCCCACCCCCACCCACACGCTTTAAGCCAAAAAGAAGAAGAAAGAACTTACTTCACGCAAACATTTCTAATGAACTTCCTCAGCTTCGATGAAGAAGCAGATCTGATCTCAGGGATGGAGATTGTAAAGCATTTAAAAATTGGCTGAGAGATTTTTGTTGAATAGATTTTCCATGAAAACCAATAAAATGTCGTTTTCCTGGAACAATAGTTTTCATCGCTTAACAAATAAAACCTTTTCTACACCAGGTATCTTGCTTTTGTTTAGCTCCACCTGCTGTTGTATTAAAGCACAATACACTGTATTGCTTGAAGTATTCCATTCATTTGATTGAAATAATTGGTAAATACATGTAATAATTGGTAAATATCAAGTATCAAGTTAAAAAGTAATGTATATTCTGTTAGCATGTTATTATTTTTTTTATTAGCTCGATTTAAATTGGTATTTTTTTATTTTATTTTAAGCCTGAAAACAATAAGGTTGGGGAATGTGGAGAATTTAATCGTTTTTGCACCCCAAAGGCGAAGTCGTTCATTGTTACCATGGTTATCATAATTACAATCACCTGTTGACATCACCTGTTTGAAATAACGTGAGTACCTTTTAACCCAATCTCTATACCGAACTGCAAGTCCCAACTTTTTGTTTGCCTGAAATGCAGGGAATTGATACACTGCGTCATGATTTTGTGTTTAATCAACGAGATAAACTATTACATAAATATCGTTCTTTTGTTTTGGCAATTTGAATTGAAAATCATAACAAATGCAATCATTTCTGGTATTTGCATTTCACACATTGGCCCAATGTTTCGTAAAAGTAACTCGATATATAAAAAGATAATTATAACTCTCTTATTCTGTTTAAATTAATCAAATAATTATTTTTGCGTGAAAGCAGTTAATTATATAAACATAGGTCTGTTTGGTGGTAGTAGGACAGACGGCAAATTGTTAACTTTTTGGACTCTTTGAGGTTCCGTAGTATAGTTGACACGTGATCAAAATAGGTTATAAATAGAGGTACCGTCTTCATTTGTTTCTTTGATTGAGGGGAAGAGCGACGACTGGCATGGCGTCGACAAGCCGGTGTGTAGCAACTTTGATTACTCACAAACATCTACGTTATAACAAAAAGATTAACTCAGACTGCCAAATAGTGGCGAGTATATGTAGCTATTTTTACGTGACGGTTATACGGAGCTGGTGTTAACTATTTAAGTGCTCTTATTATAGCGTTATTTCCTGGGTCCATTGTGCTTCTTGACAGCTAGTAAGCTAGCAAACAGGTCAACGGTAGATGCTGCCAGAAGTCACTATTTGTGTCACTGCTGTGGTCTATATCGTTGTTGCGAAAATAACAAGCTATCTATGCTGATACCTTTCTTATTTGCCGGGCGTTGTTTACTAATGTCGACTTTGTTTACCACTTCGCCGTGTAACTATGTAGTAAAGCTACTATGACGGAACAAGCTGTATTGTTGATTTCACTTTTTGTCCTACTAGCAGTTGTGGTCGAGGAGCAGATCATGAAAAATCTTGACATCTGTAGGAGAGGTTCAGCAAGTTTGGACATTTATGCTGCGTTGCTCAGCTCTTTTAATAATTTTTCGTAGACTACGTCATCGACTTTGTGTTTTGCTGTGCGTAGAGCATGGCAAATCTCTAACTTCTAATCCAGGCTCTCATTGCAAATTGGAATTGATTACGCCCTTAGTCTGCTCCTGTATTATGATTAGAACATCCAGCAAAAGAAAATGATTTTTATTTTTAACTAAAACCAATTACAACATTTTGTAAGCAGCAGAAAATTGATCTTTTAAAATGTTATCTATGTCAACAACAGCAGAAGAATGGCAGTGCAAAATGCATTCTGTCAGTGTAGAACATTTACATC
Organism: Menidia beryllina; assembly: GCA_013363375.1. Classification (NCBI taxonomy): domain Eukaryota; kingdom Metazoa; phylum Chordata; class Actinopteri; order Atheriniformes; family Atherinopsidae; genus Menidia; species Menidia beryllina. The sequence continues at coordinate 972,755 of JABUIW010000209.1, forward strand.
TCCAATAGACAAAGGGTTGACTTTATTTTGCTGTCTCTCACTGGTGGGTACTTGAATTCTTGATTTTTATTCATTCATTTTCAAATCGGTGTCGATGGAGATTTGTGTCTTGACATGAGTTATTTGCAAGCCTCTCCTCATTTTTAGCTGCTTTATTTTGTAATCCCTGACCCCTCTGTGTTTGAGTTATTTGACCGTCTTGTTGTTTGCCTGTACAGCGGAGAAGCTCTGGCACTGCCCAGGGTTCAGTGTCCCAACCATCCCGATGCCATACTAGTGGAGGACTACAGAGCAGGGGACATGATTTGTCCTGAATGTGGCCTTGTTGTAGGTAAGTATTTCCCAAAAATGAATATTAAGTTTAGCCAAATTAATTGAATTCAAGTTCTTAATTTCAGTTAAGTTTTCTGTCGTTTTTTTTCTGGTTTCTGCCTTGCTTTGTTGAGCTGTTCAGTTGCACACCTCTCACCAATATAGAGGTTTTATCCATAAACAAGAAAATATATGCAATAGTGCAATGAAGGTCGATTTTATGATGTTACTTTATAATGTCCCAGAATTGTGGAACCTTTCTAATGTCAATGCGAATGAGTTGGTGATATATTTGTCAGAGAAATAAATGATAAAACTAAAGTATGCAATGCTTTACAAAAAAAGGAGAAATTTTAAGGTTTTGGAACACGAAGGTGTGAATATCTGGTTTGCTCACATGGGGTTAAAGTCGAGGCGTATTGGTTTTGATCATTCTTTAAAATGCGTGAGATGAACCTTAGTCTGGGTGGTACAGTGGTGTGGTGGCTAGCACCATCGCCTCACAGCAAGATGGTTCTGGGACCCAGGACCTTTCTGTGTGGAGTTTGCATGTTCTCCCTGTGTCTGCGTGGGTTCTCTCTGGGTTCTCTGGCTTCCTGCCACCATCCAAAAACCTGCATGTTAGGTTGATTGGACATTCCAAATTGCCTTTAGGAGTGAGTGTGAGTGGGTGTTTGTCCTTGTGTGTCTCTGTGTAGCCCTGCGATGGACTGGCCGACCATCAAGGATGTACCCCACCTCTCGCCCATTGACCACTGGGACAGCCTCCAGTCCCCCCCCCCCCCCGCAACCCCATTAGGGAATAAGCAGTAATGATAATGGATGGATGATTTGTTTTGTTAGTGCATCCCTCCTGTCCATTTTTGCTGCTTTTGTCTTTGTGGCTGCAGAGATGGAGAAAAACTTTGAAAAAAATGAATCTAGTGTGTCACCTTAAGGTGATGAGGTTAAAGGCTGCCATGTTTGTTTTTCAGTGTTTTATGCCATAATCCAAAAAAAAACAAAAACAACCTAAAATTTATTCTGATGTACAACAACAAAGGGACTAGTGAAAATGTATTTCAATAATAATGATAATAATAACAATAAATAATAAGAATTTCAATTAGAGTACAATGTTGACTCCTCCTCTCTTTGCTTATGCGTGAATCCGTTACATCCAGGAAGCAATAGTCCAGCTGCACATGTTGAGGTTTTCCACTTTGGCCCTCCTGGATCCCACTAAACAACATTTTGCCAAAAGTGAAAACGCAATTTAATTTCTGCCATTTAAATTCTATCTATCTATCTATCTATCTATCTATCTATCTATCTATCTATCTATCTATCTATCTATCTATCTATCTATCTATCTATCTATCTATCTATCTATCTATCTATCTATCTATC
>JABUIW010000209.1:983039-1121748 GCA_013363375.1 Menidia beryllina
ATAATAATAATAATAATAATAATAATAATAATAATAATAATAATAATAATAATAATAATAATAATAATAATAAAAATTATTAATGATAATAGGCCACAGAAAATCATAGAGAAAAAATCTCCACTGCGAGTCAAAAGCCGGAAATCAACATCATTACATCTGAAAATACTGATTGCTGGTGGAGTGGCGCAACGTTTCGAGACATTTCGTCACCATAGGTAAAAATCAGGGGTTTGTGGGGTTAAATGTGCTGTTTTGTTATCTGTGAGATGAATTCAAAGAAGCGCTTGTTTGTCAGCCGATGCCTTTGTTTTCCATCAGCTGATCCCAGCTTTTGGGTTTACATTACATTGGCCCACTGAATTTTTCGTTCAAACTAGATGGTGGTCATAGAAATTATTTTTCTGAGCGTTTAGCCGCGAGTCAGATTTATGTAATTCATAAATCAACTCGAGGAAAGGCCCCTCCTTTGCATCTGTGACCCAGTCAGAACAGCACATTTAGTTTTAAAGCCCCTTTTTGTCCCGTTTTATGTTCAGGTGCGTCAGAGATTAGCATTTATGACAGGAAGAGCTACAGAGTGCAACCTCCCCCCATGGAGAGGGGGAACCAGTCTGACCAGCAGCTTTAAAAGCTCACCTGTCGACCTCATCGCGAGCCACGATGTCTCCCTTCTTCAAAGCTTTGATGGCAAACATCTCCCCGGTGCTTTTATATTCTGCTAAGAGCACCTGGAAAGGAGAGACTCGTCTTTAATCAGTCTGTGTTTGTCGGACTAGAATTGCGCATAAGTCACATGTTAAATCGTCAACTGAAATGAAGCAAACGCACCTTTCCAAAATGACCACGTCCAAGGACTGCTACACATTTGAAGTCCCGTAGATTGAAGTGGAACTGCTCTTCTTCCCTGAAGAGAAATCAGTAAAAATCAGTTCAGCTAAACCAGAGCCAGAGGGCGGCGTTTGCACAGATGAAGCTGCGGTTCAACAAACCAGCAGAGAAGAGAAAAAACGGCAGAATCTTTATCTTAGCGCCCGGTTAATGATTGTCAGGTGTACCCGTATTTAAAAAAAAAAAGGAAGAACCCACATGCTGCCCTCCCACCTTATCTCTGTGTCCTTGTGAAAGGCGTTGAGCTCCAGGTCCGGGTGTCTGTTCTCCAGCTCCAGCACGCCGTCCAGGCCCGGCTTCAGCACCGTGCTGTTCCTCTTGTTGAGGAAGTCGAACGAAGCGAGTGCATCCTGCTTAACGAAAGCATTGGCGCGTGGGAGAAAGTTGGAGAGATGGCCAGGTGTGAATTAAGATTTTTTCAAAAAGTAATGTATGACAGTCAGTGTGGTGGCAAAGACCTCCATCATGGTCCGCCATCTTTTATCAACAATGCTTGAAATTCCCGAGACGATATCGCACCTGTACCTCCTCCTTGTCGGGGATCTTGTGCTGCGTAAGTGGCTCTCTGATGTCATCGGGTTCTGGGTAGTGTTTGGGTCCTGGTGCGGGCTCTTTATCGAAGTCCAGCTTGGTTACCAGTGGGTCGCTGAATTCGGACAAAAGGTGCCGCTTAGAGACCAGGATAAACTGGACCCCTTTTTTGTCATCATACCAACCCGTCTCAAATCCTCAACATGGTATTTTTCTACCGATCGTGTATTGGCACGTGTTTGTGTACCTAGTGGGCGTGGGTGAACCGGGCAGGCTGCTGGGTCCGGTCTCGGCTGCTTGGGGGCTGAAGGAGTTGGTGCTGACCGTCGGTATGGCTCTCCTCACGAGCCGGCCCCAGGTTGCGATGTTAATGTTCATTTGAGGGGCTCGCAGGAAAGTCTTACCTGGTAACGACACAAATGTTTTTTTTGCTTTCATTAGGACAAGTCTTTATTGCCAGCGTCAGTTTTCCCAAAAGGTGCTGTTGACTCGTTATGAGTTATGGAAAAATAAAATAGAAAGTATAAAAAGAAATAGTGAAGTATACATGGTAAATAGTACAATTGAATAAATACATAAATATTAAATAAATACATTTTTAAATAAATAAATAATAACTATCATAAATAAATTATAATTGGGAACCAAAAGATGAATAATATATTCAACCCTTTTTTCCGTCTACCTTCGAAATAATTGAAATGTACCTTTTCGTGATTTTCCAAAATTATCATTGAGAAAAAAAAAGAAGAGAATAAAAAAGCAGAGACAGCTATGACTCACCTTGTTGTTTGGAGAAAATCTTCTTTTGTCTTTGCAGCTTTGGTCTTCTCTCAATGACAGGGTTAAAAAACGTTACCTACACAGGACAAAGAGATAAATCAGAGCAGCTACAAAAACGGCCCGTGCGTAAATGAGCCAGCCTCATCAGGTTTAAGCAAACATATCACACCAACATAAAACCAGAGATTCCTTCGGCCCATCTCTCGATCTCAAGCGGGACCATTTTTGAAGACGGAACTAAAGCTTGTTTGAATGCGACTTGTCGATCAAAACATCGGAATACTTAGCACCCCTTTATGGAATTTGACTCCTCGGTGTGCGAGTGTGTGCGTGTACCTCAGCAAACAGCATCCCTTGGGGCTCCAGGTACAGACACATTCCGTGACGTTGGTTGTCCAGGAAGTCCTCCAGTCGCAGGAACTTGACGGCGCAGAGTGAACGCCAGTCCCGCCAGTACACGGAGATCTCCAGCTCACGGGACTGCGGGACAGAACCGCACGCGCGGTGTTGAGTCAGTGTGATATGGTGTGTGTTTTATGGAAAGAAAACCGACTCAGTTTTTCTGGTCTGAACACAGTCTAAACCGCACAAACTTTTAGATTTTAATTGCAGATTTTGACCCTTAACTTTCAAATGGGCTCCTTAAAAACAAGTAAACCACACACCAATAGGCTACAAGGTCACTGGCCGTGTTGAGATTCCTCAGTTTCACAAACTGTGGTGCATTTGTGTGCTATTGGAAAGTTGAGACATGCATGTCTTCCAACGTTACTCCACATTTTCTGAACACCGACTTTACTATCACATTTCAAAACATAAAGATTGAACTTGAACTCGCCTTTCCTTAACAAAAGAAGTTCATCACCAAGCCATTGTTCAATAAAACTAACTATTTACACTTATTTATAACTCTTCAATGACCACATCGATATTTCAGGGATAGACAATTCTAAAACTTGGGTCTCTGTGTTTTAATCAGGGAGTGAGAATCTGTTCTATTTCCACATACAAACATCTTTCCACAGTCGGCTTAATTTAGTTAAAACCCTGAAGTTCTAGCTCTCCACTGTCACCTAAATCCGCCCCTTACAAGTGAAACTTATAAGTTGGAATAGTGCAAAGTCTCAAAACCCCATGCGGCCTTGTAAACTGATACATGTGTAAACCTGGACTTGCTATTGGGCGATAAGTGCGCGCCCACTCAAGGAGCCTTGTTTAACATTAAGTGAGCATGTTTGTGAGGTTGAGGGTTAAAATATGTATGTAAAATGGTATATTCGTGTAGTTTGTTAATTTCTTTTACATGTTTGGATCACCCAAAGCTACGATTTAAATGGTTGGCACACATTTACAACAGTACGGAGTCGATTTTCTTTCTGTTGAAAGGCGAGTTTTTTTTTTGTTGTTTTTTTACCCGGTCCAGTTCCAGTGTAAACTTCTGGTCCCAGGCCTGGTTGCTGACCGGCCTCCAGCCCGTCTGCCCCACAACTGTGTTGTCCAATTTCAAAACTGCACTGATCTCATCTAAGGAAGACACGCAGAGCGTTGGTTATCCTTTTGATATGAATAAATTACATTTTAAAAAAGGAAGTTTTTATACTTTTTATAGTTTGGGATGCCGCTGGGAGTGGGGGTTCTACTTACTGGAGAGCTCCTCGCTCTTTGTTAGGTTCCTTGAGCTCACGCCCCGGTTTCGGTTTGCTCGACTAATGAAGGATGAGCGAGTCTCGCTGGGGCTCCAGCCAGGCAGTGGGACGGATGCAGCTTTGGATCGACCAGGAACGTTTTCTAGAAGGTCTTGACAGCCCATGAGCCTCACGTCCAACGTCCCTAAAAGATGCAGACATTTATTTCCCATTAACCTGTCTAAAGTTGCTCCCAGAAAGCCTTCATTTTCCTAACTTATGGATATGTAGAGATAGAAATATATTCCAGGATGTTTCAATTAACTCCCAAAACAGGTTTAATGAGTTTGGCTAATCCGGTCTAGATCTTCTGAACTCAGATACCTGCAACAGATCTGTATCTGTCCAGTGATGAATGACACTGGCTGCTGAGCAAAAAGAAAAAAAAAAGTCCTTTTAAACAGTGGTTAATCTGACTTAATTAGATTTTTGGGGGGTTGTGGCTGACATTCCTCCTTATAAATTCAATATTAAGGATACTTAAATAACATCCCATTCAGTTCTTATATATAGATTGCAAAAGCAGAATATGCATACAGTAGATAATCTTAGAGAAATGTTAAAGCTGAATAAAGAAAGTCCATCTTTTGATCTTCAGAATAAGGTGCTTCTATAGGTAAAATATGGCAGCTGTTCTGTGTTGACGTTTATTTGAACAGAACAAGAGTGAGAATGGGATGATTAATGATGCTCTGTTACAGCAGGAAAAGACGGAAGGAATCAGACGACAAAATAAATAGCACCGCCATCTTTGGGATTTCCTCTTGCATATTAACCCGTTTGTGCCATCAAGCACTGATGGAAGACAGCCTCAATTTACAGAAAAGGAATGTAATTCAGAGCTGTTACACAAAAACTATTTTCAGTAAAAGTTACACTACGTTATACTCCCAACACCTAAACATTTCCAAGGGAATCTTGTCCTCTCTTCTTCTAAATGTAGCATTCTATAAGCAGACAAGCAGCTATCAAATCTGTAGTTTCAAATGTTTATGATTATCTTATTCATGGTATCAAAATGTTAAAATACAGTTTGTTTGTAGTTGAACATTTTTCTTTATTTAAACTGCAGCATGTGTCAGCTATAATGATGTAACAGATGATTTTTACAATGCTGTATTGGTATAACCTGTTTCCATTCTCCTGTGATTTTATAACTGCCACCGATCAGTTTACAACAAGTAACCAGCTGTGTCATAGCCAATTAGGATGGTTACTTTGAATCAATGAAGAGATGTCGTGGGCGAGTGTGGAGTCGAACAGAAGGAGAAAAGTGGGGCGTGGCGGCACAATGAGTGAGAGGACAGAGACGCTAATGTAGCCTTACAGGACTAACAGGTTAGCTTAATTTCCATTTTCTTTTTCCAGCGTAAAAGGGATGAGCTGTGGCTGGGATGTAGGAGCGTTTATATGTTTCTGGTAGCCTTCCTTGTGTTCACTTTCCAGATACCTGTGAGTGCCGCAGGCTTGGTTACGGTGCTGTACTGGTTCTGTGTTGAGATGATACTGGATCTGGGACTGAGGGCCGGTGAGGACAGCAGAGATAACTCCTCGGTGATGCTGTTGCTACGGGGGTGGTTTTTGGGCAACTCGTTGAGGCGTTGCTCCAGGGAGTATCGCAAGAGGTCAAGTTTCTGATTGGACTCTGTAAATCGAGCCTGGGCCTAAAGAGGGAAAGGAAAATGGGAGAATGAAATGACATGTTCTGCTTTCTTTAATGCAGCAATCAATGTCTCGGACAAAATTGAATCCTGCTGCTACAAGAATAACACACAAACAAACCAATAGGAGTCTACCTCTGAATGTGCCTTCTTTTCTGTGACTTTTCCGGAGCCAAGGAGTTTCATGACGTTCTTTGCACCCTCAGCCACGGCAGACTCTATCCTGGCGTGGTGACACAACTCTTCCACCCGCAGGTCTAAAGGGCTAATAATGGGCTTATCTGCAGGATGAAGGAAGATGGTGGGGTTTTTTTTTCCAACTGCTCTATGATGGCAGCCATTTATAGTTGCCGCCGTTTTTTTCTCCCGGAATCTGGCCGAGTAATCGTAAGTGAGTGCTCACCCATCACGTCATTGTTCTCGAAGCTGAGCTCGCTGGTCTGGCTGGCCTTCAGGATCTGCATCCTGATGAACTCAATCTTTGTTTTGCTGTCTTGAAGCATTTGCTGGGCGGTCGCTAACAATTTACGGTCCTGCAAATAGGGAGAAAAATGAGAAATGGATCAACCACCGGGCCGAGGGAGAATTTTATCTCACTGTGCATTTCTGAGAGAATCAAAAGGTTCTAATCGTGTTTTGTCTTCGGAAAAAAAAGTGGACACGAGGACCTCACTAGTGATCCAAAATGCACCCCGTCCCTCGTCACCTATTGTGCTCTGTTTGTCGCGAGTGTGAAACGCAGCCACGATGCCAGTTTATGCCCTTAATTGGAGCTGAAGCACAAGTGACTGCATGGAAAGTCTTATTCACCGTAAAACAAAGTGGAATCACATTGTTTGCTGATTTGCTGACACGCACACCGGCACACACTGGAGTAAGAAAACTCCACCCCGAATTCCTATGAAGTGTAAGTACTGGTTGTTGACGGCAGCGTGCGCAGGAAAGACTTCTGTCCAGCAGGCATTTCCTCTCTGACATCAGGACAGGACTATTTCCAAGTGGAAGGGGTTTCTTTCTGTCTGACCTAGGAGGTCGCTTACGAAACACTGTGACCCCGATGGCCGGCCAGACAGACACACAAACAGGGTGAGTCAGGTGACAGCTTTCACAGCTATGTGCACAGTAAGGCTTTGCCAGTACTTCTCGTCTTGAAGACCACACTTATATCCACCTAGCTGTTAAAAAGAAAATGCGGGGGGGGGGTCCTTTAGTGTCCTAGTTATCCCCAGACAATGACAAACAGAATTCCATCTTTTCATTGTTTGGTAGAAGCTTACTCCCAGAAGGAAACATAAAAGCTAAAGCCAGTCATGCCATGGGTGAAAACGAGCCCTACACTGTACTGAACTACCTACTACAAAGTAGTTGTAGCCTCTCTCAGTCCTCCAGCAGTTATTAACCCAATTGTTGACTTATGGTACAAACACCTCTCAAGTAAATGATAGCTTTGCATCTCACTGAGGATTAGAGGAGACAGCAGAACCATATGGGCTTTGTGAACATGCAGTTGTGTGAATAACAGAATGTGTCAGCACCTTCTCAAGTTTCCTCCCCCGTGGATGGCTGGGTTTCTATGTGGAAATGCACCTCATTGTTTCCACTTTCGTGTGATGCTCGTAGTATCAGCATTAAATCTTAAAAATGTACGATTTTTGTGATGGGAGTATGAGGAAACTTTGGAATAGAAACAGTGGAAAGTATTTAAAAGTGTGAATACAGTTGGCCCTCGCCATATCACGGATTAAATTTTTGCGATCTTACTGTATTGCAGATTTTGAAACTGCATACACTTAATTTTGTATTGCTGATTTTTTGCTATATGATGTAATTTTGTGGTATATAGTTATTGTTTTCTATTAATGATTTGAAAAGATGAATAGACAAAGATTTACCTAATTTTCCTAAGTCATTTTGTACACAACACACTAGTGGATGATGGAAAGTAGGTTCATGAATCCTTTAAATATATAGAAATAATAAAATCAATTTAAAGTAACTTTCTTCTTTTTTCCTATGACAAAGGGTTGTAGAACCTAACCCCTGGAATAGATAGGTGACCACTTTACTAAGGAATTTGTTCAATTCATAAGACCTATTCAAATAATGTTAAATCAAAACCACATGTCTCTTGAACTGTATGCCAATCACTCATCCCCCTCTTTCTGGTCTGTTTCAGCTCCTGTGAACTTTAGGATCCCCTTATAAATGTCCCATTTACTTTAATCGGTTAAAAAAAAAGGCTAGGGTATTTTTCAGTAGACAGAATTATCCAATGTATCATGCCATTGTGTATTTCAATAACACGGACCACGAATTACAAACATCTGTCCACAAGGTTCTCTACAAAAAAACAAGAAAAAAATCAATAGATGTTAAACTCTGACAGCTTCCCACAGCATTGGAGAAAAAACTGGACAGCAGTCAATCATTCAGAAATTTCAGTAAGTGATGACTCATTATCTGATATGGTAACGCTCTCCAAACTGAACCCCACATGAACACACTTCAGGCACTGAGTTGCTTAAATTGTGGAGCCTCTTTAGTTCGTGCTTTCCGATAAGTTAATGAAATCCAAACAGAATACAGAAGTGTGGGTTTGACCTAACCTATCCCAGGAACATTAGCATAACATATGACCCTGTGACCATGCAAATTCCACACAAAGGCCCCCGACCAGGATGTGAGCCGGCTTGCTGTGAGGCGACCACACCATCTTGCAGCCCCTGTTCTCAACCACTGCTGCAAAACTTTCATCATTATCCCTGATGGAGAAAATGAAGCAAAAAAGAAACAAAGAGACAGCAGCAAATAAAAGTGTTGTTTTTTTTAAACGCTGTATCAGTGCCGTTATTTGTTTCAAGAAATTGACTGTGTGAAGAGACTCCCATGGTTTAAAAGAGAGGAAGGAGGGAAGAAAAAGGAGCTTTTCAAAAACAAAACCATCCGAACTCTAAACCGCAAATGTATTCTCTGTAGGTTAACTTGTTACCAAGCAAACCTGTTTAATTTACTTCATTGTTTACTTTTGCTCAAGGGGCAAAAGTGGCTTCCCTCTAAACAAGAACTGCCATCAGACATGACTGACAGGACAGATGTGGAGCATTGGTGCCATGTATACATCTGCTCTGTTTATTTTCTATACAGAACATCATGATGAAACATATATAGGGGATTTGTTTGGAACCCAGAAGAGCAAGAACAGCCGTTTAAATCGAGTCCCATCAGATGAGCAAGTGCTCCTGCAAAGTGGCCCTGGTCCTGAGCCATGAGCTCAGCCTGAGAGCGTACACACCTGAATCAGTGGGGTTTCCCCTGTTTTTCGATTAATACCGTCCACCTAACTGATGGGAAATAGGACCAAGACTGCAGAGCAATGATCCAAATTTTGTAAGTCTATTGTGCCTTTTGAATGAGGTGGAACAGCGGCGTTTGATTTCCCAGCCCGACGTGAAGCAGCTGAAAACAAGAATGTCAGGATAACCAACCCCAACCCCACCCCCCGCTGGGCTTACCTTGGAGGGCCCGTTGGAGTACATCTGAATCATGTTCTCTGCGCCCTGTTTCACCTTCAGCTCGATGTCATTCTGCCGTTTCAAGGCTGCCAGGCGACTGCTGCTGGTGCACATTCTAGCTTCACTGTTTGGGGTGTCTGGTGTTAAAGGACATTCTAGGCAAGGAAAACAAAAATGCAACTGTAACTTAACATTTTAAAAATATTCCACTTTATATACACTTGAGAATTGCATGTGTAATTTTTTCCAAGTTAGCTAGAGCTCGGCAGAACATCAAAAACAAATACATTGTGCCCGCATTCTTTATATTTTGGGGACGTTTTGATGGTTCATAGCTCTCTGAGAACATCTAAAGGACCGACAGAAGTAAAGAAGTTTAAAATTAGAAACAAAGCCCAGCCCACCAAATGGAGTGAGAGAGAAATGTTATAATGCTGTTTATGTGTCCCTCAGCTCCATAAAGAGAACAAAACCTGCATAAAACAACGCGAGTGTGAACAAATATTCTCTTTAACTTAAAACTGACTTTGTTCTATGCCTCGATCACAGGCACCTGCCCAGAAATGGGAACTGTTTTGACAACTGAGAGGAAACCCCGGGGCCTGTGTGAACTTGTTAACAATGATCAATACCATACTGTTGAGACATTCCATGGTAAAATTATTGGTGTCTCTGTTAGGAATACGACTTAAAAACATTGTCTGGTTTAGCTAGAAATACACAGTTAGACTAAGTTATAGAGTTCCATTTTAAAATTGTTGCACAAAGAAGAGCATCCAAGTCACAGAGTGGGATGAGCTCAGAGTTTTTGTTGTTTTTTTAGGTCATGTCTTGACTCGCAAGGTTTGGAGAGAGAGAGAGAGAGAGAGAGAGAGAGAGAGAGAGAGAGAGAGAGACAGTGAGAGAGAAATCACTCCCCAGATTGATTGCTGTTGCACAGAAAAACATTCTCACACACAAAGTGTGTAAAAAGAAAAAAAACCTGCCCGGCCTCTTCAGACTCGATTTGCCAGTTAAGTTTCGGTTTAGGCTTTCATAAATCGACTCTGGAGAGGACTCCAAGAGCGTGGTGTGAATTTATGTCCAAATCAGAGGCGCAGACACTTAAACATATCTCGAAAACCTTTGGAAAAACATCTGTAATGTGTTTCCATTTTCATGTTTTGTGTCCCTAAAGAGCTGTTTAATTTCAGACAGACGGTTAATCAAATAATGTAAAAGTTTTTGGCTCCTGTGTCGGTTCAACTAAATGAACACAACAGGCAAAAGCAGGACACTGCCAGATGCAAATACCAATTACAAGCAGGTGGTTCTGTGATTCATTCACCAAACGTTTGGCCAAAACACCATCTAATGACCCCTCTGAATACCTGCAGGCTACAGACAAAAAAAGGAAGCGTGTGATCCTCTGAACTGAGAGCCCAAGTGATTCATCTAATGACCCTTTATAAGTTTGGAGTATTCTGTTAGTAATCAGGAGGGGCGGAAGCCGAGACCAATGCTGTGGAAGGCAGGGCTTCATCGAGAGTTTCAAACGGTCACAACTAAGGAAAGTCTGCGGAGCGAGGTGAGAATTTTACTCGGGCAGGGAGAGAAGGAACAAAAAAAAAAAAAAAGTTCCTGTTTTAGAAAAACCTGCATTGCATAACAAGTGCGCTGAGGTGCTGCACGTACGGTGAAGTCATGAAGTCAGTGGCAGAGCGTGTCATTCAGTTTACATTTGGGGTTTTCCTCTCCCTGTGCTTGGGTGTGGTCTAGCTGAGGTCACGCTGAGCCAAGAATTCACGGACCCCCACCCCCACTTTCTGAGTGGTTAGGCCCACGCTGGGCTGTGAGACAAGATAGCGAGCTACTGAATAGCTAAAGGGCTGATGTCACTGCTGGACAGCACACACGGGGAACCCTCCCTCATTTGAACCCATTCTGTATCTGATGAGAAGGCAAACAGACACACAGCTAACAACACTCTCCAAGCAATGACATCATAATTGGGAGACATAGGTCTAAAATTGGCACAAGATTGCTTCCCCTGTGACATGACGACTTGAAGGAGAGGTCATTTTTAACCGTCGATTTTGGCGGGAGGGACGAATGAGGTCACATGTGTTGAGGGGACCCGACCAGTGACCAAGCATTTGGGCTCCTGGTTCCATTGGCTACTCCATTTCTAAATTTTGTCTGAGATGTGAACAATAACCAGAACCCCCGTCAACTTTCTCCTGGAACCAAAAAAGAAAAAGGAAAAAAAAAAGAAAAAAGAAAAAAATACACATCCTGGCTGCCTGCAGAGGCAGAACAACTCCCTTATACTAATTCAGGAAACAAGCGCTGTCTCTCACAGATTCCAGGGCCCAACATATTTCAAGGGGTTGTTTTATGTCTAAATAGCTGAGCAGCATTCAGTGACTCTCCATCATGATGCGACATTCCTCTGGCGTCACGTCAGCTCACCTCAGTTCAAAGCCAAGTCGCAGAGTCAGGCTAAATTTGTTTCCACTTAAGATAACCATTTACCAAGACAACCTCCCTTTCCTCCTCCAGCACATACACATCTACCCTCATCTACTTCCTAATGTCAACTAAGTCAGGGGAATGCGACGGCGACGGACAAATTCCATTCCTTGGCCTTCCTGGTGGACGATCGCCACCGAACGGACGCTCAGTGTGTACGGTTAAATCTCTCCAAATTCCCCTGTTGTTGACAAAATGCACAGGAGCAGGCTTTCAGCAGCATCGGAGAGGAACAATCGACGGCTCATTGTAACCATCGCTGGAATGTAGATGCAACAATGTCCGTCTCTGGAGAGTGAGTCACCTCCGAATACTGAATGTGCAGTCTGTGTGTTTGTATCTGTGTTTACATAGGTGTTCTGACACAGCAGCGCCTCAATGATTTACTTTACGTCCCAACAATGTTAACCACTATCTGTCCAAATGATTGCTTAACAGTCCATTACCGAGAGCGACATTTATACTTATGAGTGCAAGTGTAAATCTGGGACGTTTTCTAATGCTTACCTAGAAGTTCTTCTGGGTCTTTGACCACGATGTGAGCGTTAAGTTCTTGGAGCTCCTGGTGGAGCTCCTCGACCTTCTTGTTGGACTTTTTTAGCATGTTGTCAACATACGCCAGGCTCTTCTTGTCTGTGGTGACCTGAGGGGTGTGAAAAGTAATTTAGCATGAAGCTACACTTTCAAAAATGTATTTTTCTACAGCGATGGGGAAACTGTCTTCAGTCTGATTCAAAGCATTTCTTAGACTTTGAATGGAGGACTGATAGCCTCTGATTTCAAGCCTGAGTGCTCTCACTGGAGGTGGAAGGTGAAACCAACTGAAACTGCCTGCAGTAGAGGGGGGGTGGCTTAAGGCTAAGGTTGCTTGAGGAGATCTTAGACATAGACACTTAAAAGGCCATAAAAGATAGGAGGCCAAGAGCTAAAAGGCCTGCAAACACACAGCTCCACCAAATTATGTAAAAAGGCTAAATGAAAAGCTTCCATTGTCTTGCCTTTTGTCCAAATGACCTGAACACTATGAAATTGCATTTGTAGAAGTGTATATTTTGGGGGTGGGGTGGGGGTTACCTTGCGCAGGTTCTCAGCACCCTCTTTGATCTTCAGCTCTTTGCGGATCTCTCGGCGGATCTGCTCCTTGATCTCATCCAGCTTCTGCTGGACCATGGTGTCCGACAGATCCAGGTTGTTTCCCAGACCGAGTCGCTCTGCCACCAGCTGGCCCCTGGCATCCCCCTAAAGTAAAACAGGGGAGGGTGAAAATAGGAGATATAGGAGAAAATGTGGAATATCAATTTCAAGGTTAGAAAAAAGGTTAACAAAAAAGAAATAAAAAGCGAAGATTAGACGAGGATCCCCCCCCCCCCCAATTTAAACTAGCATCTTGTATTTTTCTTACTGGCTTTTTTACATAGTTTTGGTCTCTCTGTTTAACTTTTTGGCTAATAAGATTACTTAATTTCCAATCCCATGGCAATTTTGAGTTCTGGCAAGTGGCATAATGAGTAACTGTCTGGGATCAAGTACATTTAGGTCAAAAGCGCAATGTCTGCTAAGGAAAATGTGCTTGCATGAATATTCTTAGATGCATATTATCTCTGTATAAAGTTCCATGACATAGGACTGGAGTTTCAGAATTTTAAGACAAAAAGTGGCTGCTGCTGGGACTCATGGAACCCCGGTCTGACCCTTACTTGACCCCTGATCCACAGTCTTATTCTGCACTTGTACCCTTTATATTAAGATTTATATTTTCTATGCACAGAATCCTTGCTCTGTCAAACGATTCAGGATGAGCCCCGCTTTCTAACACCTCTGTGATCGTGTTGTGCTGAAACCGGCCTATGAAATAAACCTTTAAAGTCCTTTAATCTTCTCCATCACAGCTGTCTCTTCAGCCAGAGTGTTGTGGCATCGTTCCATCATTGTGGAGTCACTTTGTGCTGCTTGTCAGTCACCAATGGACTGCATCCTTAAAACCACCACCTTAACTTAAGAAGGATTAGTAGTCATTTCCTGAATGTTACAGCTTTAGAGGTCACCAGGAACACCTGATGACGTTCCATTAGAATTGATATTCTTTGAATGGATAATATGAGCCTAATTCAAGTCAACATGACCTTTTAACTATGTTCTCATGGCCGCTACTATGCAATTTAATGTCACTACTTTACACCTTGGCTCAAAGTGAATCCTAAATATAGACACTTTAGAATTAATCACGCCCCCCCCCCCCCATTTATGCTAAAACAAAGACTAACGAAAAACCTTAATTTACAACTATACAGCTATGGACCACAAAACTAAGACAAAGAGTTTAAAACACTTAAAAGTGAGTCACTATGACAGGCGAAACCGCATTACATCACCAGGGCTTCAACAACATTAGACAACTTATGCTAAAGCAGCCCTGAAAACAGGCATACTTCTTTCTTCTTTTTTTTTTAATGGAATCAAATGAACCTTTGAGATGACTTTCTTACTGGTCTTTTATGAGGAGATACAGTTAACACAATAAGCCTCGCGTTTCGGCCTTACCGGAACTTCATCCGTTTCAGCAGATTCCATCTCTAGCTCAGTTAAACAAACAAGTTCCCGCATGTTCTGCTGACCAGCAGAACCGTCATCGAACCGAGTTCTGTCGCCCGACGGGACAAACTGTATCCTCTGCCGGTCAGAGTCTCAGTCATTCACTCGGCTGGAGTGCGCTTTTCTCCGGCTCTCTTGCTTTGCGTTTTCTCTCCAAGGCCATTGACATAAACAGGGAGGATAAACCGTCTGAGCAGCGGCGGCCAAATCCCTCTTAGCTTCTCACTCTGTGAGGTCAGAGGAGCCCAGAATGGGACCTAATCTCACTCCAGGGAGACGACTGCATCTAAAATTAACCCCCATCTAAAAACATAGCTCTGGCAGTCTATTGCAGCTACCCCCCGGAAAGCAACTTTGTGGTGAAGGATACATTCTGAAATGACATGGGAACAGCTCTAAGAGTGAAAAAGTTAAGGTCAGGTGTATTATGCTACTCATCAGTTCCTTTAGAAATCCATGAGCGTCGCTACATTTGTTTCCACTCAACACTGAAGCAAATCTGGGGTGATCTTCGGAAAAGTAGCCAAATGAAGTGTGAACCGTGTACTGTACGCCCATTAAAGGGCCAGAACAATGATTTCTTATTTACTGTTATTCATTGAATCTCCAACTGCAAGACTTTATTTGTAAAGAAAGCTGTCAACCATCACATCATAGTTCACATTTCCTTGTATGGTCGGAGTCTCCTGGCCAGATTCTCCTCCTGGCAATGCAAGTCAGGTAGAAAATGCACATCATCCACAGCGAGCATCTTAAAAAAGTTTTTATTGCTGTAGCTTTTCTTCACAGTACAATATTTTGTTACTTCTGAGATGTTATCAAGGGAGTTTGATTTGCCTGTGGAGGCTGCTTGACCCATTACTGCATCCCTGAAAAGTCCTAGTTAAAATCGCTGGATGTTTGCTGTTTGCGTCAAAAGGAGGATGGTTTGATAAACAAGAACCAGTGTGACGCTGGTTTTGTTGGGGACGGAAGCTAAAAGTCAAGGCTGCTTTAGTTCACACGGTAAAATTGTGTGTGAAACATCTTTAAGTGTCTGATGGGCTGGCATCAGATATAGAGGCAGATTATAGACCATACTTCAAGGTTTATACTAAGTGAAAAGACAGCTCAAGGCTAGTGAAACTTTGTGAAGATAAATCTCTACACAAGAGAAGTAAACATCTCCAATTGTTTGAAAAACCACTCAAACTTGCAGTTACTCATACCAGCAGGCGCCAAGTGTATTCAGTAGATAGGAAAGGTGTGCTGTGGTTTTGATGTTTCAAATCTGATTTTGACTCATCTGTTGTCCTAACTTAGAGCATAGCTTGTTTGTTCCTGTTTCTCTCCAATCTTAGCCTGCAACCAGAGGAATGCCTCCAAGTCTCCATGAATTCAACAAATTGGAAGACTCTTCCACCAAATCCAAACAAGATCTGCGGTGGACATCCATATGAAGGAAAGATTTTCCTTGATCATAAATTACTTTTATCTTGGGGAACATAATGAAGAAGTATCACAATTTAGCCCATTACATACATGGTTTTGTTTTAAAAAGCCTTATAAAATTTAAGTTATGTAACGCTTATATGTATTTTAAGTGAAAGAGGAAATGGACAGTGAAAATAAACATTAAAAGGTAATACTTTTTAACTTTGAAAAGAATGTAATTACTTAGAACATATTTTCATTAGGCTTTCATTTGTAAAACTGGTTTAAGAGATATTTAGTGTTAAGTAACAAACCAAAATGTAACTGCGAGCAAAAGTATTTTCTCTACATCTAGTTCACAGAACTATAACAGGAAAAAATATATACCTTGTCTGCCAAGATGAGGGATTTCCATGCCCTCAGTCATTCCCTCTTAAGCCCTCAAAACACCCCCTCTTCCTTCCAAAGGTGCTCACTTCAAAGGAAAGCATAGTTTGCACATATCCTAATCCAGAGGTTCCGTGATGACTCATGGGTAAAGCAGAGGTCACGACTTGCTAAATGGGGTGTTTGTATATGTGCATGTGTGAGTGGTGATGGTGTGTTGGGAGAGTGGGGGCTGAGAGTGGTGTCTCCCTCTCTGCAAAGCTGCTTGCATGTTTGCCCAGTGTGGCTCTGGGACAGAATGAGAACACCCAAATGGTCCTGTTTTACCACGCAACAATGCAAGGAAATCCATGAAAGGCCAATCAGATAAGGGGGAAATCTGTCAGCCCAGAGACCAACACGGACTGTATTTTAATGCGAGATCAAACAAAAGCATTTCATTGAAATAAGAGAAGTGATATGCACGACTAGCTCCTTCTCTGGTTTCCCTGCAGCTGCCGTACCTGCTGCAGTCCAACCTGCTTGTGCCTCCACATTTCTTGCTGCTCGAATGTATGCATGGACGGGAAAAGACGTCACACCAGGAACTTGAGATGTATTAGGTTCAAAGAGGGGCGAAGGAGGAATTGTAAGCAAATGTTTCCACTCATACCACAAAACAGAGTTTATGATGGATGGAGGGAACTTGTACGTGATAGTGTGGCCGCTCTAAAAAAAAAAAAAATTCAAGGCTCGCAATGAGATGAAAACCTTGCAATATGAAACCTTGTAGGTGCATGTTTTGCTCGACATTTCGGAACACACGACTACTTCACTCATCTGATAAAATATTTGTATTATTACCTTAGAAAACCAAAAAATGAAGAACTAGTAAACTAACTTGTAATCTTAGAAGACATTATTCTTAATTATTCTTACACAGGTAAAAACATTTTTTGGGTGTCTGAGACATGAAAGTAAACTGTGAGTAAAAACAAACACAAGCAGGTTAAGTTGCTCTTTAAGTCCAATAAGAGCTCCATCAGACAATAGGACAAAGGAAAACCTAAGGCCACTATCCAAGCTCCAGCTTAAAAAGCCAAGCCCTTGCCATTTCGACGCAGGCCATATCTGAGTATACAACCTGACACCGAGCCTATCTTACCCCACAGCTTGCTGCAGGGCCCTTGCTAAGGCCTTGAGCTACGTTGTGGTCAAAAATAGCAACACACGAGTTAATAAACACAGAGGCTACGAATGGAAGCCACACACAAATGCATAACCCATGATATGTAGGACTGTATGTAATGTCTTGCTCTTTGTCTCTGATAAAGGTCGTATCTGAAAGTGCACTGTGCGCAGATGTCCGCAAAGCTGAGGCAACAAGAACTCAAGAGGAGGACGAACAGTAAAGAACTCTGAGGCCACCGTTGTTCTGCTGCGTTATTCTTCCGCCCACATGTTTGGAGGTGAATGGTTGGGTTCGGCTCAATTTTGGTTTTCTGAATTCCCTAAAGAGCAACGACTGCACACTAAAACTGTGTCAGATTGTTTACAAATTGCACAATTTATCCAAATTGTAGATTTCCCTTTAGTCCAGGTCTCTTCTTACATAATACTCAAAGCAATAAAAGCTGTGCTTGACATTTTATGAGATGATCTGAATTATTGCTCAGGATTATACAGGAACAAAAACAATGCATGGTGTTGTACTCAATTTTGATTTCAACTCTGCTAATGATCCAAATGAGCCATTTAAAGCAAATATTTGAGTTTTGCAGGTTGCCAAAGTTGGAAACATTGCTAAATCAAACCAAGCCATCCATTTGACATTGGATAGGGGATAAGAACCACACCTGTGCTGAGTAAGTCGCAGATAGAGTGATAGATCTTCCCTTATGTCACTGAAAAGGCTTTCCATCTATAACAGCTCAGGGAAAGATACCAATAAAGAACAATTGTGCCTCTCACTGTTTTGTTTTGATTTTACTTAGTCATCAGCAACAATCACAGTCCCTCCAATATTCCCCAGAAACATGATTTACAGTGGATCAATAATTACCTTTGTTTTAGGCTTAAAATAACACCGGTTGAGTGTATAGTCATAGAAATGGCTGAAATAGGATCGGATGGGAGTTTGAACTGTAACGTAAAACAGAAAGACGTTTGCTAGATCTGACGTCACTCAAGTGAAACCACATTAGTCATCCATGTGTACTACAAAAAAACGGTTTACACCTAGCTCCTCATAAAGTAATAAATAAACATATAAACGAAATAAACAGGTCGTAAACTAAAATGATACGGTACTTTGGCGGGGTGATATCGTTAGCTACAACTTTAAGCAATTCACTTTAAAAACTTTTCTTTAACTAATGTAACCTCTCCGTGCAGTGATGATAGCATTTATTATACATTTCCGTCGTATTCAGCTTAACAAAGCCTAAATACAACACAACATGCGGACACTGTTTACCTTCTAGGAGAATAGTTGGGCTGTGAAGTAACAACTAACATTCAACTTGACCTATAGCCACACAAACCTTACTTTCCAACAATGTACGGCACACTAACAAAGCAGCTGGTTAAAAAAGAGAGGAACCCATTTTAAAGTAGGAGATTTCAGGAATAGTTAGTTTGGATAATTGTTCCCAAGGCCTCGATCCATGGATAGTTACCAGACAGGCTTTTTGGGATCTATCGTAGGCCTTGTACTTTAATAGAACACTACTGACTCATAGGGGCTTAGGTTTAATTACATAAAACTGTTAGCTATATTAACCATGAATCTCTGGGTGAAGTTTGCGCACTTTCCGCAACAGTTGTCAACTTTTCCTACCTGCACGGAATCGGCGGCCATCTTGGTTTTCGCCTTTGAATCAAATCCTACGGGGAGAGTGGAGGGAGTGCGGGGACTCCAAAAACAAGACTTGGTTTAAGTTTCCCTCTCTGGCGACCAAAAAAAAACGTGCTTATTTTGACCAAAGCATCGGTCATCTCGGAAACACGGGACTTCCCATGTCGTCTACACACTTTATTCTACGCGGTCCCGACGAAGTCCTGAACGGCGAACGAGCGCTCATACGTAAAAATGCTAAAGCATAAATCTGTCCCACTGCAAGCTTGGAGAAAGAGGCGGTGGTTAGAATGGAAGCGTCCGCCCAGAGGAGCCGTAGAGCAACGGCGGCTCCCACTTCTCGGATGCTCTCTGCCCGGACAGTTCCACACGTGATCCCAGACTTCACCCAGACTGGCCTCACCTCATGCCAATAACCTGAAACCATCGATGAGGGAGCACGGTCGTAGAAATCGTTCATCCCAGGTCGAAGTGCTTCAAACTGAGGAAATAGTTATTTCGCGTCGGCTCAATTGAATTCGGTCACCCACCTGGAAAAACGCCTATTTAAATCCATCCACATAGTTAGTGACTGAGCAAGACACCCTTTTTCAAATCTACCAAACATGAAATTATTTGTAATCTTACCATGTATGCATTGACATTTTTTAGAACTTGAATAAGAAGACTGAGAAAAGGAAAATAATAAATCAAAGCAGCAGATTCCAATGGGATTACTAATGAGGGTTAAGTTCCTCAAACACACACACACACACACATACACAGAGTCTCAGCATGAATGTACATTCCTTTTAAATAAATTGTACAAATTTGATAAAGGGTTTTGGAAGTGAAGCATTATTGGCACTGGTCTCTTAAAGCCCAAAAAAGTTCTCATAGAATCTAAAAATATAGCATTCTGTTAGGGGAAATCAGAAAAGGGCATTTTAAATAGCATTGGATAAGTGGCTGCATCTTCTGAAGTACCATGAGTACTTTTTGGGTGGTGTCATTTTTTAATTCCACGAAGTATTCTTTCAAACTTACGAAACATTGCTTCACAATCCAGGTAGTAGCAATCATATGAAAGATATGAAGCAAGTGTGTGAAAGTTGCACTTTTGGGACGACTCTTGGTAGAGGAAACCAACCAGGACGGATCATTACTCTATGAGAAAGTCATAATTGTAACTCAAAGTCAAAGGATTATGCAGATGACGATGAAACTGTCTCTGAGAGATATGAGCTGCAAAGCAAACATACAACTCTAAAAAGTGACAGAGTTTGGCCAGATAAGTCATTAGGAGCCTTTTAGAGAAAGCACATGACACACAGGCAAGTCTTCTGCTCCTTTTGGGGCCGATGCACGACATGTGGCACCTCTGCAAGAAGACTTACTGTTGCCTTACATAACCACCAGGGACACCATCATCACAAGCCATATGTGTTAGAGACTGGGCAGTGTTTCTGTCCTTTTGGCAAGATGTCACAAATATTTATTGCATTGGATCAACCCCAGCCATAAACTCAGCTTTGTCTACATGACAGCAATGACAGAGACCCCATCGAGGAGATTTATGAATTATGGGATCCTGCTACAGTCCCTGTTAAGGTCAAGTCCCTCTTTCTGCCTCTATGATGACAAACTCCAGAGGGCAGGTGCTTGTGACGAGATATGACTTACTTGTTTTTCATATCTGGACCAATAAGCAATAACAAAACCTATGCTGGTCATAGCTATTAAATGTTTATGGATGGAGGAATAAGAGACGGAAATGTTTCATTTTAAAAGTGTGCTCATTCTTTCCACCTTGTTGTTGCAGCTCTGCTTATAAAGTCGATTAGATATTATACTTCTTTTCACATTTAGAGAAACAAAAACAACAACAAAAAGACATTTATACCAAGAATAAATTCGATTGATTTAGCTCAATGAGAGTAGAGTAGCTATCAATGCTATAATGACACATGTATCATATTTGATAAATATGAAGCTTCTGAGACCTTTTGCATCATGTAATGGTAAATATCATGTTTTACACAATCATATATACTGAACGGCAATAATTTGGACTTATGGTATGGTCATAGTTTATTAATATTCAAAAGAAATGTATGTTCTTTTTCCTATATTTTGGTAAAGGCCCACTCAAGGACTTCATGCTGAAAAAAAAATCTCCATTTGTTCTTGGATCAAGCTTTAAAGACAGAAGCACTGTTCAAAGTTTTTCTATAAGGAAAATTAAATTAAAAATCATTTGCAGGATGTTTATCTATTTAGAGACAAAAGCTTTAAATTGCAAAAAGGTGTAGGAACTGAGTGGTGAATCAAACCTGATGAAATTAATGCAAAGCCAAAAGTTGCAACTTTAGTCCAATTCAACTTTGTTTTTTTTCATTTTTGACGATGTATTTCGCAACCTCTGGGTGTCAGAATGGAGTATTGTGTTCACCAGATTTACAAACCTTTTGTGGGGATCATTCGTTCATCTTAATCATTGAAAAACTATACATATAGGATTAAACCAGAGTTTTTCTCCCATTTTTAGCCATTGATATTGGACCGCAACTTACTTTGGCTGGTAATGAAAGGAACAATAAAATATTGCGTAATTTTATTGGATCTGAGAAAAATGTGGTCTTTAAAGATTTTTTTATTGATTTGTTATCAAAAACAGAGCAAAACCAGATGAATAAAAAATGAACAGATCCCTAAGTTCAGAGAAAAGTAAAGAAGGACAAACATTTCATCAGATATTGAGTAGATTCTTGCAGCGGTTTAAAGTTTTACGATATTGTGATCGGGGGTGATTTGGGGATTTGGTGACCAATTAATATTCGGATATCTCCTGGTGTGGTCCTGCGATTTTATGCAGACCTGTTTGGGGCGTACCCCACCACTTTCCCAATGATAGCTGGGTGTTGTTTAAGCCTTCATACAACCCTAAACTGCAACAAGGGCGTAAAAAACAACTCTCCAATGATTTGATCCATTGACTGCGTGCGTGGCAAATCTATTTCTATTTCCACCATGTGGAAACTATGAAAGGAAGCGATACGTCTCCATTTGGGGCCAAGGCTGTCTGTAACCTTTAAGGCTCCTCTCTCGAAATGCTAATACAGTTATTACTGGCCACGAAAAGATTTCCATAAATGTTGATTTATTGTATATGAAGTGTGCCAGGCTACTGGGGACGTCTGATGATGTGTTAGTCTATTCTTGGACTAAAAGGCAGGACAATAACATCAGGCAGTTTTTGACCAGTATCAACTGAGAGAAGATCAACTTCCCAGTGGTGCATGTTTAGCCAGTCTGAGGTTCTTCTTCATGCACAAAAGAACATGTTTTTGTTTTTGTTGTTTCATAATGCACGTGAGCACAGAAAGTGTTAGAAATTGAATTTCAGCTGGAATAAATTCAACTGGAATAATAGGAGGGAAAAAATCAACCTACTTAACAAGTTTGTGCAAACACTGCAAAAAAATCAGATATTTTCAATGCATCTAACCTTATTATCCAGAAAGGAAGCAAATAAAATGATAAAGATGAGCCCTATCACCTCAACTGTATATATATATTTCAATGGTGATGATAATATTGAACAAGCAGTCATTCACATAGTGCCAAGCTGTGTATTTCTCAAAGCAAAAGATTAATAGCTCCTTAGTTAAGATTAATGACCTTAGCAAACTTTGTCATACATAAATAATAGTCATTCATATGGGTTTTACCCCATAACCCCCCTTCCCGGGTCTGTGGACCCTGTGTCATGTCCAAGAATGTGAAAACAGGCATCCAGGGTCAACCACTGCACATTCTTAAAAAGCACATTTCAGAGTTTAAATACTGTACAGACAACTTCTCACAAACCACAGGAATCCAAAAGCTAAATTTTCATTTACTGCTTTTTATAAACTGGGAAAGGTGACAATCATTTGAACTTAATCGCAACCATATGTCTGGTTACCACTCTTTTAAAAACTTAAGTCTCAAGCACTGTTGCTGTAGTAAAGAAAAGCCCTCGTTCTGATGGTAAAAGGAAGATTGTAATTGAAGCTTTAAAGTCTGGGGGCACAGTCTGTTTATCTGGGTCAGAGGGCCAAAACCAGGAAGCTGTAACAGGAGAGCGATCCCAGATTATGGAGGATGAGCCCAATAGCTGATCATGCCTGTCCAGGGATTACCGGAGAGTAACTCCGACTGGCAACACTGGCTCATGTAAACTTTCCCTGGCCTCTGGTGACTCCTCTCACATAACCATGCTCCTATTTTAGTTCCTTCCTCACCATTTAAGAAGTTGAGCTATGGGGGGAAAGTTGCATGTAAACTGTGCCCAAAATGTATGGAAACCAAGCATGTTTTAGAATGAGCTGCTGGAATATAAAGAGCCAAGTGGAACACAGCCTCAAACAATCAGTCAGACACAGAGGAAAGATATGAGTAAAGGACAAACGCTTAGTTTGACACAAGAGAAGTTGGCAGCTCTCTAACTCCCTCTGCAGGACAAAAGCCCTGAACAACAGCAACTTTGATTCCACAGTAGATGCTTAATCTCCCTTCCCTAATTCATCTGAGGAACAAAAACTGTGCAAAAAAATTGATAAATAAACAACCACAAGCTTTTTTTTTTAATAACCTTGTGTATATTGTTTGTCAATTAAAAGATGACAGAAAACACGGCAGCAGTGTTCTATGGGGGGGGGGGGGGCTGCAACACACACCTAAAAAAAATAAAATAATGAGAAGGCACACAGAATTCAGTAGTACAGTATGCAGTCAGGAGAAAAGTATTCTTTTCTTTTTGCCTTTACAACAATAAAATGTCTATGCTGGATATGACATGGGATAAATTGAAAGGACAAATACTTGTCCGTTTGCTTGTTATTTATAAAAAAAAACTTTACGGGGCAAATTGCAAGCCTTTCAACAGATGAAAAATCCAACCATGAGCAAAACAAAAAAGATAGATCCTTCTCAGTCAATAGGATGTCAAATATAATGCTGCAGCAGGTTATTAGGACAAATAAGAGCAAACTTTCTTTTTTCTCAAAAAATTGCGAATAGCATTGCAAACAAGGGGTGAAAAAATTGTTACAATTCAGGATTAAATGTTACAGAAAGAGGCAGTGTTTAATTTTCAGTCTTTTTGTTCGGGAGAAATAAACATATCCTGCTGCAGCCTTATATAAGCACAGAAATGATTTCTAATAATGTCTGCAAGAAAGTGTCAAAAGTAATACCTATGATTCAGTGTTTTTACAATGAAGTGACTTGATCTGAATTAAAGAAAAAAAAAGTATGTGTATATATTTATACACACACACATATACATACACACACACACACACATACATACACATATATATATAATAAATATATATATGATTCAGAGTGAAAAATTAGATGAAAGAAACTTTGAACCTTTAAAACTCATAACAGGTCCTAAAAAGATACTGACCAATAAAGTGGACTGGAAAAGTGGCAAATATTTACAGAAGCAGCATGTTCTTTGCGTTCTTCTCACGCAATTCAATGCCATTTTTATATGTAAAAACCTCCTTTTTTGCCCACATTTACAAGTCACACATCAAAAACAGTAAAAAAAAAAAAAACTGACACGCTTTCGCAAGTGAGCACTCTTTTCACAGGATTTTTATTTCAGAAAAGCCATGAACGTTCCGTTTCAAGTCCGACGATACAGCAAAGTAGCCAGCTTCTTAAAGTTCTTTTAAGTTAGTGTTGGTGGTGAGGCATGGGGATGTAATTTCACCAGAAGAAAAGAAAAAAAAAATCTCACAGTTTGAAGATACAATTGACAATCATAGTAGAGACCTCGACACAACCGAACAGTACAGAGCCGATGAAAATGCTTCTTTTCTTTCTTTTTCTTTCCGGCCAAAGCCAAACGGGACGCCTGATCTACCGTCGGCCTGTGTCGTCTTCGGGGGCGCGTGCCTGCTCAGGCCTCTTGGCGCGGACGACCTTTGGCGTTGAAATGAAACGCAGTGGCAAAGAAAGCGAGCGCAACCCGCTGATGGAAGTCCGGCTCCACGTCCGGTCGGCTGGCTGGACCGTGAACAGCAGCTGCTGGCCGTTTTTGTCCAGGGGCCTCATTGTTTCCAGCTCCGCATTAAGTTCACCGAGACGGTGAGGGTCGTCATCAGCAGTAGTCCAACATCACTCCCATTTCACCTCACTTTTTGTCCGACCCCCTCCACGCTACTCTGCTCCGCCGGTAAAAAACAAAAACAAAAAAGCGCCCTGTCTTTCGCCAAGCGTGTACCATGTTAGTTTTTCGGGTAGATTTTTTCGTAGAAGAAATTCTGAGGCAGCAGGTAGAGCTCCCCGTCCTTTTCTCTGACAGCGTGTGCCCGCACAAACTGGAACTGCTCTAGTGCAAACTCGTAGAAGTCGTTCTCCATCTTCCAGATGGCCGACTGCTGCAGTTTGGCAATGGACTCTTTCGTGGGCGGCTTCTTCTCGGTGGTCTTCCTCAGGTGGGATTTCTTGCCTGTAATAAAAAAACGGAGGGGGTACATTAAAACTGCAAGAACAAACCCATTAATTCAGCCTTTCTGTCCATGTATCTTTTATTAAAAGGTAGTTTCTTTGGCATTAATGCCCGTTAAATTTTAAAACTAGAATAAAGTCACGCTGATGATTGATTTGCAGAATAAGTTACTTTTACGCTTTATGTTCGAAGTGGACTTGCAGAGTTGGTAATTTCCTAAAAGATCATTAAAATTTATGATGATTCCATCTGTATTACAAGTCTAATGTGCAATAAGATGTTTCAGTGTCCTCCATTTTGTCTTTTGGCAGCACCACTACAGCAATCAATTTGTAACTAAACAGGACAGAAGCTTAAAAGTGTCCTGATCACAGTCCAGTTATCGGTGGAGCAGCTCAAACCGGTAAAATGCAACCAGCGTGCACTCAGACGCAGCCTCGGTCGGTCATCAAACACAACCGTGACTTAAAAGAAAATTGGCTCTGGGTACAGTGTAAATAAAAACTTCACGTAATCATTTTCTGAGCCAATGTAAATACCAATATGTAATGAAAAAAAGAAAGAAAAATCAAATGCTGCACCCACAAAATATGCACTCAAACTGAAACCGTTCATACTGTTTGTTTTAGCCTCAGTCTGAGAAATGGCACATCAAAGGATTTATCAAACACTTCCCGTCTGTTCACAGTCACCTGTTTTGTACAGCTCAGTGGCTCCTTTGAAGAAGCGAGGCAATGCTGCCTCCAACATCATTACAAAGTCTTCCAGCTCCTCCGTCACTCCGACCAGCAGGTACTCATTCACTAGGTTGTATTTGGCCTGCTCCAGTGCCCACTGGCTGCCCACATTCCTGCACAGAGATCACGTTTGTTCGTTTGTTTGTTTTCCTCTATTGATGGTGGGATCAGGTTAAATGTGACAGACAAGTGTACAAATAGAACCGCAAAGGAAGCTGACTCTTTGGATGGTATTTGTGACTCCAAAAGGGCACAAAACGCTGAGGCAGCAGCGTACTGGACAGAGGAATATGAAAAAGGCGCTGTCAGAATGAAACAAGATGAAGCAGGCTGTTAAAGTCGGATAAGGCTTTGTTATGCAAAGCAGTCTAGAACCGGGAAAACTTTTTGTTTCATCCGAGCTTTCTGAACTCTTGTGAAAAGGAGGAGTTACAGGCTGAAAGTCAGAATCAAGGATGAAGAGGGCGAGAGGGGTGTGCGAGGCCACAGATGGATACATTATGTAGAGAGAACAGATCAAGGCTGAAAGATTTAGAAGGGACCTTGGGAAGAGAGAGTAACAGAGGTAATAGAAAAACTATAAGAAACTTATGCCGCAATGTCACACCGAATTCACACAGATGACAGGTTGAACTATTTGTGCTAGCTGAGAGGAGGGTTATATGAGGTTCAGATAAATATCACCAAGATAAATGTCTTCTTCTGCAGTCTGAGGTACTCAGTCTGTCATGAAAACTTTCATTTCTTTTAACCTGGGATTGCCAGGACAGACTGTGCTCTTCAGAAAAACCTTTGTTGATGCTGCACTATTGCTGTTCGTCAGTTCTGGGAATTTCTTCGCCCTGTGAGAGACGTCATAAAGACACCAACGGCAGTCCACAAAAATATCAAAATGTTGGGGCTGGGTATAACTTTGCTCAAGTTAAGTTAAGCTTAAAATTCAGTTGTTCTTAAAGATGCGTGCACCCCGCCTTCATTTGGCTCGTCACTTCAGAACGACATTCAAAATTCCAGTTTCAAAGCTCCCATATGGAGGTAACTAGCAGGTGGTGCGTCAGGTTACTTGGTCTTAAGACGAACAAAATAACCCGCCCTCTATAATTCACTCCATGTTTAACACATAAATCCTGTAAATCTGACAGCCGCTTCCGTCTGTGATAAGTTGCACCCCTGTGGAATCTTTTGGTTGGGGTCAGGTTGGGTTGCTTACCTTAAAGCGAGGTTCACAAACTTCCATAATGTTGCTTTAATGCTTGTCAAGTATCTTTTTAACAAGTTTCTCTATTGGAGGTGAAGTGTTTTAACTGGAATACCGGACTTATAAATATCAGCACCGACAGTACGGCCTCCCACTGCTGCCAAAAGAGCTCCAACTAGTCTAGGTCTCGAACAAAGAACATCTCAAGACATTCTGGAGTATCCTCAAGTAGGTCCATTGGGCTCAGAGGGTAATGCGATGGATATGTGAGTGGATAATGTTTTGTATTCCTCAGTATGCATCGGGTTAAGTCAGACTGGTATTCAGGAAGTTTTGATGCTATGGCTGATTGGTGTAAAGAGACAGACATTCAAATACTTGCCAACATTCAGAGTAGTGACCGCAGAAAAAGGGAATCTGAAGCCAGAGCTTCTCAGGAGCACAGTCTGAGCCACCAGCCGATACACATTCATCAAATGTCTGAAACACAAAACATGACACGCGTGATGGAAAATTCATCAGGAGTGAGGGTCATGTGCCCTACATGAAGTTAAAAGTGGGTTTTATATGTTGGTTTAGAGTGGACATTAACATCTCTTACTTTATTATATTGTGCTATAAAGAAAATTATTGCTCCAACTGGTGCAAGGTCCATAATTAATTCAAATAACTGGGTAGATAAATGCACTAAATGTGGGCGACAGATTGTTTCAAAACCCGTAAATTTAATGTTTTTTTTTACAGGAAGGGATTTTATATTGGCCAGAATGATCACCTAACCTGATACAAGTTTCATAGCAACATGGTCATTTCCACTGGACAATTCAACCGTCTCTGTCCGAGTCTCAGATTGTCCTGCTGATGTATTTACGGGAATGAGAAAGGACCGCATCCTCCCCAACCTCACTAAAAACAAAACTGCGGGTCTTTCCATACAACCCAGCATTTCTGTCAAAATGGACTCTTCTTTTTTACCCGCCTGTTTTAAGTTTAGAGGAACTTAAGTGTCATGTGCGATAACCACCTGACCTTCTCTGACCGTGTGGCATATGTTTTCCAGTCACGTTCCCATGCACTATTCAACATAAAAAATATCAAGCTGTTTCAGACACAACAAACCACTCAGCTCCTGACAGTCTTGTCTACTCCAGCGCCCTCCTAATGGGGCTCCAAAAAACACAAAAGCACAATTGAGTGCTGGTATGGTATTGTGAATTGATCTCTACGATGCACTTGACTGTTAATTGTCCTCATAACTAACCAAAGCTTTCATGTGGTCCTGAGCAAAATGTACTGTTGGGGTCCTCGATTTCTGCCATCGTGACTGATTAGTGATCATTCAAACGCCTTCAAACGCTTTAATTAACACTCTAACCTGTCATTGGGAGTACACATGTAACACATGATGTGGTAACTTTTTGTTAAGAGTTAGATTTTGGAAGAAGCTGAGGCAAAAAACAACAACTTTTAACTAATATTTGGATAAGCACAATAAAGTAATAGAGAAAAAAATTGCTGTAAATCTATCATACGTTATGATTTTTGTTTGAGAAAATGTTTTAAAAAGAAAGCAAAACCAATGTGCAAAAATAATATTAAGAAGTATTAGACTTCCGGCAAGAAATGAGAACTGTTCTAACATGAATTGTGATTCTGTGTGACAATATAGCTTTGGCAAGAGGGGTCGTCATTCTCATTTGGGATGGGGAAAAACAGGAGTTTAAAAGAGCAGTTTCCCCCCTTCGCCCCTTCCTTCTTTTTACCTTTTTGTCTCCCTGTTTCCTGCGCCTCAAGCCGGGCCTGTAGTCGTCGCCAAAACGCAGGAAGTAATAGTACGACACCAGCCTTTCAATAGGGTCCCTAATCACATTGATGTAGATGGGCTTCCTTTTCACCCCAAACCTGAAGAAAAGGTATTAATGTCAGAAAACCGTGCTGCTTTCTGGATGAACATTTTTAATGTTAGTTGCCCTAAATTACCACAAGGTGGAGCAAATTGATCAAAACCAAAAAAACAAGGGGAATGTGCATGCATAAAAATATTCAATGAACATGTCTTTACTTGGTGAAATCCAGGAAGGAGACGTGTCCGTGGTAGAAAGCCGGCTTCATTTCCCTCCATTCCGTCACGTTCTTTACAAACCGTACCTGAACACACCAAAAATAAATAAATAAATAACTCAGAGGCTGAAACGCTGTTGACGGAACAGACTGGCTACAATTACGTTGGACCACCAAGAGAAGAGGTAAAAAAAAAAAGAAAGAAAAAAAGGTGGAACTAAAGGTGGCTCTGACCTGGTCCTGTATGGACATGACCGGGTTGTTCTTGGTGGTGTTTATGTGCAGGACGTGGTAGTGGTTCTTCCCGCACAAGTCGTAGGCAATGTTGGTGAAGGAAGTGCTGGCTGTTTTGGGCACGCGGTTGTAGATGATGACCACGTCGTCCTCTCTGTCCGACAGTGCGGCCGCCGAGTCCCGCTCCCGCAGGCCATCCTGCGTGTGCCGCTGCTCGATCTCTCGCACCTCGTGTCTGGCAATGGCTCGCTCTGCAGGGGAGAGAAGAAACCGGATGAGTGCAATTTCTGGACTCAGTGGCACAGCGTATTTATTCACATTTAAAGGACAGCGTAAGCAAATATCCCAAAAATGGACAAAAATATAAAAAATTCAGCTTCCAACAGTTCTGGTAAGTACATTATTATCATTACTTCCCTCTTCTAACAGCTATGAACACTCAGCTTTATCACTGTATGTGAAATTTAGGCTTAGATTTTAATCTGACCCATTTATCCTGTTCTCAGAGGAAACTGCTCTTTGAC
This sequence comes from Menidia beryllina, assembly GCA_013363375.1. Lineage (NCBI taxonomy): Eukaryota > Metazoa > Chordata > Actinopteri > Atheriniformes > Atherinopsidae > Menidia > Menidia beryllina. The sequence goes on from JABUIW010000209.1 coordinate 1,013,086, forward strand.
AGTGAGAGTATTAAACATGGATTTTCATTTCATTAGACCATTCTCCCTGTCGGCGAGTGGAAATAAAACCAATATATTTTTCCCGCCTCGCAACAGGGATCAAGGATAAAGTCAGGCAGGAATATCAGTTAATCATTTCGTGAGCAGTCCATTTCACGCCACCACACCACTTAAGTTATTCCAAGTCAGTCTTTCCTAGAGTTCGTGTGTCACTGTGGAGAAAAGTGTCTGTGAGCCCGGCTGGATCTGTATTTGCAAGATTGCCAGATTTGACAGTGTGAAACAGTTACTCTTAAGTGTGTTTCTTTTCCTTTGTGTGACACAAAGAGCAAAGTTGAGGTGCAAAAAGTGAGTGGTTAAGTGTTGCCAGAGAGCTGTTACCAACTGGCATTTAATGGCTAATGGAACTTTAACAAGACATTACGGCTATTTAAAGAAGGAAGGTTGAGTTTTTTCTTCTTTGGGGGGAGGGGGGGAGGTTGCCATGTAAACACTGCAAGAGACCACAGAAAAGCTGGACTTCAGGCCACGAGTAAGAAAAGATGAAGCACAAAGAAGGCCTGGCCCCCGACGCCCTCTGGCTTTTCTTTTTCCGAATTTGCCATGGATTGACGGCTGCTGACAAAGCTCGAGAGCGCGGGAAGGATGTAGAGAGAAGAGGGGTGAGCTTGTGTGCCTGTAGAGAGAGGGGAGGCAACAGCGCTGGAGCACCTAATACCCGTGGGAGCCCTCGGCAGAGCCGGTGAGCCTCCGGGGTCCCAGTCGAACCCGCGCATGGCAACTGGCACGCATTTGGGACTTAAGGTCAGCTGAGATGTCACCGGTGATTCGGCCTCTCGTTCCTTTCTCTGGGTGACCGTCAACACGTGGACGCTGACACGAAGCCCCTCTCTCACAGGCCGCAACTGTTAATGTTCCGCTCATCAAAGCCGGATCGGGTTACCAACCGAAGCAACGCCGCTTCCGCACTCTAGCATCTGATGCCCCGGGCGGATGGAGACATGCCAGGTGGCTGTAATGGGCGAAACGGTGTCAGCGAGCCGAACAGCTGTGCGGGAGACACCGAGCCAACAACAACAGCGGTAGCAGTTGCTGTGTTGGAACTTCATCGCCTGAGCTCAAATGACATCTCTGTCTTTGGTCAAAAACGTAAACATAAACACTTAAACATAGATAGCGAGTCAGTTCGAAATTGCTCTCTTCCTGCTTATATCGGCAGAAGGGGTAAAGTTTAAAACAATCCTGATTAGTAGCTTATTTGTTTTTGTTTGTTTTTTTTATTTTCAGTTAGGGTCTGACACCTCCAAACAGCTAAAATTTTAGCACCTATGGGGCCAGGGCGTTAAGTGGCAGATTGCTGCCCGCTGATTGGCCAAGGGGTTGGGATGAGTCACGAAAACCACTCTTCTATTTCATTATTTCTGTGATCATCCATGTTGTAAATGATTAATACACAAACCAAAACCGCTGTACAACACCGATGTTCAGTCAGTGTATCGTCGGGGGTCTGTCACATACACAAGTCTTTCTGTCCAATCCTATCAGTTAGGACCTCCATTGTAATGGAAGACCACGACACTGAGCCATGACGAGGCGAGTAAACCTGCACTGTGTAGATATTTACCCTTTAACACCACACGTATCATATTCGATACATATGGATTTTAAAATGTTTTGCATCCGAGACCTATTGCATCATTTAATAGTAAAAACTTTGCTTAAAACCCTTTTGTACACAATCAGATATAACTGATAAGCGGGCAAAAGCCTACGCGACAATAATTTTCACTGGTAATAAATGAGATATTTTGACAAAAATTCTTTCCCTCCAGACAATAGACTAAAAGAAAAAAAAATCTCTCTACTCTTTCTTAGGTCAGAATTTAAAGGTTTAATCGAAAGGCCCATAAACACCACAACAAAAGCAAGTTCTTTCTAAAAAGGAGCTGGTCTTCATTTGGTTTTAATTTGGCCATTTAAGGATATATTCCACCTCCGTCAGCTTCATCCTCAGGCATCTGGCAGCCATTTTGAAGAACTTTCACTAACACCGCCACATGACATGATATATTCTACATTTTTCAAAAATTTGTCCAAGGATTTTCTTTTTTCATTGAAACTTGTTGCCGATAAGATCAGCATCATCTTTTAGTCACAACATGGGGTCTTAAGTGACATGACAATTTGTTGTACCTCATGACTAATACTTGATCAGAACTCAAGGCGACTCTGCAGTTGAAATAAACAGAAGAATTGTATGAGCCCTATTTGTCATGACATCCAAGGTCAGATTCAAAGCAGTACTGAAAATGGCAGGTAGAAAAAAAAAATCTTTCTGAGGGAAAGTTTTCGCTTGAATCCTTTCGGAATATTTTTTAATTTACACAGCAGTTGATATAAACAAACAAGCCACAGCATGTGGAGTTCCTCAACCTGTTTCTTCACAGTTTCTGTTTTGAGGGCAGCTGCTGTTACAGCACGGGAGTGATTAAAACCATTTTGGGCTGTTGCTGTTCGGCAATATCTAATAAGGTGGTATGAGTCAGCACGACATCTGCATTAATACCAAAACCTTAGATTCATAGCCAAATAGTGATATCTGGCCAGGCGATTTGGGCTCTTTGGACTTTGACAGCCATTAGTCTGACTGGTTACAACAGCTGAAGATGAGTAAGTGACCAGAGAGTGAACATACAAAAGCTTTCCACTAGTACCTCCTCAGCCCGGCATGGTTCTCAATGGTATTTTTGCATTTCCAGTAGAGGCTGGCACCATTGAACGTTACAGTTTTAGCACTTACTCAGCCGATGTTCCATCAGGGTGATGGAAGGTTGCCGGGCCCCAATTGGCAAGGAAGTCCCCAGTTTGGATAGTGACTCCCTCACATCACCATTTTATAGACACAGCTTTCTAATTAAAAGCAAACATCCGACATATTTAGCAGCAACACTGTTCACAACTATGCCTGTAAATGACTCCAAATTATGTTGACTTTGCCGTCAGCATAATTTCCAGGGACTGCTTTGAGTTTGATTTAAAAAAGATTTTTTTAAGTTTGGGTGAATTTTTTTGTTTTGAGAGTGAGGTCTGTTGTATTATCTGTAATACAAAGGATACTGTGTCTGTGAACAGGTGCCGCTGAAAATACATCATATCAAATATTGTGTGCACCACAAAGTCCAGTCAAATCGAAGCCAATGGCAAACAGTATTTGTTTCATCCCAAAATCAAGGGATAAAAAAGGAAAAAAAAATCAACCAGAAACGTACAAAAATGTAAGATTTAAATGTTCTTTTTGGTGCACTGATGCAGAAACCAGGAACTTGCGACCCGACGCGTATTCTGTATTTTTGCTTTTTTATGTAATGTATTAAGTCTTGGAAATCCTGATCCCCCCCCTCCCTCACACTTCTTAATAAATGTCGGAGTGAAAAAGAACAGAAGGGGTAATTGCCATACCGTGATGATCCAAAAAGGCCCTGAAACCGCTTGTTACCAACATGGTATTTGGTTTAAAATCTCCAGCAGACAAAGTGAGCACAGAGGGAGCTTCTTAGGCTGTGTAGTAGAGCCTTTTCTTTATAAGACTGAACACATCTCGCACAAACCTCCATATCAAAGGCCCCACACGCACACACACACAAACTTAAGCTTCAGGCTCCCTTCTGAGGTCATTTAATTAGAGAACAAAAGCATGAATTACAATGGCCACACAGTCGGGCTCTTTTCATTCCATGTTTCCTTCACTTTCTTCCTCTCAAATCGTCTCCGTGCATTATAAGCTAATTATAAACCGTGAAGCCGACACGGGTCTTAAAAAAGTGCGACAACTACAAGCCTATTACTCCTGGTTGCATTCAAAGTGAGAGTCAGGAGGGAGATGGAGTGCTGCCAACTGAACGTATTTACTGAAGCAATTTCACGCTGATTAGCCATGAACATTCGGAGTCATCATTCATATTCACAGCTAGATCTCCGAAATGTGACGGGCCGTCATGTATTACTTCTATCATGTCAGATATGATGGGATAATAAAGGAGGGGGGGAGAGAGAGAGAGAGAGAAGATGATCCTTTCTCCAAGCTGCCGATAAATCTATCATCGCTCTGATCCACCAGTCAGAGCTCGTTGCTTCTGTCTGCCTCCCCCAAGCGGGTTAGCCCCACGCTCTAAGGCCTTGAGCAAGGTGGGTAATAGAGATTGGCTATCAGCCGGAGACTGAGGTGTACGGCTCATATCGTTCAGCTTGGATGCCGCTGGATTGCAAAATCAATGAATGATGACAGGAAAGAGATCTAGCTCTCTGCTGTATAAAAATTGAGCTTGGCTGTTGCTGCTGGTTTCTCCCCGTTCCCTTAATATAGACTTGGATGCTGCTGCTGTTTCGCCGTGCCAGGTTTCCACGGGGACAGTTATGTCATCACTGCAGCACTCGCTCGCATTTGGATAAACGGCACTATTGAAATTCAATTTTTTTTTCTAAAAAGAAGAAAAAAAAGAAAGAAATTCACCCCTTTGGATGTATTCAGCCGAGAGTGAATTGTAGGGAGGAGAAAAAAGTCGGGCTGACGAGAAAATTGGTAAAACAGCACATTTGGGTATATGGGATGTACAAATAACAGCAAACACGCCGGGAGAGGAATCTGTTGTGCGTCCCTTCAACGCTGCTGGCACGTCGTAAGAGCTGAAACGGGAAACGAATAAGGGCCACATTCAGTATTTCCATTACATTTCTATTTGTGTCAGCAACAACCAGCCATATACAAAGTGTGCTGAAAAAGAGCATAATTGCCGATGCTGAGGCGTTTTTTCCGCCTGTGGCTTTGACACACAATTGCGACTCTGATGTTCAAAGAAAGGTCTTATTCACTGCTGACTCCACAGTACAGCAGGGGAAGACAGGAGGGAAGAGGGGCAGGCGTGCAGGAAGGAAAAACAATAGACACATGGGCCAGACAAGTCTGTTGTCTGGCTGCCTGAGGAGGAATTCTTGAAGAGCAAAACGGGGCTAAAAAAAAAAAAGACTAATAGGACTTGTGGTCATGTATTCGACGTTAAGATAGTCGATGTTGCTCCATATCTGATGGTTCTGCAAAAGGAGGAAGTGTTATGCGCCTTCTCAGAAGCTGACAAAATTTCTTTAATTGACCTGTAGTTTGAAGCGTTTTTATACCTTTCTAATGATGGTATAAGGGGGTGGTGAGGACAGACTCTTTCCTACTCCCTTTTTTTAACAAAAAAAGTCAACGGAACTGTCAAAGAAGTCTTTTTTTGGGTGTCTTTAGTTATTTGTTTGGAAAGAAATGTCAAGTGGAATTGTCCAAAAAGCTCATTTAAATTCAGGATTCACACTTTCACCGTTATAGGACGAGATCTTCACTTGAGATTTTTGCATTCGCTACCATCAGTGTGTGTTTGGTCAATCTGTAAAATAACTGTGTAACTGTACAGTGCAGCAGTGACTGTGTGTCAATGTGTATGCCTTTACTAAAATGTGTGAAATACTTGCATCAAAACGCGCAATATGAAAGTTACGGTCTAGATCCAATTCCTAAAAAGACCGTTCTTATTAGGAGCTGGTTTCAGTGGAGTTGACTCCTCAACTCCCATCCGACTCCTCAGTTTGGTAACGTATTCCCCTTTCAAGATTTCTCTTTCCACTTTGCTTTGCCATACAAATATTACCTTGGACACAAATCTTACCCAGAAGCCCTTCTCCACTAGTACCTACTTAGCCCGACTTGATTCTGCTCATTTTGTTTTCCATTAGCGAGTTCGCAATAGTTTTATGCCACAAAAAAACCTCTAACATTATCCGCGCGCGAAACAAACACGACGCGTCGCTTAACCTTGTTGGTGCTATCAGAGTAGCCATTTACCCCGTTGATGATCAATAAATGAATAAAATTGCTCGTACGTTATTGCCACATTTTCAAAACACGGCGCCGTACTTTAGAATGATTTCCTTTCCTGACTCATCAAATCCCACAACTCCCTGGGCAACCAGTGACCTGCAGTCTGCAGCCGTGTGTAGAAGGAATATTACACACACAATTGGTCAAATAATATCTACGACACATCTGTACTCTTAATATGCTTATTGTTAATTGCTTTACAAGGTTAGAGAAGCTTTTATGGATACTTTTATGGAGAGTTAGTTTTATGGAGACTGTTAGGTCAAACTCTTAGGTCATCATATCTTACAATATCTTTACTTTACTTTACCATGACTTTGGAGACATCACCCTATCCTGGAGGCGACAGAGAGCCGAGAGATTGCTCTGCTGACAGTAGTCCAAGGTCAGAGCCCCCCCCACCCAATCCACCCAGAAGGTATCTGGGTCAGACAGAACATTAACTTCCCAGTCACTCCAACACAGGACAGGTTATACATTGTAATGCCACTTCCTGTATAATCGGAGAAGCTTAGTACGCCATATCAATAACTTGAATGATCATGCTGGTTGTTCTCAGTTCATGAAGTTTTCCTTTTTAATGAATTGACTAATTTTTACTTCCTCAGACAGACTAAGACTCCTGTCTAAGATGAAAAATTACAAAAGAGTATGGCGTCATGAACAGGATCTCACACCAGGTTCTGCTGGACCAGAACCTCACAGTGCATTGGCCAGCCTGGACACATAGCATATAGCCATAAACCCCCAACAGGGCTTCCCCATAAGGGCGGTTCTGGACCATCGGCGATGGGGTCAAGCACGGACATGTAGAAATGGTCTGAGGTTTAAGAAGAAATGTGCACAAGGGTTAAAATAAATAGATTTTTTTTAAAGAGAAAAGTTTTGATGATTCTCAGGGAAGGTTAAGGAGACTAAGCAGGCTGGGATTAGTCAGAGAAAAGGTACAACCGGGTAAATGGAGTGCTGGTTACTATTGAAAATAGTGGGGATACTTAAGTTAAAGTATCAGGTAATTTACAACTCAGCTCTCATGGAACCCAAGCCAATTAAAGGCAAACATTTTAATGGATACCAGACACTAGCAGCTAATGGAAATGAAAACACTGAGCAGGTACCAGTGAAAAAATGGCCAATAATGATCCCAAGTTTGTAGAAGAGTCAGAAAGCATGTCATATAGATCCATACACCCTGGGCTTAACTATTGGCCCACTTCCCACAGATCATTAGTTTAGATTTTAATGGGCACTGGTGCAACAACGTGATGATGCGGTTCACAAGAATCTGAAATCAATGCATTTGCAGGCAGGCATTAATAGAAAAAGCAAAGAAGTCAGATTTGTTAGAAAATGTAAGGAAACAACAAAGGTAAAACAATCATTGCTTTGGGCCAGGATGTAATGAAGATCTTTTTCAAAAAGACAGAACAGTTAGATAAAAGCACAGTATTTACTGGAAGAAGATGGGAGTTCCTATTTCTGGTCTGTCCCCTTTAAAACCGATTTAAAATATCCCAATAAAGGTTACGAGAAGGACTAGTCTTAAAATAAGATTTCTAACTACATGGCAGTTACTTAAAAAAAGAGATGTATTTGCAGAGAGGTGATATTTCCTGAGAGATGCTCGAAGACTTTCTCATTGCACTGACTTTCACAGTAGTTCTCCTTTTATAAGACACAGAGAATAGCAACAAAGGTGTGCACAACACAGGGAGGGGGGGGGGGATGCAGCGCTGTTAAGAGCCAGATTTCCATCCACGTTGCCAAGGACTCCAGAGATCCGCCGCTGCTGCTGCTGGGCTCGGGACTTTGATTCGACACAAACCATTCGCATAAACGCCAAGAATCCTGTAAAGCCATGTGTCATTCTCGATCCCCGACAAAAGCTGCGCTCCTAAAACAAGCGTGTCTCTGTCAAACAAAGCTCAACAAAGCATTCTTCTGATTTGGGGACAAAAGGCACCCTTGTCAGAGTTGACGGACAACACAGTGCCGACACATTTAAGTGGCGTTGTGCTGTGGGGCATCTGCATTGAGACCACAGTCACGCCACCGAACGCCATTGAGGGGTAAGATGTTACAACTAGGACAGTCTTTTTTTTTACAAGCAATGAATTCAGATAAAGACGCTTCTTTTTAACCCGCTGTAAAACAACAAATGAAAAATAGGCCATTGGATTAAAAAAAAAAAGGGTGGTTAGCACCATGGCCTCACAGCAAGATGGTTCTGGGTCCGAGTCCCCGGGGGAACCAGAAGCTTTCTGTGTGGAGTCTGCATGTTCTCCCCGTGTCTGCGTGGGTTATCTCTGGGTTCTGCGGCTTCCTCCCACCGTCCGAAAACCTGCATGTTAGGTTGATTGGAGATTCCAAATTGCCCTTGGAAGTGAGGGAGTTAAAAAACTATATTTAAACTCAGTCATTCGTTTACAACTCTGCATCGAGATGCAATCACTATTCCCATAACAATCAAGGATAGAGATGATAATCGTGGTTCGGCCTGCCACTTTCTCTCCTAATGCGCTCAAGAAACAATGGAAAAAGGCATCATGTTGTCTGACAGATGAGCCAAAAAAAGTCTGTGGAGTGGCCCATGTTCGGCCTGCCTCATCAGAAACAGGCGATCAGATGAGATTATGGAGCAATTTACACAGATGGCAGATCCCATCATTCCCCTGCCTTGTTAAGAAAAGGCGTGTCGAATGGTTTGTGTGTGTGTGTGTGTGGGGGGTTGATCATGTCTCATCATGGCACACATAGTCAGTGACTAAGTGATGGGAACTGCTGTCATTTTCAGCTGCAGATGCACCTGCACAGGGGAAGAAAATACCAAGATAATGTCTTCAGATAACAGCTATTAAACAGCTTTGACAGAATGGTGACCTGTCACTGTTAAACGGCCGAGACACAGCCTTTGAAATGCTGCAGTTAAACGAGTGCAGACAAAAGAGGGTGAAACTATTGAAATCCTATCCAGGAGCGTTACGCTACACACAAGCAGATATCTCCTAATACGACATTAAACTCTGGCATAACAGCGCAGATCTGATTGCAGTCTACAGCCAACATATCTAGTGTTTCCTTCTCTGTCTCACTGCCTTGTAAAAAGGTAGTTAATAATGCATACATGGGAGTCCAGGGAAAACTCCACACTTTGTTAGACTGAGCAGACGACAGCTATTCATAGGTCTAATGCTGAGTGGGAGGGACGGCAGGACACCACTGAGAATCTGTCCCAGATAGTGACAATGGTGTTAAACATTTCTGCAACACGACCAGTTCCCAATAACCGCTTCATCTCTGCTGGCTTTTTTTAAGCCACGATCTCCATCTTGGCCTCTCGTATCTCATTATATTTAGAATCTGCCGGCCATCCGTCGAGTGCTGGAGTTTGCTCTGTCTTCAGAAAGATGGAATGAACTGCCGGCCCTCTTTTTTCTTTTAGACTCATGTTCCTGTTTGTAAAATCCATAACCTCTACTATCTGGAATTGATTTGGAACATTTGTGCAGTGGGTAAGGTAGCATGAGGATATAAATGTACACCACTTTTTAAAGTCATATTTCTACCTTTAGCTTTAACAAATAGAGGCTTCTCATACTAGCTGATGATAGAAAGGGATGGAGAGAGAGGAAGAAGAAAAATAAAATCTATACCCAATTATATAACTTCATAACAAGATAACCAGATGAAGAATTTCACTATATATCACTTTAATTGAGTCAACACAATGGAATAATCCTGCTGTATTAACATGCAGTTTTGCCAGATTTTTCAAATGAATCCTTATTTTTAAAACCCCTCAAAATCAGTCCAGTAAAGTGCTTGCGCATGCAGTGTCTATCCCATAATATTCAGAAGTGATACAACGCAGGAAGTTTGAGGTGTATATTCACAGCTTGTCAGCTAAAAGTTTGTTAGCCAGTTAGCTGCTTTTGCGAGTTCACCTTTTTACCACTCTCTCCACAATCCAATCCCTTAAATAAAGTTGATTTTAAACATATCCTAGACAAATACTAAAAGGGCTAAAAAAAAAAAGAAAAAGAAAAAAAAGTGAGTTGTGACAATTTTCCTGATAGGATATTCAAAAATGTCAAAGCACCTAGCATCTTAGGCTATCAGCAACAGCTCTCTCATTAGCGTCATATAAATTGGCTTGAAAGGGTCAAATGTTATAGAGATATAGGAAAATGAAACTAAAATGAAACATCATACAGGAAGAACTTTGCAGAACCCAATATCCAAATAATAAAGCTGCTGCTTTGCACGTGTACAAGCAACCTGCCTCTTGTCCCAACGAAATTAGTAAACGGCAAACAATTGTAGGATGCATGTATCTGACGCCTTAAATTCAACTTCTGTTGAATGCTGATCAAAAAAGCAAGCAAAAATACTAAGAAATAAACTAAGCGACGGTGGTTAGCACCATCACCTCACAACAAGAGGGTTCTGGGTTCGAGTCCCCAGGGGAACCAGGACCTTTCTGTGTGGAGTTTGCATGTTCTCCCTGTCTCTGTGTGGGTTCTCTCCGGGTTCTCCGGCTTCCTCCCACCGTCCAAAACTCTACATGTTAGGTTAATTGGACATTCCAAATTACCCTTAGGAGTGAATGTGAGTGTGTGTGGTTGTTGGTGCTTGTGTGTCTCTGTGTGGCCCTGCGATGGACTGGTGAACCGTCCAGGGTGTACCCCTGGCCTCTTGCCCACTGACTACTGGGTTAGGCTCCATTAGGGAATAAGCAGTTCAGAAAATGGATGTATCAACTAAGCAATTTGTACATTTATGAGTTATAAGAAGTGAAATTAAATGGTAGTTTAACAAAAACATGTTATATTTGTACCTGTCATAAAAATGGACTTGAGTGATTTTAGAGGACGACTCCAAGACTACTATCTTGTAGTTAGATTTCAGGGTCTGTGCATTCAAAAGATGGCAAGAAATACAGGCATCATCCAAATAAAGGCTGATTATTTGAAATGACTGAAATTAATCAAGGCCTCACCTCAATTTGACGAAACAAAATATTTACGACATTTACTATGTTTTGCTTAGGTGATTTAAATCTTATTTACACTATCAATTCTCCAGATAGATCAAGACCCCCCAAAAAATGTCTATTCAAATGGTTCAGTTATAATTTCCTCCTTTGAGGTTGGAAGAAAACCGGCCCATGCATAATACTTCCTTCCCCATGTTTTCCTTATGATTTCAAATACGAGGTTAGTGATTCCTACAGCTAAACATGTTAAATTTTGAACTGATGAACTAGTGTTATTAATGCACAAAAAAATGTTATGCAGCAGCCCTCCGGCGTCTGCCTGCGTTAGCAGTGCCTTGTTTCCATGGAGCTCTGCCATGCAAACCATTGTTACAAAGGGTTCGCCTGATGGTGGGTTCATTAACATTTAAAACAAACAAGTACGTCAAATCAATTCAGGACTATAATTATGAAAAGACTGGGAGGAGTTTATTCAAAATAGCTAAACAAAATTTCCTTGCACTGGTCTACAAAACGTCCTTTTGTGTACCTTCTGTGTCAGATTTAGCTGAGTTGAAAGATCTTTATAGATGAGCATTAACGATCACACGGCATAAAAACTGTGAAAGTGACCTTCTTTTTTACTCTGCCTGTACACAGTGTTTACACACTTCAGAGCTGTTTTTTGTGATCTTTTCCATCCTGATAAGCACCAACAACTGTTGTTTATTAGATGTCGCTTGTGGTCGATGAGGATGTGGACGAGAGAGGGCGGCTCATTAAATTAAAAAGTACTAAAAAGTATTATTAAAAACACAGACCAACGAGAGTCACATTCTATTTATTGATTACCAAATATAACATGTCTTTCTTTGTCTAATATTGGTTTTGGTGATCCTTAGGTATAAACATGATGTTCTAACGAAAACACTATGAATTTGTAATTTAAAAAAATCGTCACAACAAGTCAACTAATCATAAAACTGCACAACCGATACACTGACTTTGTCTTATTGATTACTGCTAGTGGCAACGACAGGATGGAAAACCCCTTTGAAACGTTATTTTAACTGTGCATAAAGTATAAATAAACTTTTTTTTATTTTTTTTAAATCAATCGATCAATACCAAGCAGCTATAACCAAATCTGTTTAACAAGGTCAGAATCGGCTGCAGTGGAAAGAATGTAGAAACACGCAGTCACTCATCTAAGAAAAGAACTGCTAGATTAATCAATCCGGTGGGTAGCTGCAAGTCAGTGGAAAACAAAGAGGGACGTCAACATGCAAATCCACGGATCTGCGCACAGTGGGGGGTAGTCTCCGCTACGGAGGTAATTACTCAGCAACCCAGATACGGCATTAATAGGGAGTCTTGCACTCACAAAAACGTACACAAGACGCAGCTCTTCACAACGTACCTTTTTCTTTTAATTTCACTTAATCCCAGAGAAGGAAAAATAATGAAAACCAACACCCATTAGTATGAAAAGAGGTTTGGCAGAGGAGAGGAATGGAAAAAAAGTGTAGTGACAACAAATTAAAAGCTCACCCTGTAAGCATTTGGTTTTGTAACAGGTAAACAAGATAAAGGCTGCTTAAAATCGGCTCTATTAGGATAGAACCTGAACCACGGGAGCGCATAGAAGATTTTCCTTCATCCTTCTGTGCTCTGATGAAACTGGTTGCAAAAATGCTGCAGGCTTGGTTTCATTCATTTCCCTTTTTTTTTCTTTTCTCAAAACCTTGTTTTTCACCAGCAAAGGCTTTAAATACTTGAACACAATGAAAATTAAATCATCCTTTCATCTCCCTCCCTCCCTCCTCCTCCTCCTCCTTTGATTGCACCTTGCGATCGAAGCCAGCAGCAGATTTTCTCCACTCAGGCACACGTCCAACGGAGACAGTAAAACACAGGAGGGATTTGAATCTGAACCTGACCGGCAAATAGAGATGTTGTTTACAGCGAATGATCCAGAAGGAGCTAAAAAAGGGAGCCCAGTTTTTATTAGTTATTATCACAAAAGAAGTTTATCAGTCGCTTGCCTTTTTCTTTTTTTACGGTCATAGGAAAACTTGGGGATTGGAGAAAACCCGTCTAACTCTAAAACCAACCACTGTTCCACATCTTTCAAAAACTCACAGGCTGCATCTATGAATGGCAAAGCACGAGCTGCAGAGACTCTTAAGTTTGTTCTTTAGACTGATCGTGTTGACTAAGACTAAATTACTACCCTTTGTGAGTTATTTAGCCCAGGAAAACAAATTTTACAGTCTGCTTTTAGTATTAGCAGCACTCACTGTGCAGCAACATATGCAACTGAGGATTCCTGGAAAGTCTGGATCAGATGCGCACGTTGCTTTTGGTGGACATTAAGGGATGCTGTTGGGTTAACCTCACATGAACTGCTCGGTCCAAGTCCATTTTTATTGGATTACAGTTCGAACTCCGAACGAGGAGAATCGACGATTAGAATCCTTTTTCAGTTTTGTTTCTTTATTTACCCACTCTTTGGAAGAAGGACTTAGGTCACTTAATTTAATCAAGAGGAACAGGCTGCTTAAACTAAGAAGGTGAAAGAAAGCTAAATGAAACAGTCTACGGTTTGAGAAAATGCTGGAAGAAATGTAATATCTCTTTACCATTTTGTTTCATGAATGAATGTTCTATATAATAAATATAAATACTTAGGTTTTCTCATGTTCTGTTTTAGGTAACAACAGTGGAATAAATGAAAAAAAGTTATTCATCTCCTTCTGAGCGCACATTTGGGGGTTTTCTATTGTTACCTTTTCAGGCCCGTTTACATACACAGAAAGAAATCACGTTATTGATCTAAAAATGCACAGAAGCTGTGACATGAATGGTGAGTTAGACAGATTTTCAATTTTTAAGAACATGGATTTTGTTAGAGCTAAGTGACAGTCTGAAAATGCTTTAAGCCATCACCTGTTGTCAAGTAATCCTGATTGTTGACGTTTCTCACCGAACAAACAGAACAAAATGGGGTGAAAGAGGGGAGCTATTTAGGGAATTTGCCTTCAATAATAATCCCTTGAGCTACCCCATAAGAGTAAGTGGTAAGTACCAAGGCTCATTTGAGTCCAGCTGTGTGTAAAGGTGTCAGAGTAATATATTCCCCTGATTAATTATCTGGGTGCATTAGTCCAGTTTAAAAAAACAAAACAAAAATACTCTAATCTTGACTATTTTCACAAGACTAACAAATGTATCTGCAATTATCTGTATGATTTTTTAAAATGTATGCTAATTTAAAATAATGATTCAAAATCATTCAAGGGATGGTATATTGTGAGTCATTTTCAAAACCTATTTTAATCAATGCAGAAAGTAGCCTTTCATTTAGTTTTCATCTTGCTTTGCTATTGGGCTTATGGACTCAGCTTTATCCTCTCAAATGGTGGCAAGGTGGAAACGGCTTTCTAACATTGTTCAAAACGAACAAACCTTTTTGAATTTCTCAGAATTCTTCTCGTTAGTGCCACATTTTATTTTTTGTTATGAAGTCACACCAAAGTTTAAACCCAATGGCTAATTTCACCCAACGGTTCCAGCTTCAAATTACAAAGAAGGCTTGACACCACCCTGTCCTTGGACATAAAAGATTTTGTCGCTTTTGTTACTTACAGATGTTAAACATTGAATCATTTGAAATGACGGGTGTAGTAACTAGTTTAACAGTTAATCACATGTATGGAAATTGTTCACCTTTTTTATTGTACTCAAAGTGATAACAGGTCACCATTTTCTTCCCCGTTAGTCTGGAAAGTCTGTAGTCTGTCCATACATTCACTTCACACCGCTTTAAATTTGAAGTAGACTTGAGAAGGAAAGAGTATGGGGGTGTCAGGGTGAGACTAGCTGAGGGATGAGGGGTGCTACTGGTGCGCCTTGCTCTTCTGTAACATCCTCCAGTTACGTCCAGTGTGTGAAACCGCCCATAACGCCCCGATTAGCCTGTCTGTCATTCTGCTATGACAGCGAACGCCTAGCCGGCTCCGGTTGCTGCTGCGCATGCCGTCACTTCGCGGGAACTCGTTCTCTGCGAGACGGAGTGTACGCCGGGGGCCATAAATCCTCGCCCCCCTCCCAATCAAAGCTGGCCTCTGACAATACGGCAAAGGCCCAGTATGACCGTTAGCGCCGTGGCTTCCAGCCTCCCACAACAAATCCATTTCTTGACACCTACGCCCATCTCCTCAGTGAGCTCTCCCCCGTTAGCCGCTCAAATGGCATGTCCCGGTGAATGGCCGAGCAGGCAGAACCAGGCGATGGACGTTACCAGCTGCATATGGTGGCAGTTGCCTCGGTGCAGAGTGAAAGTCAATGAGGTGCGCATCTTTCATACCCCTTAGGGAGGCTAAAAACAGATATGTGGGGTGTCAGGGAGAGTTCAAAAAGGCAACCCGGGTGCTGTGTAAAACAGAGCCAACAAGACAACATCAGGAAAAGAAAGAGTTTACACATTTAGGAGGCAAAGGATTGTGGGGAAAAAATGGGACACGGTCCAGTTGAGTGCTCACCAATTAGCTTTAATAAATAAATAAATAAAAAGGAGGCCACTGTTCAGCGTTGATCCACGCCTGGCAAACGTGTGCGCGTGAGAGAAACCACGGCTGATGCTTTTAAACACAACTGCCTCTCAGTGTTTCATTACAGGATCGGCAACAGGATGAAGGACGTCCAGCGGCAGGCCGGCTGAGGGGTTAGCCCGATCAATGCCCGTGAAAATGCACATGAGGAAAAGACCAGGCGCGCCTGATCGATCGATCGATGCGCTTCTCGGGGTGAATTCCTGACCGGATCCCCAGGTCCCCGGGCAGCGGGCGGGCGGGTGTGCGTGGGTGGGCTGCGAGTGCCTCGCATGACAATCAAAGTCGAACCGGGGCCTGACGGCGACGAGCCGTGGCAACGGGGAGAAGTCCTGCTTTGGCTCTGCGAACACTTCCACAATGACCGCATGCATTCCCTTCCCTCCGCTTTCTGGAGCATCTCTCTCCTCTTGCGCCGAGCTCCACACAAAGCCACTTGTGTCTCAAAGTAAAAATCACCACGCAACAGACGGAAATGGAATTCCTTTAATCGGGCCGCATAAACTGCCAGGAGATTGAAGGCATCGATTTAGTGGGAGGAAATACAAGTTTTTTTGCAAAAGTCTGAGCCTGTCTGGGTGGGAGACAGACAGCCCTGGCGTGGTCTGCAAGGCCTGTATTTGAAAAAGTAATTTCTTTCTCCCGCAGCCACGGGGCCAGCGAGGTCACAAGCTAACAAGCTGCGTTTTCTATTCATGCATCTTTCAATACCCCGTAACTCCTCTCTACCGTTTACTTGCCGCCGATTTCTACGCGTTTAAAGGTTTCCTTCATCTTCCAGTTCGAAAAAGAGCCAAACAGCTGCCGAGAAGATGCCGCAGAGAGAAGAAGGAAGACCTTGTTTACGAACAATTACCTGGAGGTAATGAGTTCGGCGTGCCTTTAATCTATAGCATGAGGCAGACAGGACAGATTTTACACGATAATGATGCCCTCGGCTGTGCGAAAACAAAGCTTTCTGCCAGAAATCATGATGATAGGAGGAAATTTTTCTGCGTGTGAAACTTATCTACACACACACACACTACAGGGTTATTGTCAAGCTCTTTACTGAGCTACTCCGACGAGTTAAAAGTCTTCAGCTGGCCCCAGTTTCTTTAGTTACCCCGCAAGAAAAACCAGTGATGGGTGCAACGATTTGCATCGGGATGTTAACGAAACTGGAGTCTAGCAGGCAGAGCCAGCAGTTGTGTAATTCAAGCTTATGAGTTCCATGTCCCGTCTGAGCACGTCTATCCTCCAACACGGCCTTGTCTTGGGCAAGCTTTCAGTCCTTTCTTTAAGCAGTCGTCAGGAATAGTTTGCCAGGCACCTTGAAGGACACCCCAAATCTCTTTGGATGTTGGCTGCCATTCATCCCGTTTTCTGTCGCGCTGATCCCCTGACTGCTTCCATGAAGTTGAGGTCTGGGCTCTAGGGGGGGTTGACTGCTCTATAACAATATTACGCAATAGTTTCAATCTAGGTTTCGTGTCATTCTGCATCACCGAGCCTTTACTTCTTCTTCTAGCTTTTTTTTTTCTTTTTAAAAAATGGGTTCCTGACTGATACTCATCATTGACACCATTTTTATGAGGCTTCAGTGAAAAGTGGCTGGATGAGCCAAATGTCCAGATGCACTTCTCGGGTCCCGCGTGAGGGTTTTCGCTGGGTTTCGTCCCTTACTTTTAAAAGGCAATCACATTCAGATACTGTTCTGATTCAGATCTGCTGCAGATGGCTTTTCGTTTTGGCCTGATGCTTCCTCTGTCCTCCGATTGTTCAGATTCGGAAACTCTTTTTAAGGACCCACCGCACGCCATAATGAGAGGTGCCAAGTTTTCTTCTTATATCTCTTAAGGAATCATCTTGCTGGTAAAATATAAATATGTATAAATTTTTCTTTAAATGCTGTTTTATATCTGTCAAATTGTGCCCCTATGTTTGTTGTTTTTTAAAAAAATGCAACAAAATAATTGGAATAAATTATGTGTCTCTAGGGCCAGCTGGCAAGGAATCCAATATTTTTGGTTTTAAACTAGTTCTTTGCCAAGTTGCCTGTCAAGACTGATTCTCCACTGAGTAAGATTGGTGTGAGGATGAGACTAGAAATGAGAGAAGAATCAGTTCATATCCAAAGAAAAACTTTGAATGGCACTTGGGAAAGCTTCCAAGAAATTCTGCCTGTTTCAGGGGGGAGGAGCTTGGGAGGAGCCCAAAAGAACTCAGGTTAGAGTGGCGTGCAGAAGTTCAAGGTGGGCTCCTGAAGAAGCCTTAACCAGGTGAGCGAGGCCTTGAATCCAAATCTGTGGCGGTCTATTGAAGAAACACCCCCCGCCCCAATCTGTCCTGCCATTCCCCACGCAGACAGAATAATGGATTGGAGCCGCAGCAGGACACGCAGCTGTGTCGCGGCATGTTTGTAATGCTTGGCGCCTCTCGGTAAAACCTTGGGATGACGATTAGCGCGGAAGCGGATCGCAGCTTGTCTGCCCCGTGGGAGGCATTTGATGGGGGGAAATGATTCATTGTGTGTGTTGGGCTACGGGATCCCACGCTGAGGGGGGAGAGGGCGTTCGTCATTTCAAGCCACAAGAAAGCGACTGGATCTGTGCGAGCGTGGTACGGAATGGCAGCACATAAAGCGGCTTTTATCTAACGTCTTTCCTAATTACCATTTAGGAATTATTCTGCGGCCTCGATGGGAGTTTGGACGCCACCTGTCCTTGTTATGGTGCACGACTGGCTCCCCACTGTTCCGCAGATGGATCTCCAGCAGGCCTACCTGGAAATGGGACCGGCCCCCGAGGCTATCCGTCCACATCGTGACTATCGGGAGTGAGAGTCAGAGCTATTTGGCTACGCAGCACATTTTTTCTCCCCTCCCAGCTCCAGCAGGCATGCGGTCTGACTGTCCACCGGTGTGCTTTTCTAAAAGAAAATTTGCCAAATCCATACTTCCAATACTTTGCAAGAACAGAGGGGAAAGGCCCGTCTGGTCCCGTTTCAGCTCGGACGGCAAGGCCTGTGCACGCCGGTGTGCGCGTGCTGGGTGTTTTACCGCCGTCTCGCTCACAGCTGCACCAATGTGGGGAAACAAAGCGGGGAAGATTTGTTCAGTTCAGGCCGGCGATCTGCATTAATGGCTGCCAGTATTGATTAATCCATGTATCATCATCGTTTATGAAAACTGGCCTTCGCTCGCCTACACTCTGCAATGAAACTCCGACTCCGACCACCCCCCCCCCCCCCCCCCCCCCCCCACCAAAAACCCCCCCCCCCCCCCCCCCCCCCCCTTCCTGGAAATTCCCCGGGGAGAGAAAGTGCAGCAATGATACCGAGACGGTTACATGCAAAAGCGACACACAATACATTTTGGAAAACACACGCTCTTGTTTGGGTTTTGATCGTTTGCATTGCAGTGAAATTGATCGTTTCATCATATCTTTTCCTCTCATCTTTGAACGCTACCTCTTCTGTGCTATACTCTATTCTAATGAGCGTGTTTCTTTCCCGTCTTGATTCTTGGCCTATCCAATTCGCATTTTGGGGCCGCTGGTAAGCAATCCGCAATTCCTTTAAATCATCTAGTTGCAGCCAGTTCATTTTTCTGTCTTCATTTTTTTTTTAAAGAGCACGGTAGATCTGATGTCAGCAGTTGGCTATGAAACAGATGTGTTGGCACATCGGGACATGATAAAACCCATATAACCCATAATGAATCATCAACCGAATGCATGGTTCCCATGGTAACGTGACACACAGCCAACATGTTGTTTGACTATAACTGCAAGGTTTCTCTGGTAGTCGGACAAAACACATAAGTCGGGTAAAAGGGTCTGATATTTAGTCAAATTTTGAATTGATGGAAAGCCTGATGTTTCACGAAAATAGATACTTAAAATAAAAAGCTGTTGGGCCAGAACTCTGAAATTAAAATTCCAAAATTTGATTAAAATCTAATATCTATTAGGCTGAAATGATTGGTTACGGTATCTAAATTTCCTTTGAAACTCTGAACATAAACTGCTCTGGAACGGGATAGAGTTTAAGAAAAGTTGCGATGGAGATCATTCCATTTCAAGCGGGAACCACCTCTGCGACAGTGAAAAACTTTTTCAAATGTATTTAGGCTCCTTAAACCTCTCATTTCTGCGCTTCCGGAGCTCGACTGATACCTTTGTCAGCTAGGCTCATCCTGTTTACACATAACTCACAGTCTAAGCCCATTTAACCCCAACTTGACACCAGGATCACACCTGTGTGCGAGAGCAGACAAAATCTAAATCCACAATATGCCGAAATGTGGGAGAGCTTTAATTGAGGGGTTATTATTAACAGTAATTGCCCTCGATGTTCCTGTAAGTCTCCCCGTCAACCCTCTGAGCCAGCATGCATGATCCACGGACCCCGAACATGTCAAAAGGAGTGCACCCCTGCCGTCATTAATCACAACTCCTCTTCTTCCTGCTGTAACATGTCAAAATGCCCACTGCTTGGCTTCTCATCGGTGCCAGACGCTTACTAAAGAAACTACATGTGGCGTGAATCCCCGGCAGGAAGCAGGCAGCACCCTCGGCTCCGATGCTTCTTGAAAAAAAATCCTTACTGTGGAGGCACAAGAGAGATAATCCTGCGATGTCCCAGATCCTTACTGGGACTGAGCCCCTGGGGGTGGTGGTGGGGGGGGTCGGCAATGAGATTTCGGATGAGGAGCGGGGGCCACGTTTCAGTCGGAGAGTAGTGTGGGTTTTTTCTCTCTTTTTTTTATGATTAGAGGAGGATTGCAGCAGTGTTCCCACAAACTGCGTGGATATTGGCAGAAAGATGTTTCCTGGTCTGTGCATTCATCTACAGTAGGCTGGACCTCAGAAGTTCCATGTTAGCTTGCGTCCAAATAAAGATAATTCCCTGAAAACCTTTCCGTTGATCCAAAATTGCTGCAGCCGAAGCAATAACACACACAGCAAAACAAACAAAAAAGAGATCAGATTTCCCTAGCAATAACTTTTTATAAGATTCATGTAAAATGTGAAACCCCAATAGAAAATCTATTCCATCCCGACCTTAAAATATCGTATTGAACCCACGATAAGTCTCCTCTCTCTGATCTCAGGCTTAATTGTGCTTCCCAGAATTTCCAGGTCTACAAAAACAGAAGGAGCATTTAGATTTCAGACTCCTCTTATGTGGGGCCAACACTCTGGGAATCACTTTGGGGCCTATTTCTGCTGAAAAAGTCAAAGGAAATAAAACGATAAACAGCTTTCAGTCTGATATAAGTAGCGCCACTGGGACCCAGCACAGTTCTTTCGTTTCTGAAACTTCTCAATCATGTAGTGGACCACAGCCGCTTATTACATTAAAATGGACCTCCACAGTGTTGTACCTGCTGATTACACAAAGATGCCACCCAGAATTTCCAATCATGTCAGACAAAACATAACTAATCAATCAATAAGCACAAAAAATTAAAGCTGAGGACAAATGCATCCCTGCAGAATCACAAGTTGGAATAGCTTGACCTGAATTTGCTCACTTGAGAAGAAATTCTCTGGATATTTCTTACGTTCTTGTTTGTTTAATTTGGGATTTATTTTGGTATGGTAAAGTTGAAGAGGTTCGGTAAATATTCCATGTGCACTCTTGTCTCTAAACCATACAGTGAGGCTGTGCCTGACACAAAAGGCGCATCCATCCACGGCATGCCCGGGTCTCCACTGACCCCACAGGCGGCCCGTGGTGTTTACGCCGGAGCGGTGCAGGGGACGGGGTCGGGCTGAAGAGCCTTCAACTTACCGAGCTTTCCCCGGGACTCCTCCAGCTTTTGGATCTGGTTCTCCAGGAAGAACATGGCCACTGCAAACACCAGCAGCGCCAGAAGCTGCAACTTGGGCGGCATCATGACTCTTAGCAGCCCCATCAAATCATCCAGAAGGGGATTTGGTCAGTCCATGCTCGAAGGAGGATACACTCAAACACCCACCCGCCCACCCCCCACGCACATACACACACGGCAACGACACTGATTACAAAGCGATTGAGTGTGTGCGCATGGCCCTCTCTCCTTCTTGTCTGAGTGAAGATATCGTACGAGGCTCAAATCCCCCCGTTACCTAGCTCGCGATTTGTTCATACTCGGCTGGTGATTTATTTCCGGTATTTAAAGTCCCTGAGGTTTCTCCAGTGTGCGGATATGTCCCTCCGGACTGAGAGAGCGTTGGTACCAGACGCTGTCGCCAGAGTCTCTACTGTTACGTTGCCCTGTCCCATCGAGTGTGTTCAACGCCGCACCACCGACAGACTTTCACCAACACTTAGACCATTGGACGTATCATCAGTCTACCACGCAAGAGAGCCTTTCTATTCGTCCGCTATCACTGTCTCTTCCATCCGGATTGGACAGTTTTCAAATTGTTACCTATTTCGGCCAGCAGGTGTCGCAAGTCGCGTTCAACATCTTCACATAAGTGGAGGCGAGGAAGAGTCGTTTCAGGGGGTCTTGTACATGCCAGGGTGTAAAAATGCGAAACAAATACGAAAACGGAAAATGTCTTCAGCAGTTACCAATGTTTTAAAAGTCCCAGCTATTTTTGTGTTATTAATTATTTTTCAGTTAACTGAAAATGTACTGACGAAAGAAATAGTAATTAATACATATTAACGTTCAGGCGACAAGGGAGGGGGGGTTTCATTCGGGGAATTAAAAAGGTCCTCGCAGTTGCTTTGCTAACAAAGCAGGTAGCAAAATGTCGGGAGAGGTATATCTCTTCTGGCTTCTGTCGCTGCTGCAGACGGTGAGTTTATCAACACAGAGAAATGCTAATGCTTTGTACTGTCTAATAAATATGATAATGAGTTTAAAGGATTGACGAGGCTGCCGGTGAGGCAGGCTTTATATTTGATTTCGTAAGCCGCATCCTGTTCCTCCAGGAGCTTAAATGACGTGGCTCATCCGTAAACCTAAAACGACTCGTAATGAAAAAGAGAACTTCTCCCTATTTCCTCTGAGCTCGGTGAATTTAAGAAACGATAACGGGCTAAAAAAAAAGCTTTTGCCGTTTATATGTTAACATGTCGATGTACTGTTTCCATAGACGGAAGTGTCATGGATACATTTTGATATCCGGTGTCATAAATTTAATGTAACATTCAAAGTCTTGTCGTTCGCAGTTCCGGGTTAAACCGCTATAAGATAGTTGAAAGGCTACTCTGTTCAAATATGAACTTCACTACCTATAGTTTAAGGCGCAGCTGGAAAGAACATTAAGCTTCCTTGGGAAATTAATCGAAGGTAAATGGACTGTCTCGAATAGCCGAGGTTTGGAAGATAAACCAAAATGACGCTCCCCTTCAGCTAAATCGTTTTGGACAAGATAAACACACCTAGTTAATGCAGTTGTAATTAAACGTTGTATGCCTTGTTTCGCTCATAATCATTAAAATAATTTGTTGCAAAGGTTTTTTCAGCCTATTGAGTATGTCTTTCATAGATAAGCCAATACTTTTTGTAAAAACAATTCTCACTATTGCCAGTTGATCAGTTCAGATGATCAGCGTATTTAGGAAATTGATGCAAAAATATCTTGATCTGCTTCGTATTTTTATATCCATTTTAAATACAAGAAGAATAAGCAAGTCTTGTTTGAAGGTTCTTCGGGTGAAAACCTTTTTCTGTCAGTGGCAAGCATTGAATTACACCTTGGGTTTGTAAAGTGGCATCTGAACAAACAAGAAAACTTCTATAACTGTCTTTTTTACAAGACTGATTTGGAGATGTGTCATCATAAAGAATTCCAGAACAAATGCCTTTCACCAACTAACAAACATGGTGGTGGAAGGTTGGGGATTTGGCCTTGTTTTGAAGCCACAAGACCATGCACCTCACAATCTTGTAAACACAGTAAAAAGTATTTTACTGTGTTTTATGCGAAGTTATTCGTTCTAAATGTGATCTTTTTGAGTGCACTGTATATGTATGTAGGTCTGTATTATTTGCATAAAGTAGCCCACTGTTTTCAATAGTTGATCTGTCTTCACCGTCCCAGTAAATTTTACCTCCTTCCCTGTCTTTTTGCCTGTCCAGCTGTCGGCGTATGGGTCTGACCTGACATCTGAGGCATGCAGGGAGCTGGGCTTCTCCAGCAACCTGCTGTGTAGCTCCTGTGACCTGCTCGGGGAGTTCAGCCTCATCAAGCTCCAGCCCAACTGTCGGCAGTGCTGCCAGCAGGAAGCCCAGATGGAAACGCGCAAGGTAAGAAGGGATTGTGGGGGCAGCTCAGGGAGACCGGAGAACAGCACTTAACTGCCTATAAAGATTCAATTGCAGCTCCAACCCTTTTAAGAGCAAGAAAAATTGAGCTGCAAACGAGGTTAATCAAAGTGTTTGGGTTGCCCTTCAACACTCTACTAAATTGCTAACAGCTACAGGATTTTGGACCAAATTGCAGGCCGTTTCCTGTCGTATAAAGAGGACCAGCCCCTTAACAGATGGCCATAGCACTTGGAGGACCTCTCTGTCGGACTCTGTCACATTTATTGACAAGGTCACATTCCTCAGCGTTTGCACTGCTGCTAAAAACAGCTTGCTCTCAGCCCTGCTGTCACTGGGTCCGTTGACTCTGCGTGCAGCTGCGCGTCAAACCGTTCCTCTCCCTCCCTCTTTGTCTTCTGCTCTAATGCTCAGTTTAGACTCCATAACCTAAAGCTTAACCCCCACCCCCCCCTCCAAGGTGTTGAAATGCCACATTGTTCAGTAGCAATCTTTTTTTTTTTTAATGTGGCGAGGAGCGGCGTCGCTGCGGTGATTACAGCCAAATCAAAAGCGGCCCCTGCTGTGTTCTGATGTATAAACAGAGTCAAGTGATGGCTGAACAACAATGCCATTTTGCTTTGATTAATTAACCCCCTCTCCTCCCAGCTTCTGTGTGTCGTATCCTAGCAACTGCATTTTCAGAGTGTAATGCACAGCTCATTACACCTCTCGATGATATCTCTGTTTTTGACAGGCACTTGGAGCCGAGATTACATTGTATTCTATTCAACTAAAAATATCCGGTAGAGCAGCAGTTAACTCCCGCTGCACTGAAAGGGCACCAGTAGAAATGACAGTGTCACTAAGCACATTTTCTCCTCAGACAGCCCCAATTATCTCCCTTAAGAATTCCATTCAGCCTCTGCTTCGCCATAAGAGCTGCATCATTAAGCCCTCGGAGAAAGGGCTCATTGATTAGCAAGACTCGCCGAGCGCGGAGGGCATTTAGGTTCCCGGTTTTCAAAGGTGCTCTTTTCTGCGGAGCACCTGCACGTGGCAGCTCCTCGGCTCCCCTGAGTGTGCTGATGCATTGTCTGTGCAGGGCGGTTGAACCTTTGTCGGTCTCTTAAGTCTGCTTGGTGCGAAATGGATGACAATAACTTATGAAACCAATTTTTAAGGAATTGGATCAGCTCGTGCTTAAGTCAGTCTAGCTTTTTGTTTTTCTTTTTTTTGTTTTTTTTTTGGTTTTCAGGCTTATAACTGCGGGACAGATTGACGACCACAGTTGATAAGTACTGAGTTAATGTTATTTAAATTTTTTAACCAGGATTTTTTTTCTTAAGGCCTTTGTCTTCTAACGAAGTACATTTTAAAAGGCGATTTCAGTTCACCTCTCGTTTTACTTTATTTGAAGGCTCTGATTACACATAGCCATAAATTTGTTAGATTGGCTTTTTAAAAGACATTTTTTAAAGTTTTTTTGGTTCCCTCAACTAAATGGCAGGTATATCTTTCTATATCCTTTTTTCGGGGGGTTCATAACATTCAAAATTACTTGTCCTGTAAGTCATTCCAACAGTCAAAATCCTGTTAACTCAAGCAGTCGTATAAGATGGGTGGAAATGCCCTGAGAGGACCAATTTCAGAAGGCAACTTTGTGCCAGATATTGCATTAAAAAGAGCAAACTATAATCCTTATCTCTTTATGGCATATAAAACTAAATAAAAATAAGTGTAAATAGAAGCACATCATAATTATGAAGGATTATTGGGTTAATAGTTTTGAATGCATTTTTATGCATATAAAATTTCCATTAATTAAATTATTTTGCTTGGGACTTGTGCTTCATAAGTTTTATCCAAAATTGAGAGAACTGTTTTTATAGCTGACTTGTCTTTGTTAAAAAGAACAAAAAAAAATTCAGTTGGCACATAGTTTTTGATTTCCTGCACTTTACTTCTCTGAAGCGAGTCTCTGAAAACTATAAACGGAAGAAGAGGTCTTGTAAATCCAAAAAATACCTTCTTAAATATTATTTTTAGGAATCTTCTCATTTTCCTGGGGGATTATAGGGTGCTTTGGCATTTTGCATAAGAGAAGCTTAGGTTTCCAGCAGAAGTTGCTATGGCAATACGCCCCAGCAAGGAAGTGAACTCCAGGTGCAGCCTCACTAAGACAGTAATCCAGCTTCACTATGCAGGCCCTGTTATCACGTCTGGTTACCTATTCCTCATGTTTCTCTTTCTTTCTTTAAAAGAAAAAAAAGAATAAATAAGGCTATATGTCTGTTTTGTTTGTCTCATTTAAAAAAAAAAAAAAAAGTTTTATTTTGTTTTTTCCAAGAGGTCGGAAGACGGATTATTTAGTATGTTGTTTTTAACAATACTGCCCAATCTGGCCTGCTCAGCACTCTGATTCCTGCACACAGCGCAGGGTCCGGAAACGCTGCCCTGACACTCCCACTTTCCCCTAACTTATCGTCCGTTGGTGCTGCAGCTTTGATTACAAGTGCGCCTTGCACAAATGATCATCCATCAGCCTCTGCTCCATATGCACGGGCTCGCAGTTTAATGACCCCCGAGGAGTCGCCCGGACAGTTTTATGAATTGGCCTGCCTGCATCAAATTGCTCCTCCAGGCCAGACATCCAGCCACCAGCACCACCAGGGTTGATCCATTCTGCCTGAGATGTGTAGGGGAGTAGGGGGGGGGTAAACTCCCCCTGTGAATGACCTACGGCTATCTTTTTCTGCTCGCAGCTTTATGCGGGCGCCATCCTCGAGGTGTGCGGATGAAAACTGGGGAGGTTCCCCCAAGTCCAAGGTGAGTCCTGCTTTTGTTCCCTCCAGTTTGGTGGTCAAACAAACCCGCCTGCAGGAAGGTTTTCGCGGAGCCGGTCCAGCGTAAGCAGGCACTTAATCCTGCGCGTCGTAAACGTCTGAAGGCCCGTCCGTGCCACACGGCTGTCGTTTGTCTCCTCGAGCCTCGCCAGACGTGTGATTTCAACTGCCCCCCCCTCAGCTGTTAACGCTGCATTCTCTGGAAGCTTCACAGCCCGCTGTCGTAAAACAGAAAAGCTAACCCACTGATCCTTTTCAGCTTTTGTCAGGAGCGACAAGCCGAAGATGTTCAAGGGTCTTCAGATCAAGGTAGGGCCAGATTATTGTTTTTAAGTTAAATCTCAATATTATTAGATTTTTTTATCTTTTTGAAACATTTGCATTTTTAATTTTGTTCCCTGTTTTCCTTCTTTCCCCATTTGCCGCCTCCCGTCACCGTAGTACGTCAGAGGCTCAGATCCTGTGCTTAAGCTTTTGGACGATAACGGGAACATCGCTGAGGAGCTCAGCATCCTAAAATGGAACACGGACAGCGTTGAGGAGTTTTTGAGCGAGAAGTTAGATCGAATATAGATGTTAAGAGTTCACTTTTTTCCTCCCTTTTTTTATGTTATGAATATAAAAGTTACCAGAAGCAGGGAAGCTTTTTTTATGCTTTTTTTTTTTTTCAATCTGTGTCAATTGACCATGTAGTTCTTTATAAATTTTCACACAAACTGGCCTTGATAGATGTTGAAGGCACTGCTCCAAATGGCTGTTGTTTTTTTTGTTTTTTGTTTTTTTGTATGAATTTCATTAATTACTTTTCCAAGTGACTCATATCTGATGCTGGGAACTTTCAAAGAGCATAACTGTAATTTTCCCAAGTGAATTGTAGTTTGGTTTGAAAAAAAGATCCCTCTGTGTGTCTGATATTCTTGTATAATTATTTTTTATAATGCTCAACGTTGTGAATGATGGAGGTTGGAAGAGCAAATGAAGCCATGTTCCTCTTCAGGCGCAGATGTTTTTGCTGAGGCACACGTTGGTGAAGACCTCACACGAAACCAGTTCTGGGATGTGAGCTCTGATGTGAATTTGTGTGTTAGCTTTTTTTTCAGCATCTTCTGCCTTGAAGAGAAACTGGGTTTTGCTTCGGAGGCTTGTTTACAAGCTGGGTGATGGTTATAAATATGCAGCAATAAAACCATTAAAAAAATTCTCTGGTAGATTCTTCTGTCAACATGGTGTCCTTATTTTTTCTCAATAAAAACAAGCAGAGAAAGCTTTTCTCAAAACATGGTTTCTGACTGCTACTCTTGTTCAAATCAGACTGGCTGGACTTTGCTGACATCTACTGGTAACCAGTGACATTTCAGCCCAGCTGTGGGAAAAGGGGCCACTTTGAAGCTTCTGAAACACAAACAAGATGCAAATGCTTTAGAAGCAGGGCTGTAAATATGGTGAATATCTGTTAAGATGTTGCCACAAATCCAGTTTTTATCAGGGGCATTGGACATGATGACATGAAAACTGTCCAAATCTAGACATCTTATCGGTCCTGGTGGACAGGAAATGAAGTTGTAGATCCAGTTACATGAAGTTTTTTGATTCCTACTTAGGGCTGAACTACTTGGTAACTTCCAAACACAAAAAAGTAGCTGATGGCTTAAAAAATTTTGGTCCAACATTCTACTTGGTTTAAGAAAATAAATTGTTTCATTTAAGTGGCGTCATTTAAAGCATGAACCCAAAAGCAGACTGATCTGTGTGAATGGGTGAACATTTTTTTAAAAGTTTATTTAAAAGGGGAGAGGGGGTGGATAATTGGTTGTGCGTTCACAGCTGATCTGCTACTGGGCGTCTTTATTAGAGGAGAGATGATCAGTGAGGGCCAGGTGGAACAGATGCTTAAGTCTATGCTTTTGAAGTGAATCTTATATTTATCCTGGTCTTGTAGAAGAGCGGTTGCCAGGGACTGCTCTGACGTTTGTTTGAGGAGGTTGAAAGGTCAGCGCAACAGGTTGGTTGAGTCAGACTTCCCACCACTGGTCACAGATCCACGTGGTAGTCGTGGAACGAGAACCACGATCGGGAGCTGTAACACAAAGGTGAGCAAGGAAAGTATCACAAGAGGGTGAGCCTGGATTACCACAGATACGGTGAGACAATCCGGCAACATCTGCAGCTCCAGCCACTCCTTAGGAACCCAGCACATAACGAAGCCTGATGAGAAGTCGTTGGTCCGGCAAGGGGAGCTCAGCAGACTCTGCCCCGCCTTAAACCCAAAAAACACAATCTACAATTCCGACAAACTTACAAATATCCAGTTAATTAAATATTCCACCGATTTTAACGAGTGCTCACCTCCATTTCCCATTTTGATCTACCTCTTTGAAAGCCAGAGAATCCAGACAGCCACTGGTGATCAGAACTCCCACCCCAATTAAGGGTTGTGCCAGCTGGTGACAGATGAGAGGTGGGCCCAGTGTAAGCATGTTAGAAGCCAGCAAGATGAACAGGATGTTACCTGGGCATTCCTCCCACGCCCCCTCTGGTTCCTCCATCTGTGCCTCATCTGTCGCTCTGGTGAGTACAATGAAACTGTCCGCAATATAATTGGCACCCAGAAGCTTCTTTCTCTCTCTGTCTCTCTCTCTTTCTCACAAACACACACACACACACAACTGAGGAAAGCATGGACAGACACAGTGATTCATTTACCATGTTCAGAGGCTTTACTGCTGGACTGTGTCAATAATAATCAAAGATTCAGGCTAGTAAAATAGCCTTGTGCTTATCCTCACAACTGACTTCACGCCCCACGGGTAATAAACATTTTGATGCTGGGCTCAGTCATCATCGTCTGGGCTTAAACTGCATGGAAAGCAGACATTTGTTAGATATTAAACTTATTATTAATTCACTGAGACTTGCTTTCATAAAGAAATCAAATAAAACACTGTATGATACCCACTGTATTACAGGAGACAAATATCACGAGAACCATGAAAATCATTTAGGAATCGGCAGTTCTGACTATGAGAAGATTTCCTGATAAGAGGAAATTTCAGCGGCACATTTGAAAAAAACATTATTTTTTTTACATTATACAACAATATTTAGGATGTAATTTTCTGTAAGCTCTTTGTCCCTTTTGTTTTCCAGTACAAAACATTAAACACATTTTATCATGAGTTCCGGGTTGTTTTCTGAAATGTAGTTTTGGATGCTTTTGTTTTTATTTTTTTCTCATTTTTGAGTTTTCCCCTATGGTTTAGATTGTTGTGCAATCTGTTTTGTGCAGTTGCATTTGTAATTTGAAATATTTTTCTTGTTGATATTTGGCTTGTTTCTATGTTCTTAGCTTGATTTCCTTTGTCTTGACTTGTTTTGTTGTTGTTGTTTTTGGTTCCTTTTCATTACCTACAGTCTCCAGTTGCCTCTAAAGTGCAGTTATCAGCTCTACTCCCCTGTTTTTTTCTAATGAACAAAATTTTGGTTAATCTTCACCTGCTGTTTCCTGTCTGCGCGTGGTCCAACTCCATCCACAAACCTCTGTTCACCTTGATAGCCCTGTGACAAATTCAGAGAGAATCTTCATTCCAGACAATTAAATTAAATCAAGTTGTCCTTCACATTTCACATAGCCTCCTTAATCGGTGCTTTTTGGAAAAAGACAGGTTAATCCGAAGCTCATCCTTCCATTGATAACTGTATAGTCCAACAGAAATTGGAGAGGCATGGATTTTTTAATTTTTTTACTCAGGAAAAAACTACATTCCACATATGTTTAATTGTTTGGCAGCAATAACTCTACTTGCACCGAATAAATTCTGTGTGTGGCTTGTCCCATCAGGATGCCGTATAGCAGGAGACATCTGTGAATCCAAAAAATGTTGTTTCACAGTTCTGCTACAGATCCGGGTGTAAACAGATGTTATCAGGTACCCCTTATAGGTCCCTGACACTGTGATGAGGTGAGAGATATGGTTTAGCAGAACTTGAGGCGCCAATGTGTTTGTTTTTTTCTCTTCAAAAGTTAGCAAGCTATACTGGAGGCCATGGCAAACCCCAGTAGAACCTAGAACTGATGAAGATTTAATTAACTTAAGCAAGATGATCACCATGATAGCCATTTTGAGTTGCAGGGGAAATTGGTCCCATTCCTCTGCCTGAGAGGTCAAAATGTCCATGGGGTAAAGATGTTATTCACCATTAGTTTAAAGACAATAAGAACTAATCAAAAGCTATTTAATCATCCCATCACAGGTTCTGCAATCCTTCTCCACAGAGATGTGGTGTGCACCACAAACTGTGCCCAGAAACAAAAGCTCAGAGGTTTCAGTGTGAGTGATCATCTCACTTCCTAACTGTGAAACCAACAGTTCCTCATTTCCACAGTTCAGCTTTTTCACTTTACCACTTTGTCAACAGCCAGGAATGAGATACGTTTCTATTATTTTCCTATGGACAGCCAAGCTTGATCACACATGTTTGTTAGTTGCCATGTCGAAATTTAAGCTCTTTACTTTTTGTCCATGTAATTCTCCTTCTCAGGGGAGTCAGAACTGGCAGAAATCTGACATGATACAGTTGTAATTAAACTCTTTGTGATTGTGACTGTTCTGATCTAATATTCAAGTTTCCACCATATAAAGCTTTGTTGGTCATTCTGTCCTAAGGTGATTACTGTTGTGTACAAAAAGAGGAATGTGTCAGACAATCAAATGCTTCCAGTTTCGAGGATGTACAAGTGACTGAGAAAGCATTGTAATTAAAAAGGAGCTCCAATCAAAAATCAACCTTTGATTGTAAAACAAAATGTGTTGACACATTTTATGCATTATTTTATTAAGGAGACACGTAGGCTATGCCATGATGTGAAGCAAATGACCCCGGAAACAATTGTGCTCCTCTCATCATACCTGGAAAAGAAAAGAAAAAAAATAACCTACCTGTAGAGATGTCCTGGGGAATAATCCTTAGGTGTAAAAAAAAACGTATTAAAAACTTCCAGATGTTTCAAATCGCTCAAAAACATTCTATTACCTCTTCAACAATGACAAACGAAGTATTTCTCAGCTTAGTGTTTTTAATATCATGTCAACATGTACAGATGAATTCAATATATAAGTAAAATCCTCGCAAAATTACAGCCAGTGCATTTCAAGCACCCACACAAGAGAAAGGTTTTCTTTCGGGATTGTTAAAAGTTCTTTTGGTATTAATGTCACATCACAAAGTTCGCTGTTTATGTTTTTCTTCTTCATTCTTTAGTTCCTGCGCGCAAACGTCTCCCCCTTTGACCACCGAGAGTCCTGCAGAGTTTTTGGCCGTCACAGAGACGCGCCTGGCGGGGTGTAGGAGCCGCTCTTGCTCATCCCTCCGGGAAGCAGAATGTAAGCCACCTGGGGCTGCAAACTGGCCGCCGACCAGGCGCTGCAGCTGCACGAAGTCACGTATCCCGGGCCGGCAGGTGACGGGGGGATGTGCTGCCCGGGGCACGCCACGGCCCCGAACCCTGCGCCCTGGTACCCAAAGCCGTGCGCGCCGTAGGGCAGTGCGCCCGCGGGCACAGTCTGCGGCATCTCCGCCGCCATCCGCTGGACAGCTCCCGCGCTGAACTGGGTGACCGGGTCCAAGAGAGAGAATGACGAGGTGGGGGCGAGAAGAGCCCTGGCTTTATCCCCGGGGACGAGAAAAGAATCTATCGAAAAGCCCTTCAAGTGGTCCGCTGCGTCCCCGAACAGAGACGGCAGCGGGAAAAGGAAGCGATCCCTCTTAAAGGGGCTTTTGGGTTTGCGCCGGGGTCTGTACTTGTAGTCCGGGTGCTCCTTCATGTGCTGAGCCCGCAGTCTCTTGGCCTCGTCGATGTAGGGACGTTTCTCAGAGTCGGAGAGCATCTTCCACGCCGCGCCGAGTCGCTTACTGATTTCAGAGTTGTGCATCTTTGGATTTTCCCGGGCCATTTTTCTCCTCTGCCCTCTGGACCAAACCATGAAGGCGTTCATGGGTCTCTTTATGTGATCTAAAGGTTTTGCCATCTCAGGAACTTCCAAGCTGATTTAAACTGGGTTACCCGGGGTAACTTACCCCTTCAAAAAGCGCATTCTCCCCTATGCGTAAAAGAATAACAGGCAAAGTCTATGGGATTTCTGTGGTTAAGAATATACTTTCTGTGTCTTTTTTAGGAGGAGTGACTGGGAGTCCAAACTGACTGCGGCATTTTCACAGTTTAACTGAAACCTACATAAATCTAAAGCTTCAATAAGGGAATAAATGGAAGTCACACGGGACCAAGTCAGAAGCTTGTTATGGATGATGCGGGGCATGTCATCCACTCATCGCCACACCACTGTCACGGAGGGCCAAGCCAATGGGAAAGAGAGGGAGCACTGTAATCCTTTTAAATACAGAAAGCGTGACTGTAAGCCTACCACGTTTCAAGGGGACACCCCTTTTCTCTCCTCCAAATTCCCACCGAGCCAAGCAAGGCACAGAGTATCGGGACAACACAGGCTGAAATCCTGAAATAGTTGGGAAAAATTCCATACTCCATTTGTGCTGCATGTATTGTTGAGCATACAAATCTGATTTCCAAAATAATCAAGTGACCTCAAAAGATCTCAAAGGAATATGACAACCTTCCTCCTCTAACTAAAACTAAAAATAACCTATGCGATTTTACTATTCAATTCCTTATCCACAGATCCCCAAACTCACAGCACAGCTGTGAGTGTTTAAAGTAAAGTATCTGGATAAAATTTTATATTCTATGAAAAATTTCCAAAAAAAACGTTCCACGTACCTCTGCAGGTTTGTTTTATGGAGCATCTCTCCATTATTCATGTTAAATCAGTGTTAAAGAAACACTGCTGATCATTTATTTCGCTCATTGATAGATTAGAAAGTACTACAAAGATTGACAGGAATTTTTCAAAAAGGTCGGGGACTAAAAAATCAATGAATCCATCTGAACAAAGTCGTTCTGAATTGATGAGCCCCAATTCCAAATCAGGAAAAGATATACTTGGGGACAATTTAGCATTATAAATTGAATTATGATTTACTACAAAACTGTAACTTTGTTTTGTATTGCTTGTCAGTGTTTTAATTCTATGCGCAAAACTACGTGCAATTTCTGCAGATGTCAGGGACTTGAACACAACTTACAGAAAATGTATGAACAATAACAAAAAGCACTGTGATACTAAAGAACCTTAAATTAAACTTGAGGAAAAAAGCCTAAACCAAAAAAAACATGAACATAGACACCGTATGGGAAACAAAACAGTACAGACAACAATGAGGATCTGACAAGGACAAAACATGGAGCTTGGAGCACAGATGAGAGGAGTAGAACCTATGAAAAGAATGGACGGGAACGTTGGGGAACTGTGACATGATGAACAGGATCTAAATCCAAAACAGAAGACCTGAACAAAGGAAACAAACCTAGAACATAGCAACAAAAAATGTCAAAAAAGCATGGAGTAATCCACAGATCACAGAAAGTACAAACATTACAAACTCTGAAATGGAATAAACAGTCACCAGGACAAAAATCTACAAAGAAATCAGAAACTATGACACTAAACAACATGACCCAAACTGACCTAGCCATCCAGCCAATGATCCTGAGAAGAATTATGATATAGAAAAGTCCAATCAGAACTCGCACAGCTTCGACAAATACAATTCCTTAATCCCTGAATCCTCAGCACTGGAATTTCTTTGAGGTTGTTGTAGGAGAAAATACAGAAACTTTTCACGGTGACCAAAACTTCAAAGTCTACAAATTTTTTTTGAATGTATTGTAGCCTTCAAATGAAACAATTGTGTGTAAGTCAACAAATATGAAGTCAACAAGAACAAAATATCTTGTCATGGTGTTTGCATTGAGATCAAAGTCAAAGTAAGGATCAACCTTTAAAAAGAAAAAATGTAATCATTTTTCTGGTTATACAAATCACCCACTGCACTGTATCATTATGCACAGCTTCAAGTGTAATTGCTGGATAATCGCTCGGAGTGTATACCACTCAGAATGCCCATTTTACAGGAAGAAATCTGATGCCATCATCCTGAGTGTCCAAGTGGAAGCTTCCGGACCACCTCGAAAGCATCTGAAATGGCGCCTGCACAAAAGGGATTATATCCCTTGAAAAAACACATTGTGTTTTTCTGTGGACAGACCTGCTGGTGGCTGGTTGTGGTTCAGGGTTGAGGTTTTGGTTGCAGCGATAAACTTAGATATCAGGGTACCGGCAAGGAGGGGGCCTTTATTTCATTTACCTCCCACCATCAAAGGCGCCACAGGCCTCTTCAAAGGCAAATAAACGGACATAAAAGATCTAGTTGTGCACAAGACACCAGTGGGGGAGGCGATAAGATGTTTTCAGAAAGGTTTTCTTTTTCTTTTTCTTTTTCCCCGGGTTTCCTCGCAGCAGACGGGCCGGAGGGATAAAATGATTGGCAGCAGGGGTAAGACAGCTGATCTGTCTCCTCAGAGCTCTGCCGTTATCAGCTTTATTGTAGGTTCAGGCAAGCTTCCACGCAGGAGGCACACACTGGCACACAGAGACAATTATGACTTCCTCAGAGGGACCATGTTTTAAAGAGTTTTTTGACAGCAGAGAGAAAGCTGTTTGAGGACGGCCACGCGTGAGGTGGGTTAAGTACAGGAGCGCGTGGAGAAATGATCCATTTGGTTTCAATCTCCTCAGAGCCCTCAGTTGTTTTAGCTGAGGAAATAGTGTCGCATTTTGTGTTCCTGTCAGTGTTTTGGAGCGACTTCTAGCAAAGGGCAGCGTTTCAACTCCGGAGAGATGAGGGGGAAAATGTGTAATAAGAAAACTGCCAGCAGCTCAAAATGACCGTCGTAATCCGGTTATCCCTCAGGCTCTAAAGATACTGGTCCTCTCCTTGGGAGTCTATCTTTTCTTCTTATGTCAAAACTGTCCTCTGTGCACTCAGGTGGATTAAGGAGTCACACTGTAGAAAGAAATTGACAGGTACAGGAGGACCTAAAGGGTGAAAAGTAAATGGAAGTCAGCAAAGAGAGGGAGGCCGGGCACTTGAGCCAGGGAGCACCCTGTTTGACAAGAAAGGAATCTATCAAGTCCATTGAACATTAATGGAATAAGAAATGCCTTCTCCAGTCTGTGGTCTTTCTCAAGATTTGTTATGCCTTTTTACAAGTCAAACGGGGCTTTTTAATCTTTTAGGAGTTCTCCTCTTCTACTTTACCGCAAGCCCACAACCACTGGCCCTGCCACCCCCTCTAAACTAATCTGGCACTTTGGAAACAGTCACACAAATTTAAACACACGGGGCATTAATCGGTTTTCTCTTCACTGATGTCCCTGAATGTTTGAGTCAGACTGTGTTGAGTTATGGGAGATTGGTTCATCCAGATTTATAATTAATCTTTAACTACATTCTATTCTATTAGGTCAGACTGGGAATGGCGAGATGTGTTAGTCAACCAACTGGCAAAGATACTTCTTGTTGCCTTGTGAGGATAATTTACCTTGTAATTTTATATTTGTGTTGTAGAAATACTGGACACAATTTTGTCCATTGAATAGCCCCAATTTCAAATTAGTTGGGATATTGTGTAAAATAATATATATAAATATAACAAAGAATACTGTGAATGTTTCTTTTTTTAGATATCTTTGGGAACAGGAAAGCATATCGGACAAACGAATATTTAAACGTCACATCAGTCTTTATGGGATTTGCCTTTTTCATGTTTCATAGACCACACAATCAGGTAAATCATTTTATAATTTTCTAAACATGGGAGAGAAAAAAGTAGGCATAGTCCAAACAGTTGCAGCCATCTTTCCGTATGCATCTAACTTTGATATATATTAGAATTAAAAATGAAAGATTAAGAAATTCTAAGAAAGAGAAATAAGTCAACTAAATGAAATCAAACTTAAAGACTGTTGAATGATTAACAACATTGTCACATGGCTCTGATACACAATGCAAAGATGCATCTTCAAATAGAATAACTTCTTAGTGGTTTCATCTTGTCAGGCTATTCGGTGCTCTGCAACACAACTAAAACACTAATAGTTAGAGATTTTGGAGCCACTGAAACTGTATTTTTGTCATCACAAACTGATGAATGGATTTATATCTGAAGTATAAAGCTCAGATGTGCTTACAGTTAAAATTTTTGTCCCTTCAGCTCCAAGTAAACCCTCTGAAACCCCCCCCCCAAAAGAAAAAAAGATCAGCTCTGACAAAAGTTTCTGACACTTCTGAGAAGTCCATTAGGAAACATTTCAGGGGGAAAATCCTCAAGATTTTCGCTGCTCTGGGGAGGATTTCACTAAATCTTGTGCTTATTCTCATGATACTTAGGAAAAGTGAAGCGGTTTTAATAGCTTTACCCCTGACACATTGATGGTGGAATATGCCTTGGCTCTATGGCAGATAGCTTCAATCCGAGGTTGAGGGCATGTGGGTGGTTGGATGAGCCGGTCTGTTCCTCTCTGCCTGCCAGTACTCTTTCATAAGGCCCCATCTCAACAAAATTAATACACTTCCCTCAACATCTATCTAAGGATAAACCTGAGAGCCACATTAAAGTGGCAGTCACTATCACCCAGCTTGTAATACAACCGAGTCAGCAGCCAACAAGATACATTTGCAACCAGGCAGCGACTCGGTGCCACAGAAGCAGGAGATTTAGAACATCCTGCAGTAAATTAAGCGCTTCTTGAAAAAAAAAAAGGTGCCGGCTAAGCAGGCAGCTGCTTACTTTAAGTGACATGCTGGTGATGTGGTGATGAGAGTTGGTGTGATGGTGAGAGGAGAGCAATGAACTAGGAGTATGAAGTGCTTTTCTCATTCTGGTTCTTGCAAATCTTTCACATTCACATAATGTCTCTGTGGCATGTGACATTTAATGGTTATCTCTAAGTTTGAGGTTAACCTAGTCCGTGCTGTTAGTTGTACATTCTGACATTTTATGTCAATTATTTAAATTGTTGAAGAAAACTTTCAATCTTCAGGTGGTGACGTTACCTAGAGCTGTACCAATATGTGTCTAATTTACATAGGAATGGGAGATTCCTAACTAACGGTGAGCATTATTCTTTTTACTTTTAGTTACCTTTTTAGTTAGCTTTTTAAAAAACATAAACCGATATTTAAAGGTTTTGGGTCCTTTGCCTTTTAACCCACAGTTCATACTGTGCTGCACAGCTCTGTGAACTTTTCAAACATTAACCGGTGTGTCAAAGACAATCATTACATAATCCTGATAAAAGTACAAAATATGTTGTTTAACATTCATTTCCCCATGCATTTGTGCCCATTTGAAATTCATTACCAAAACTTCAAAAATATAAACAGTTCATGTTCTGCAAGAGATGTGAAATCCTTGTAATGACTGTTCATACCAATGTCTTTATGCCTGCGTCCTCTTCACTGAAGAATAAGATTCAGCCCATCTGTGTAAAACACAGGAATTATCAACATCTTTCCCTGCCACATTACCAGGGTGGATACAAAAAAGATGCACTTAAAAATAAATGGAAGCTCACACACCTCCCAGTATGAGGCCACTCTACAACGAAGAGTGTATGGCACCACTAAGAGGCTTATGGAAATAATGGAAATAGTGTAGCCCCTGTGGAGATGATATGCTCACTGCCACAGAAAGGGAAAGAGGCTGGTATTTACTAAGATAGCTGCTGGACTCATTTTAAGCAGAGCAGTGGCTGTCCTTTGCAAGGCTGAAGGGACGGGAGCAGAGATGCTGTCAAAACGGCAAGCTTAGATAAGCTCCTACAGGGTGAGGACAGAGAGGCATCAAGTGAGCATATTTCTAAGTCGTCTGATACTCTTCCTGGGCCTGTTACTTCGATTTTTTTGTGGAAAACAATCACAGGGAGGTAGATAATGGGTGATGTTCATGTGAAAAAAGAGAAAAATCTGTTTTTTTCTCAACGTGTGGAGTTGTGATAAGCTAGGAAACAAGTTCAAAACTCTAAAGAAATGCATCCCTTACCCCACTTTCTCCACTTCTCTTAAGTAAGTGGTAAAATTCTACATGGGAGGCAAGACTCTCAAATCTTAGTCAAATCCAAATTACATTTTCTGATTTTGTGGTGATTGTTTGCTGTTGCTGAAGTACTAAATCTTATTAAACAGACAAATGTTAATACCTTATAAAATGTAACATTCTTAAACTTCAGATGAGATTTGGCCAAAGAAACATTGAGGGCTCGACAACTAATTTACTATTTAATCACACATTTGATGAATGCTTTTCTGAAATCAGGCAGCCCTGCGATGGACTGGTGGACCGTCCAGAGTGTACCCTGCCTCTCGCCCATTGACTACTGGGATAGGTTCCAGTCCCCCCTGCGACCCCATTAGGGAACAAGCGGTTACGATAATGGATAGATGAATGGATGAAATCAGGCACATTTCCAATCTCATACAAGCAAGCTCTGGAGAGAAACCTTCTCTCCCACTGACTCAGGTGGAGAACTAACAGTCAGTCTCTCTCTTCCTGTTTCTATCAAAGACTATTAGAAGGGGAGCCTTTGAGCAAGTCACAGAATAGCTATAACAAAACAACCTCTTTGATACAAACCAATCTGGGTTGAAAAGTCGCCACTCTGCTAAAACCGTTTTGCTGACTACGACAAAAGCCTTAAAAGAAACCGGAGCAACAGCTAATTCCTCGGTACTTGTCCTTCTCAACTCATCAGCTGCATTTGACACAGTCAATCATGACATCCTTCTGTCTACACTCTTGGGCGTGGGCATCACAGGGAAACCTCCTGTTGTGATTGTACCTCACTGTTTGATCATTCAAAGTATCCTGGCTTGGTCACGCCTCTGCAGTGCACCACCTTGCTGCAGGGGTCCCCCAAGGTTAAGTACTAGGACCTCTTCTCTTCTAAACATACATCCCCTCACTGGGCAAGATCATCCACTTAAATGGCTTGTCATACTACTTCTATACTGATAGTACCGAGCTCTATCTGTCGCTCCCACCCGATGAACACGTGTTCTCAGACTGTGTCTGAGATATCAAAAAGGATGAAAGCCCATATCCTCCAACTGAATCTCTCTTAAACTGAACTCCTTGTTTCCACCCAAACCAACCCTTCACCACAGTATTTACATCCAAACTGAGTCACTATAGGTTGCTGCATCAAAGGCAGCTGGAAACCTAGATGTCATGACCGATGACCAGCTGACCTTCAAAGCTCATGATGGCTCTTTTGCTCGATCGTGTCACTTCGTGTGAACAAACATACAAAAGATCCAGTCGTACCTAATCCTACATGCCACCCAGCTTACGGTGCAGTTGATGGTTATCTCCTGTCTTGACTATTGCAAGACTCTCCTGATTGATCTCCCAGCCTGTACTGTAAAACCTCTGCAGATGGTGCTTAATGCATCAACAGGTATGGTATTCAATCAGATCCAAAAAGTTCCTCTCACGTCAAATTCAAGTCACTGATGTTAGCCTACAAATTACTTAGGAGTACGGCTCCCATCTACAGGAATACTCGGGCAAAGGCTTATGTCACATCTCGGCCACTGCGGTCATCAAAGGATTGTTGTCTAGCAGTGCCTTCTAAACAATCCAGACTCTTGAAGTTCTTCAGACAGCATCTCCTCCTGTACCTCTTACCCTGTACTTCATCACCCCTTCTACTACTCTAACTTTACTTCCCTCAGTCGCTACACTGTCACCACTGTTGCCTCCGACAGTGTGACTAGTGAATTTCTTCTATGTGGCTTATTGTTAGGTTGATGCTAACTCTAATGTTGTATTTGCATTGTGAGTCTACAAACAGGATCCCTGAACCACAAACCAATTCGGGACTTAATAAATTAGAATTACATTATTTTTTCAAGAAGTATACATGAAAGGGAGAAAGGATATAGGTTAGCGATCAGCTAATGCTTTTGGATCATCATTAGTTTTTGTGTGTGTGTTTAGTGTGTGTCTCTTTTGTCTCTATGTGGCCCTGTGATGGACTGGTGACCTGTCCAGGGTTTACCCAATTTCTCATCCAAAGACTACTGGAATAGGCTCCAGTCGCCCCACAACCCTACCTGGTATAAGCAGCTATGGATATTTAAGGGACGGACGTATAGAGAGAATTCATTGTGGACATATAATTTTGTGCCTACCCCTTTTTCTTTGTTTTTGCCTCCATCTGTTGTTAATGAGTATTAGTGTGTGTAAAAGGTTAGGGTGGGCTTCCACTGCTAGGTTTTCTGGATATTGGTGATTTGCTTCCCAAATGTAAATACGAAGTTGGCTCCACAAGAGTGGAGTATGATAACAGAAGGGCCTTGTATCCCGTTTTACTTTTAGGAGCTATCAGAACTACATTCATAGAGAACTGTGCTCCGTTGGTAAAACATTACACTTTGAAATCTTCAAAACATGCTACAGTTTAGACATTTAGAGCTTTAGTGTGAGGTGTCAATTTAAAAAAATTATTTCACATTTATAAGCAGGCCAACAAAGATAAGATAAAACTAGAGATTTTTTGACTGTCATGCTTGTTCTCATTTGAACTCCGGGTGTCAGGTTTTTCAGAGAGAATTTTGGGACAGCCCACGAGTAAAGGATTACAGTGGTATTACAGTGGTTCGATCATGAAATAGAGACATTATCACTCTGAGACAGGAGGCAGTGTTTCATGTGTGAGTCAAAAAACACATCTTGGTTAAAAATGTCACCAGTGAAAGACTTTCAGTTCTGCAAAGGCTTAATGGGTTTAATAAACCTGACTGTTGATGCTTGTTGAGGTGTGCATAAAGCATGCCAAGTGAAGTTTCAAGGAGGCCACCACTCTTCTTGCTGCTCAGTGGATGGAAGCTTGCAGGTCGAAAGAAGGAAACTTCTGTTTTCTCTGAATTGAGAAGCGGAAAATTGAATATTTTAGCTCTCCATTACATCCTTGTAGTTTAACCAACAGAATTGTTTCATGTTCTATGTGACACAGATAACTACTTCCTGTTTTGGTGTGAGGCCAAGTTTAAAGTAGTGGCAATGAGGAAATGTGGACTTTTACATTTGCTAAGCTGCTCTATGTAACATTTAACAATAATCCTCAGTTTCAATCAAGAGCTATTAGATTCAGTTTGCAGTTTAGTTACGTACCTCTTTTTTTTACACTCATGCACATGTATGATTTATTCAAGTATCATTATCCAGTTTTG
This sequence comes from Menidia beryllina, assembly GCA_013363375.1. Taxonomy (NCBI): domain Eukaryota; kingdom Metazoa; phylum Chordata; class Actinopteri; order Atheriniformes; family Atherinopsidae; genus Menidia; species Menidia beryllina. Next base: position 1,054,871 of record JABUIW010000209.1, read on the forward strand.
AGGAAAACACCAACCTTCTAATTATGTTTAAACACACATAGATGCAACATATACGTTATCTATATTTAAACTTATGTGAGATGGCAATATGTGGAACAAACAATAACAGTCTACTTCCCCTAAGATTTGGAACAGTATTGAGGGGTTTTTTTTAGAAATAAAAGAAGGTGTTTGTCATCTCAAATTCTTTTGATAAAATGGGCTGGACTTAATTTCCTATAGGTGGCGCTGTGGAGTCATCTTTATACTCATAAAGCACCACAGGTAAGATAATTCAACCTTTTCATCTGAGGGAATCGGCAACATTTAAAGTCTTGAGTATAACAAATCAGCGCTGGTTGATTAAACTATATGGTGATTACTTGAAAAGCACATTAAGTATAGATAAAAATTGGGCTCGTCCGGGATTTGAACCCGGGACCTCTCGCACCCAAAGCGAGAATCATACCCCTAGACCAACGAGCCATAGACCACTGTTACGATGTGTCTGTATTTCAACGCGAGATAATAATGTGAATATGCAAGATATGTCGCTGTTCAAACATTGTAGCATAATGTTTCCTCTTTCCTCATCATTCTTTTGAGCTTGTAATAGTGTTAAGAATAAATTTTATTTTTTTCTCTTTTTGAACTTCACAAAACATGTGGGCCACAATGTAAATAGTACTTGGGATGGGTTAATCGTTTCCTATTGAATCCGATGGGGTGATAATTGCTGGTGCACACCGGAACTCTTTGGAAGATTGGAAAGGGGTAGGAAGTGTTCATTTTTCATGTGACAAATTGTTTAATGTTGTTTATATGCTATATTGTCTCTGTCGTTTTATTGCTCTCTGATGGGAGGATATTCTGTTACGTTTGTGTTGTTATTTTCGTTGTAATTTTCGCTATAAATATGCAAATTAGCGCTATTAATGTCGCGACCTTTGTGAGGTCTAAAGGTGCTAATTAGACCATTGTGTCACAGGAATACCATCCATTCGAACCATTACATTTTTTAGCTATCATACTCTTTCTCAAATAGTTCAGCACAATGTTAAATAAGTCAACCATCGTTTATGTTTGAACATTTTAAAGAAATTGAATTGAATATAAATAATTTATCACTGGGGCAAGATGCTTTTAAAGTACTTATGCATGCATGTTATTTTTTCCCTATATTTTCTATGTGGAAATTTGTTGTTTTATGGTTGTTCGTCGGTTCACAGTTGCTAACAAATTTAATGTTAAAGTGTCTCACAACCTGTAGTAAATTGATTATTTTCATTTGGCAACTATTACAACAGAGATTTTAAAAAAGGGAACTTTTTTTGTCTGCGAATAATTTCAAAGTACGCCACTGAACAAACGAATGTAGCATCCCCATCTATAGATGTAACTCCTGTAGCAAGTGTCGATATAATTGATCAGTTTTAACGTATGCCTAGCTATCATTGTTCTCGGCTCGGAACCGATCGAACCCAAACTAACAGCGAGCTCGAAGCCCTGCCTCTGCTCTCGCCTAGTGCATTGTGGTCTGTGTGCTAAAGGAAGCTGCCGCACCGGAATCTGAAGAATTTGAGGTGTCCGCCAAGTCTACTGTTCATTTGCAGCTCGTATTTCCGCTCCTTGTACCTCCGTCTTCACCATCCTCTTTGCGGCCAGACTGTAAGTTAACACGGCAATCACGAGGGATTCATCAATTATTTATCTAGAAGTGTTTCGGCGTTGCATTGTTGGCGGGCATTCACGGACTACGCTAACATTAGCTGGGTAAAGTCAACATCCTGCAGAGGAGGCTACGCGGCTGGTTAAAACTATGCTGAGCAAACCAGTTTAAATAGCTGTTAGCACGGGCTGTTAGCTTGGTAATAAGGGCTTATCTGCCCTCCCTTTGGGTTTTGACCGTCATAAAAATAGCTTATTGAATTAGCTAATATTGGTTTCAGTTGATTTAAGCATTGGGCAAGCTATTAAGGCTCTCTTAGTTAGCGTCCCTCTGTTAACTGTGTTCAACTAGCTCGTTTTAAATTAGCCTCAAAACCTAGTTGGACGCAATAATATTAGCACTCTGTCAGGGGGAAAAACAGCATCGTACATGTGTATTCTCGCATATACAAAGCCAGTTTCACCATCGTGGGTGTGTTGGCAGTTTCAGTTCACTGACAGTGTATTGGTAAAATGTAATTTACAAGTATTGGAAACTTTGTAGAGGACATTTTCAAATTACAGGGAGGAAGAGGGGTTAGCATAATAAGCAATTCCCAATCTATCATCCTCAAATCATAGCGTTGTAGTGAGAGGCAGCTGGGTGTGATGAAGAAAAGTTTTTTTTTTTTTTTTGTGGTGAGGCACAGCACTCTCACAAGTCATTCGGAGCACAGCTCAGACTTCCTGTCTCTGGCAGTGTCAGATGGGCCTTTATATGCCTCCATGAATTACCCCAAAGCAGGAAATCAAACTGTTCGGATCTGTTTTCAGCTGTGGCCCCTATCCGTCTCACCTAACTGCTCTTTCTGCCTCCAGGTTGACACAAGGAGAAGAAAATGTCTCAGGCTGACAAAATGAAGGTAAAATAAAACTTTTCCACTCTGACTCGATGAGAAATTCTTCCATATGGGGCCTAAGGCTCCTCATTCATTTTACTTATCAGTCAGGAGCTTCCTTGAAAACAAAGTAGTTTTAAAAAAAAGTTTTAATACTGTCAAGAAGACCAAATTTAATGAAGAAAGTGAATGTTTTTTAATTAATTTGAATGGTCACTGGGACTGTGAAAACCTTTACTCTGATGGTCTTGTGATTCACATGGGACTAAATGTAAATGGAGTTATAGATACGTGTGACGTCTCAAACAAAGAGTGCAGTTTTGTTAATAATGGGTTGTCCTAAACTCAATCTTCAGTAGTATGTGCTCTAGATTCTGCCTATCTTCATGTAAAAAAAAAAAAAAATAGGAAAAGATTTTTTTCTTACATGAAAGAAAGGGCTTTAAGCATGAATTCTAAATCTGTATGAGATGGTTGGTGTAAATGTTTTACCCGTTTTTTTTGTTTTACAGCAGGGACAATTCACCAACCCTGAGACCCCAGGGTATGTTGGATTTGCCAACCTTCCAAATCAGGTTCACCGCAAGTCTGTTAAGAAGGGCTTTGAGTTCACTCTCATGGTTGTAGGTGAGCGTTTTGTCAACTTTTGGTCAGCCATTTGTGAGATTTGTCCTTTTCTCCTTCCTGTTAAGTGAAGATTTGAAAGTGATGGTGTATCTCAAGATTTAAGTCTGACAACAAAAGTTGGACTTGTGTTATTACCATGAATTTATAGCTGTTTGTTTGTTTGTGCTTTTTTTGTATATTTTTGTGGGCAACGTAGGATGTGACTTCTGTGTCGTTACTCGGCTGGTATATGCAGCGTTGTAAACTCCTGACTGTGTGAATCTCAGTACTTGTGGGGAAAGGGGGAGGGTGGAAACTCCCCCAAATGCTGCTCATCCTTCTGCTTTAAAATAAACCAGAGTGGAATGTAGCCTGTGTGCCTCCAGGGACTGATTCACACAACGGACAGCAAGGCTTTCTGGGTTTTTTACAGCAAGATGTTCTCTAAGTGCTTATTTATTGAGCCCGTGACCCTGGATCATAAATAAATCAACATTTCCCTGCGCGATGAGGTAGCGGCTGTTCCAGTTAACTGATAGAAATAACAGGGTTATAAGGGATGCATGCAGTTGCATTTACAGTGAGTGCAGAACAGCAAATATGCATGTCATTTTGGTTTTTGCTTAGTAAAATGTTCAGTTAAGGATCTTGTTTCATAAATCATGGTGAATGAGCAGTTGAGGAATAATGAAGTCGTCTTCTTTCCCTGATATCTAATGATCTCTTTGAAAAGAGATCATTATATGGTCTTAAATTCCAAACAAATCACAGGTTTACCTCTGTTCTAACAGAGAACATACACAGAACACAGCATCTGTTACGGAAGTTTCCCTATAGGTGGAAATCTTGATGTCTTCTTATATCTTGCAATTTTAATAGCAAAATTGGATTCATGGTAATAAGTTTATCAGATGACGTTTTCAATAGCTAGCCCTTAACCTTAGTAGTTGTGTGACCTGCGCTGAATTTTCCTACCTTTTTTGTTCCGATGTTTAAAGGTGAATCCGGTCTTGGAAAATCCACCTTGATCAACAGCCTCTTCCTCACTGATCTTTACCCTGAGAGAGTCATCCCAGGAGCAGCGGGTAATGCGCTGCGCAGCTCTTCTACTACCACAATTTTGGTCGACTGTGTCCTTTTTAAAATTGTTTTTAATTAATTTTTTTCTCATTTTGATAGAAAAGATAGAAAGAACGGTTCAGATTGAGGCATCAACGGTTGAAATTGAGGAGAGAGGAGTGAAGCTTCGTCTCACGGTTGTAGACACGCCGGGTTACGGAGACGCCATCAACAGCCAAGACTGGTGGGATTATTTTTTTTCTTTTCTTAATCCCCCCCCCCCCCCCCCCAATACCCCTTTCTCATCCAGGCTTTTTGATTATTCAAAGCTTACTTGGGTACAGTGTTTAGCATCTTTGACTGAGCTTCTTTTGTTTATTTCATTGCAGCTTCAGCACCATCATCAGCTACATTGATGATCAGTTTGAGCGCTACCTCCACGACGAAAGCGGTTTAAATCGAAGGCACATTGTCGACAACAGAGTTCACTGCTGTTTTTATTTCATCTCTCCTCTTGGCCACGGGTGGGTCTTGCCATCTCTGAGAAAAGATGACCCCTACCAAATAAATAAAAGCTCCCTCCCGCTCAAGCAATTGCAAACATTTTATTTGTTCTTTTTCCCACTCTCCCAAAACCCAACCAGCCTGAAACCTCTTGATGTCCAGTTCATGAAGGCCATTCACAACAAGGTCAACGTGGTTCCCGTCATCGCCAAGGCTGACACGCTCACCCTCAGAGAGAGGGAGAGGCTCAAGCGGAGGGTGGGGATAACGCTCACTCGCCGTACAGAAAATGTTCCGCTTCCTGGCTCCATCTGTATCGTCACCACCATCACGGCAAGCCTGCCGGTTTTCATGGCTCTTTTTCTCGCTTCCTCATTGGTCAGATTCTCGATGAGATCGACGAGCACGGCATCAAGATCTATCACCTTCCCGACGCCGAGTCGGACGAAGACGAGGACTTCAAAGAGCAGACCAGAATCCTCAAGGTAGCCTCTTTCCAGCCTTTACAAAAACATTTGACGCATTTCCCTGAGGGTTTGGTTTTTAGGAGTTTTAATCGTATAGTTTGACTTGCTAACCTGTGACGGTACCTTCTCCTTGCCAGGCGAGCATTCCATTCGCTGTGGTAGGATCCAACCAGCAGATTGAGGCCAAAGGGAAGAAGGTCAGAGGCCGCCTGTACCCATGGGGTGTGGTGGAAGTGGAGAGCCCGGAGCACAACGACTTCCTCAAGCTGCGGACCATGCTGATGTAAGTGGCAGACGACCCCAAAAAGGCTGTAATCTAAAGCTAGAGTCAAGAAACAGAGCGCTTAAAAGACAAAACGTCATCAGTAATGAGTTTTTTTGTTTCTATTTTAACTCATCCCATAGAACCCACATGCAGGATCTGCAGGAAGTAACCCAGGACCTGCATTACGAGAACTTCCGCTCCGATCGCCTCAAACGGGGCGGCAGGTTGTCCTCCCATGGTTACATTCTGCCTCTGTCTCCTGCGTACGTACTTTGTCTGTCAGCTTGCTTCTCGGCACCTCCCCCCCACCCCCCAAACACCTCAAACAGCAAATCTTTCAGCGTACATCCCAGTGACAGCAATGTCAGTAATGGCTGTCGGGTTTATTTCCCGTTTCTGTTCATTCACATGATGCCGTCTAGTACCAGTTATCTTAGCTCTAACTCGTCATTTTGCATGTACTCCACAATATTTTAGCCGGGGTAGATGTAGCTTAATTTAACGCTGGGGAGGGGTAGTGGGCATGCAGAGTTTAAGTGACTGTATGGGTTGTGTGTCATGTAACATAGTGTAGGTTTATCATCATGTAATGCCTAATTTAGACCCAACAGATTGTTTTAGCCTGTGTTCTAAAGCCAGCCCAGGATAACACCCCCATGCCTTGCCATCTATCCAATAATGGTGGTCTGGTCTCGATTTGTCCAATCTCGTGAGTGAGCTGTCGGAGGTACTGTTTTTGTTTTTCGTCACTGGGGGAGGAAAGCTGTTCCCTAGACTTGGCACTCGCTGCTTCCTCTCTTGGATTTCCCTGCTTTTCATTCTCTTCCTAGTTTTCTGTCATAGATGCCTCCTTTTTTTCCATCATAAGCCGGCACTCCTCAATGGAAAAACTAATCCACTAACCCTTTCTTTCCCCACTTCGTCAATGTGGCTCTTGTCGTGCTTGTCTTATAACGCTTAAAATGGCACAATATGCCCAACTAGCTGAGTCATGATGTGTAACCAGTCATCGCACAGCAGCATTAACCTCTCTGACTGTGCTTTTACCAAATGGTGACATATTTTTTGCTTTATGCTGAGTAGAAGTATTAGTTTGACAACATATTAAGAGCAAAAAGTAACTACAGTTGTGTCACTGGTGCAGAAAGGCACCGGAGCCGGAGGAAATGGACAAGGATATGATCCTACAGGAGAAGGAGGCTGAGGTGAGAGATTTTTGGAATTAAAAATTTTTTTTTAGAGCTTTTAAAGTTTCTTCAATGTTACAAATATATGTATTTTTTTTACGACGCCCGGTTACAAATATTGTACAATGTTACAAATATTTTAAAAGGGGTTGATGAAAATAGACTTAACTGAACATGATCACTTCATATAAGTTGCTTTGACTGTTGTGAGGAGTTGTATCCTTTAGTCTCAAAACCATCGCTCTCTCTCTCTTACAGCTGAGACGGATGCAGGAGATGATCGCAAAGATGCAAGCCCAGATGCAGAAGGGAGGAGACGAGTAGGGTGAGGCTCCATCTTTTTCTAGACCGACTGCCCACTCCACATCGGGCACACCACTTATAACCCCGGATATCTCCTCAGCAGTGGCGTTACATCGGCCTGTTCATGGTAAAGTTGAGGTGTTACTTATTTCTTTCTTTTTCTTCCCTTTTAGATGTTGAGGCCTGCACCGATCCTGACCAGAGACAGAAACGGTGTAAAAGATGTCTGGTTATTCCCCTTAACCGGTTGCCACTATTTTCATTTCAGTTCCACGTGGAATTTTACATATTATACATATATATAACATATATATGATTTTATTGCGGATGTTCTGTTACATGGGGATGTTCTGTTATGTGACATCAGGTTCTCCTTCTCCTCCCTATTCCATAAATGATGGGCTCAAACCAGTGTTACCGTGTTAAACTGCCTTCCAGTGTTGCGAAGCTCTGAATTAAACTGTGACCCTTAACTTTTAACAGTCTTCCTGTGCACCCGCTGACAAATGAAGGACTAGCGGCGTGCTGCCCGTTTGGTGCTTTTAGTCCACATTTTCCCTTTACGTATCCACTCTACTGTAAAGCAGCAGGACAGGAGCTTTGGTTGAGTCTGGTTCTTGATCGATGATGTGCGAGTTCGTGGGTGTAACTGTGTGATTTTCCCAACTGCTGAGGACTCTGTGGTTTCCAGGGCCATGGAGGACGACCCCGCGGGGTCAGCGTAGCCAACGTTTTCCCTCACCAGCCAAGATGAGCTCTTCACATTCCTCTTTGTGCTGTTTTTACCCAACATTTCAAAACCAAATATTGTTTTTAAAAACGTATATTGTAATATTAAAGTTGTATCAAATTCCAACAGTGTCATGTGTGATTTGACCTTTTTTTTCACTTTTTTATTTAATATAGACCATATTCAGTAAAGAGAGTCACTTCTCATCTGTGACTTGTGTCGATAGATTCCAATAAAATTTCAAACCACAAAAGGCACGTTATGTCTTTAGTATCAATGCATAAACACAGAACTGAAAAGAGGCAACCAAAACTCGAAGTTTATAATTCAAAGTTGACAGAAAACGGGGTAACTACCCATAAGAATAGTTTCAGAGTGCTTTTAACATTTTTTAAATTATTCACAGTACAGCAGTGCTTTATTGGGTGTAGTGTCTGGGAGTCAAAGTATCAGGCTTTCACTTAAGTTTATGTATTTAGCAGAGACATAAATGAAAGCTTTCAATGAGGTAAGTTAGACAAATTCAGCACACTGAAGACAATGGGCTATTTTTCATAGTTTATTATAGCTGAACTTTTTTCACTAACAGTTATACACGATGCTCTAAATGTCATGGCTTTTTTGTTTTAAATACTCTCCGCTCTTAAAGAAAAACTGTAAAAATATTTAATCATTGCTAATTAAAAGGTCTCTGAGGGGACTGGGGAAGACGGAAATAGGTGTTGGAGACGGTTCAGATGTAATGGTCCTTATCTGCAAAGGTGTGTGAATTTGGGAGGGCAGAAAAAACCAGGAGGGAGGTTGGGGTCAGTCGGGGTTTACATCCAGTTGGGTTTTCATCGCGAAGATTGAGTGGTGTTACCATTTAAAGAAAACCTGAAAGAAGAACACAAAGCATGACGACACGGTAAGATGTGTTTTCACAACGAGGAACAGAAACGGAAAAGGTGGCAGCTCACCTGCACACTCTCTCCATCATGTGTGTGACGAGACGGTCAGAGATGCCTGGACAGGACTCCTCTGCCAGGTTGAAGGCATTTTCCAGTTCCTCGATGGCTCCAACTCCTCCACCGCTGGCTCGCCGTTTGTCCTTTAGCTGGCGGTGCCAAGAAAGCAAACGGAAAGGAAAGGTTTTAGGCTGCAAAGCACCCCCAGCCGCGTTTTTACTTAAACGCCAATGAACCGATTTGCTTTGACTAAGGATTAATTGAGAAGTAATACCCAACAATCATCAGCTTTGATTTCTTGATTAATAGTATCCCAATATCCTAGAAATACTTTAGAAAAAAGCATATGTACTTCTTTCTCTTACTAATTAAAGCTTAGTGAGCTTCATCAATTTCGCTAGCTGAAAGTTACATTGATTTTAAAATGTTCACAGTTATATAATAAAATCTGAACCTGTATATGTACATTTGGTAGTCATTTTGTAATTTAGTTTCAGGTACAATAAAAATGAACAGCTTGGCGTACCTCTCTGAAAATGGGCGTTACCAAAGCAGACAGGCATTGTGACTTAGGTTGTCTTTTCATAGAATCTCCAGACTGAAAATATGAAAAAGGGTGTTAGAAAAAAAAAAAGACATCCAACTGAATTACTGTCTGCTCTGCTGCTGTGTTACCTCTGCATCTGTGTGTGTGTAGCCCTTCTGCAATTTGTTCATAGAACTGGGTCTGACTGTGGGGAAGGTCCACATGGGACACTGATCTACATCTCCGTCAGCATCCCTGAAGGAGAGACGAAAAGAGAAAGAAATTAGAATGATCTTCATGATTTTAGCCCAAAAATGGGTTAAGAGGGGAGAGAAATACATCAAGAAACTTTGCTGATATCCAAAAGTCCTGAAGATTGAACAAAATTTAAATTTAAAACTCCTAGTTTATATCCGTTTAAAGCTACTTTAACTACACAGTCCAAGTAACATCACACGAGAGCAAATTAATCCAGATTTAGGGTGTGTTAAGGGTGAGGTGAGAGATTCTTGAAGGCAGAGGGGATACTTTGTTTATGTGAAAATTGAGACTGACATGTCGGAGTCGTCAGAGCTGGATTCCTCCCCGTGTCCCTCTGACTTCCAGCGACGATAGCGGTCTATGAGCTCTGTCAGATATGCTGTCTTCTTGGTGTAGCGTGTGATGAACTTGTGCTTCAGAAGCTCTTTGGCGGTCGGCCTCTGTGCAGAGCGGGAACGCAGGCAGGAGCAGCGGATGAACGTTCATGGCCCGGAATATTTGGAGTTAAAGAGGACAAGACACTTTCATTAGTGAAAGGACAGTTTGTTGTACTTTTAGAATGTGATTTTGGAAAACGTTATATAACTTTATATACCAAATTGCTAAATATTTGTTGGATAAAAACATTCACGTTTTCATTGATTAATACCACTTGTCACCATTCTGGCCGTACTTTTCCCAAATGCATGTTTGGTTCAGCTCGGTTTCTGTTACCTATACTTTCAGATGGATGTACTCACAAAACGAGGGTCTTTATTTAGACATGCTTCCACAAACTCTTTAAAGGGTTTGCTATAAGGACCTTCCAATGTGGGGGGAGTGTTTTTGGGGATGAGGAACAGGACCCTCATAGGGTGTAGATCAGAGTTGGGGGGTTCTCCTTTGGCCAGTTCAATGGCAGTGATTCCCAGGGACCAGATATCCGCCTGAAAGGGAGAGAAACTGTGAGCTGAACATGTCTGCTTTTCATACAACTGATTGCAGGGGTAAATTCTAGCCTCAAATGCAGATGAATTAACAGAATCCCCATTAAGACAAAAACTGAATCTCATTTTCAAATTATGTAACCCAGTTGTAAAAATATAATGACCTAGAAAGGGAACAAGAAAACAAGTAAAGAGAGCTAAGGAGGAAGTATTGTCCTGTCCACATACTGACCGCACCTTGAAATCATAGGCTGACTGCTTGATAACTTCCGGCGCCATCCAGAAAGGTGTGCCCACAAACGTGTTCCTCTTGATCTGAGTGTCTGTTAACTGTCCGGCCACCCCAAAGTCTGCAAGCTTGACATCGCCCTGCTCCGACAACAGCACATTGGCCGCTGGGGGAAGAGAGGAAAAAAAATCGGTAAGCTTTGCCTCTAGTAACTGTTCTGGTTGTCTTTCATCTAACGTATAAATAACTCACAATACACACAAAGCCAAGATATACGATGGAGTCCCTGCCAACAAAGAAATGAGGAGCTATATACACTTAATTATGTTGAAATGCAAATTTTCCAATGAGTTATTCTCCTCACATGACAGATGGATGCGCACGGGTTCTATTTTCCATCGTTTCATTGTGGTAACAGTTTGACACATTAGCAGACATAATTTGTTTTTCTGAAGAACTATTTAAATAATGCACCCATAAGTCTTTAACGAAGCATTTTAAATGTGTTTTCTCTTTTATTGTTGCTAAGTGGTGAATCCTTAGGCCACGAGGAGTTAAGATTTCTTATATGGAGCATAAAAGAGCTGAGCGTCACTCATTGACACAGGTCTGTCACACTGGAGTTTACAAGCTTGCAGATTCCGACAGTAAATATATGCAGCGTGTTGGCATATTTCGGGCTTATTCTGCCCAGCATCTGGTTCAGAATCGATGTGTTTTTCCCTCTACAGCGGCCCACTTGTCACAACAATTTTACACTGGCTGATGATGAAGCGGCGAGAATCTAAGAACCTGTGCAGCACAACATGCCGTTACAACTCTAACAGAGATGGAATCATGTCTGTAAGGTCCTAAACAGCTCAAACGGAGCGTGCGGTCATCAATGCGCAAAGCTTTTTACCTTTGATGTCTCTGTGAATCTTCCTTTCAGAGTGCAGATACTCCAGCCCTTTAAGAATTTCCCTTAGTATAGTAGCAATGTAGGTCTCTTCTAGAGGTCCGGGTCGGAGCTATGAAGAGGAAATTTCAACATACATGTCAGCAAATATCGGACAGAGACAGACAACAACAAACCCCATCTTCCTTAAAAACTGTAACATTTTCAAATAATCTTCTTACCAGATCCAGAGCAGATCCTCCACCTAAATACTCCATGATAATCCACAGTTTGGTCCCCTGAAGCAAAGAATAAAAATACATTTAAATTCTGAGCTTTAAAAGCCCTGCTTCATCCACTGTGTGCACATGATTATGTAAACATCAAACCAGTCACTTTGCTATGATCTCACCTTTAGGTACGATCCATAATACTTGGTAACAAAAGGACTGTCACACTGGCTCAACACTGTGATCTCCTGCTGGATGTCTTCTATCTCATCCTCTGCCTCCTCCAGGTCGATAATTTTGATCGCCACTACCTCCTTGGTGCGGTTGTTGATGCCTTTGTACACCTCCCCAAAAGAGCCCTTCCCGATCCGCTCCTGTTTGGTGAAGTACTCCTCTGGGTCCAGCCGGGTATTCTGGTCAGGCGACAAGTAGGAAAGAAAAATAAATAAATATATCAGCACACAGGCACTAGTAACCTTCATCCCAATAGTGCTGATGTTTCCATTTGGAAGCACGTGTGGGTGTGTCTCACATCCAGCAAAGAAGCTACTGCACAGTTAACCTTTAACATCTGTGCCCGTAACCATCTATCAGATCATAATTCACCAAATTACCTCTACTAAACTTTGTGCCGTGCTGGAAGTCTTAAAGTAAGACACAGCAAAGTTCAGTGGTTACTTTTCTTTTTATGACATGCGGCAACTATAACTGTAAAACACATACCTGAGAAACATCCTTGTACACACACTGTGAAATTTGGATTTTTCATAACAACCAGCTGGTTTACCAGTTTAACATTACGTGTACCGGCAGCAAGAATAGGAAACGCAAAAGAGGTCAGCTCATACGTAACATCTTTTCATCTAAATTGATGGACGAGACTTCTACCCACCCTATTCCTGAAAAGCCTGGACAGCCACGGGGGATTAGATTGTCTTGAACAAGAATAAACGAGGTGACAGAGAGTTTCTTTTACCTGGTTCTGCATGTCTCGAAGGTGTGCCATCTCCTCCGTAGGTTGGACAGAGGAGCAGTCACAGCTCTGTCTTTCCAAAGTTATCAAATGCTCCTTTCAGTTTTTTCCTCCCCTCGCAGCTGTCTAGGAAGCTAGCCTTAACGGGGCTGTCACTCCGTGCACTGTTTTCGGCCTTCAAGTCCAACGGAGGACCGAACAGCCTGGCGAGACAACGAGCTAGTGACCGAGACGCCCCATGTATGTCGGCAGTGAGGAACAAGTGGGAAGAAATTCTCTCGCCGTGAATAAATATTTAATTCATTTCAAGTAGAGCTTAGCCTGTTGTTCATTTGAAGCTTGAGGAGGACAAAATAATGGCCCAGATCGTCGACGCATGCGCATTGTTCAGAAAACCGTTGGAAGTGTGGGAGTTGTATTTCTAGACTTCGCGAGTGACGCGTTTACTCGCGAACTTCGGTTTCTATTTTGTACTGATATGCTCGTTATCAATTGTGAAAAAAGGAATGATTTAGTTCTTTTAGTATAATTTTTTAACATTTAATGTATAATTTATTTATAAAGAGTCTCAGATTGAACACAGCCGTGGGCAACATGAATTATTATGCCTTATGTAGGCTACTTTCTATTTATATGAGTTTTGTGGTATTAATTTAACAGCTGCTCATTGATTATTATTTTGTAAACTCTTGTGTATGTTACTTCAGTTCATGGAGATTTGCAAGTATTTGTTTACCCAAATTTAAATTACACTGAGGCCTTCACAAGTGACTAAATATGCGGTGAGGTTCACGTTTGACTAAATAACTGCAAGGTGATCAGGCCATGTGGCTTCCAAGCCAATGTCAAATCAACCTCCACCTCTGTACTTGACAGATGGTATGTGGCTCTTGTGCTGATATACTGTGTTTGGTTTGCTCAAGTACTTAAAATTTTTGATGAAGCACATTCAACCCAGTCTTATCGGTTTAAAGCCGATTATTCTACAAGTTATTTGGTTTGTTCAGATGCTGTTTCACAAACTAAAGCTGTGTTGAGAGAGGGGAGGGAAGAATTTCTGCTGCAACACTTCAAAACAAGCCTAACTTGATTAGCTGTTCTCTAATTAGCTGTCCTGAAAAGGTTTAGATTTATTCTAACTCTTTGTTTTAGAAAGGTGATTTCTGCTGCTGAGGGGTCAGTTAATCAAGTGGATTTGAATAGCACTACCTGACTGCTACTCAACCCCTTCATAGTAAAGACGCACTTACTGTTTCACACATTTCCCAGATAATCAAATCAGGACAATTTATAATAATTTAGGGTGTGCCTTGTTACATTACATTAAAAGATAAACAAAAAAATAGGACCAATATGAAGACTTTGAATTCACATTGTTATTCTGGGAAAGATGTCGGACACAAAATTCTAAATATACTTTACATGCACTCATATCTCATTGAAATACCATCAGATTTATGTGTTTAATATTTGAATTTATAATCTATACATTGTCACGAAAACAAATATTTGAAAGGTGAAGGACGTATGTGAACTTTGGTGAGTATGTATGAATAAACCGTTTTATTTACATAAACATTGAACGGCTCAACTAAATTCGCAACTTGAAATTTCAATGGATTTATGAGGGTTCGCTCGTTTTTTTTTTACAAAAAAACACCTGCTACTGCAGCCCTACGAAACTGGCACTGTGGTCGACAAGCTCCGCCCCTACAATCACACGAGGCGGTTATTGACATCTACACCAATTCTAAAGCGTCTATTTCTGTTACGCCTTTCCGCTTTTCCCTTGTCCGCGTTCCCGGTTGATGCTGTTTATACCACAGTACGAACAGCGTTTCGACTCATGGTATTTTAAACCCCGCGGTGTTAAAACCTGCACGGTAAGTCGTTACGGTAGTCAGAGCTCTTGACAAGGAGCCTCGTACCGCGGACAGTCAGCGGTTGTCAGCGCACAGTTAAGCTAGCGTACTAAATGAAACCAACCAACGTTGCTCGTCAGTTAAATCATATTAATCCTAAATTAGCTAGATACTAGCTTACACGCCAGCCAAACATGGCGTCTTACATTGATTTTCATTCAGTGACATTGAAGCCGCGTGCCAACAACAGCTACACTTATGTCAATGTTATGTAATTTCAAGCAACACGGCATTAAATGCTAATTACAACACACTATTTATTAGCTTTTATTCCTCCACCCCGTACCTTCCACACCATTTCCTCCTACAATGTGACGGGATGTGGTTTATTCATTCAAGACACGTAAAATACGGTATAATGTTTTGAGCGTTTGTAACTGGGCTAATTAACCTGGGCTGGCTGCCACTGTCATTTAAGATTAGCCATTACGATACTGCTTTAACAAAGGTCGAACAATTTGGTTTTCGCCCTCTAACATGCTCATTTGTACGATGGCGGAATCCGATTTTAAATGATTTGATAATATTGTCTCACCACAGTGCATTCCTGTAATAACTAAATATTTTTTAGGACATGAGGTTGACTTTTGAACGTATCTGCAATAATCCCACCAAACACCAAAAAATGCAGCTTGAGATCATGATCCCTGAGTTTATTTATCATTGAAGGACACTTTGCAGTCTACTCCTAAGGATGTTTTAGCACAGATGTAAAACAGTGTGGAGTTTGATATGCCTATTTAATAGAAAGAAGCTTAGTGAGCTTCATCAAAAGAGATGTCAGCAGAAAAAAACAGATTTTGCTATCACTGAAGCCTAAGTGTCATCATATCCATCCTTTTTGGCCTGACAAGAATAGCCAGAAGTAGGTTTGGAATAATAATAGCCTTGAGTCTAGGTTAATGCATTTAAACCTTTCAGCTGTTCTAAGCTCAGAATTAGTCAGAGCCATCATTTTATTTCAGTGTTTCCCAGTCTGAAAAGTCGATAGACATCCTGTATATCAGCTTTGAACTGTACTTTCTTTAGTTAAAACAGACAAGGACTAAGGATTTTTAACAAGCTATGGGATCTGCTGTTGTATCTTCTTGCCCTGCTGTAATTTCAGTTTGTATCTTCCATTTTTCCATTTTATGTGTCTGCAGGCCGGATGAGTGGGTCAAACTTCACCCCCTCTTCAGAGGTGGCTGAGATGAACCGCATCCATTTTGAGTTGGAGTTTACAGAGGGTATTAGTCAACGCATGCGAATACCCGAGACTCTCAAGGTGGCTCCGGAGAACCAGAGCGGGCACGTCCCACTTCAGCAGCCCCTGCCGCCTCATGCCACTCTGATGCAAGTTCCTGAAAGGATCGTTGTTGCAGGTGAGATGGTTTGTTTTGTGATGCAAAATGTGAAAAATCTCAAGTTAATCACACAAAAAAAGAACTGTACTAACACCATCACCCATTAAGGCAAATTTAAACCTTTGTAACCTTATGCCCAATCTGCATGCAGGTGATGATGACTCAAGATTTGCTCGTCCTAGAGACTTGGATTTAATTCAGTCAGTCCCACCTATGGACCTGCTTAGCATGAAGGCCCCACCTCGTGTGCTCACCCTGACGGAACAGCCTCTGGACTCTCTTGAAACTGAACAAACTGCCAACTCACAGACCAATCCCAGCCAAATTGTAAGTGATAGAAAGTTCCCTATTATGTTCCTTTATTTAGATCCACCGTTCGTTTCCTTCTGGTTATGGTGACATAGAAAACAATTCAAAGATTTGTGATAGCTGCAGTGTTTGTGTGCATAATTGACAAGTTATTTAACTTTGGTGTTGGTTTTAGCTTAACGTAACTTAAATACATTGAGTCAATTTAAAAGTAATAGTTTGGGTCAATCCATCACCCATTCCCTCTTAAAAGGTAAAACAAACAAAGTGAAACAAACATACAAAGCATACTAAAAAACAAGCATATTCTGCCCATTTCCCCAGTGTTTCATATTTGAGATCAATTGTTTTCAGTGTCCTGTCAAACCTTCCCTACCTGTTTCCTGGTATGAGATGGTGCGTCTGGCATTTCCTGCCTCTGCTGCCCCTCTCTTGTCATGGTAGGGTGGGGGTAGTTGGAAAAAGATGCAGCTGAAGGGACACTCATTGTTGGATTTCCTCTGCATGGTTTGCCTCCAGTGTTGCAACCGGTTAGGTTAGCTGCTATTCTTCTTTCATACTACTTTGCACTAACTTCACTCTGTACAGAGGTCTGCGCCGCATTTAATTTGACTAAATCAAACTGTTACCATGTTGCAATGGCAACAGAACTACTTTTCTAAAGGTTCTTTCATTTTCTTCAATATCCTCAATGCTGTTGTGGAAATTCTATTTTAAAGCAAAAGTCTGAGTGAGTAAGAAATAAATTTATTAAAAAGGACTTCATTAAGTGAGAGCAACCAGCACGATCATAAAAGTGGTTCATATGATGTACAAAGCTGCTCCAAAGTAAAAAAATAAATAATTTTACACCCCTTTCTGAGTCTGAAATGAGAGTTAAAGTCTGTCGTCCACCCTGCACCTGTATTAAACAATCCTCAAGGCAAAACACTAAGAGGCAAAATATAAGAGGAGCTTTTCTCAGACCTTGAAGGAGGAAAGAGCCCCATGAGAAAGAAAAAGAGCTTTTAAAATATTCCCTAGTGGAGAGTTGCCAGAGATAAGTGAAGAAATCGATTATACATATATTGATTTCCCTTACAATGCCTATATGTACTTACTTATTGGCAAGGTTTGGACATGCAGGCCTCTCCAAGAAAACAGGGGCATCCTAGGTTACCATGGTGACAGCTGAGGAAGCACTAAAGTTGATTCAGGAATTTGAAAGAATTTCACAAGTACACACTATCCTACAACTATTTGCAGACAATTGTGAGAAGCTTTCAGAGGACTACAAGCTTGCTTTATGGAGGCTGGCATTGTTACCAAAGGTTCTGTAAGCAAATATGAGTGAAGTGTGACAATAAATGTGCCTGGGTTACATTTGGTATTGTTTCATGATGTGATATAAGGAAATTTGGGATTTTATGAAAATCTTTGGGTTGTTTCATCCTCATGTATATGAGGAAGTTCTGACATATGTAGTTGTAATCCAAGACTCAGTAATTCTGACTAAACTGACGTATTTATGGTTTCACCATGTAATTTAAACACGTTTTCTTTGTGTCAGTCACATTGTTGCGCTGTCTCAAAACTCATGAACATAGTCCTGGCCAATTTGCTGTTTTGCTGTGCTCCACATGAGCTAAGATAAATTACAACTTGCAATGATTTTTTGGGCTCTGATTTTACCTTTCTTTTTTCCACTTTGCTTTACCCCACATACTGCACAGAGGCAAACTAGTGCAAGGTGCACCCACTATGTGGATGATAGGCGTTGTTGCAGTTAGCTGCTAAAACCATTTTAAATGGGCTGCTTTAACAGTGATATTTTAAAGGTTGATGGGGATTTTTGAACATTTTCTGCAAGTCATGGTCTTAGTCATATCTTGTGTTTCTCACTGAACTAAATCTTTTCCAGTTGGTAGAAGTTCCTGGACTCCTGGTAGACCAGTCCTGGACTCACTAACATAAACTCATGCTATTTTGAAAGATCAAGCGTTGGTGTTGTGTTACTGAAATGTGCAAGGCTTCCCCTGAATAATACATTACCTGGATGAGAACAGGTGTTGCTCTAAAAGCTGTGAAGGCTTAAATTATATGCTGAGTTGCATTCCGATGTGAATGTTGCTCATTGACTCCCATATGATGATGTGACTTGTGAACAGAGCACTGATAACAAGTAGTTCCAGTGGACACCGTCTACATGATTCCCAAAAAAGAATTTCAAATTTCTATTTACCTGTTGACAGAACCGTTTTTTTCTTTGGTTTTGCTCATTTTAGACAAACTTTGACCATGCTGAATCTTTTTAGATACAGCTTTTTCTTTTTCTGATGAACCTTCAACCTGCGTTCTCAGATGGCACTTTGAACGCGCAATCATTTTTTGAGATCTTTTCCTGGGCCCATTAAGTGATTTCCATGACATTGATTTCCCAGCTTTCTGATTTTTTTAAAGATATTAGATACTGCACATGATCGAGTTTTTGACTGAAAGTTCTCTGATTTTTACTCTAGAAAAAATGCTGAAATTACTTGTCAATTTTACCTGCTGAACCTCTGTTCAGTTCTAATGGACTCTGGCTCTTATTCTCAATTATGTTACTGACCAGTTGACTGACCAGTTACAAGATGTTTGTCCAGCCCTACCTTTTTAAAAGATGTATTGCTTTCATCAAATTCAAGAGCAGCAAATATTTTCAAGAAGCTGTGAAATGTTTGTGAAGTTAAAAAAATAATTGTATTCTGTTTTTAGAGAGTAATTTAGACAGCACTCAATTACCTTGGAAATGTAATTGTTATTCAGTTTAATAGTTATGTAAACCTGAGCTTATATACGCTCAGATTCTTTGCCCCACAGTTCCTAAAGAAAATATTGGATATGAAGAAATCATTTCCCCCCTACTTTTAGTTATACAAAGTGTAAAAAATGGTTATGGCTTATTTTGTGCGATGTTTTACTCGTAACTTGTGACGTATTCCTTATGCCAATTAAAAATTCTAATCTAAACAGGCCAACATCCATTCTCGATCTCGGAGAGAACGCAGTACAAGTGAGAACATATCCGGTCGTCAGAGCAATCAAATCAGCAGAGGTGACATGAGGTAAAGGCACACGCACAACTGACACTGTTTTTGAATTACGATGTCACTCTTTTGAAAAGAAAAAGTATTACTCTTATTTACTTCTGTATCCTCTATCTCTTTTCTCTTTCAGTGTAACCCCCTCCCCTCCTGCTGTTCCCCCAGTTAGATTGTGTCCTCCTCTCTGTTCCCCTGAAGACGCCAACATCAACATGTTCACAGCTGCTGGATTTCTGTCCTACGTTCAGTCAACAACCCGTCGTGCATATCAACAGGTCATAGAAGTTCTTGATGACAGCCACCGCAGGTGATTTTCTTTTTCTTTTTTCACTTACAGATACAATTAACTTAATTTTAGAGTCCATTACATTGCATTAAAAAAAAGAGTTTGAGTTGTCCTGCTGCTAACACTGTTTTACGGAACATGTTAGTTTGGCCACGAATCCATATTAAGACGTGTTTATCTCTACAGGACACACTTAGACCTGGATATGAACCCTGACGAGTCCGGCCTAGCTGATGCTTCGTCACTGAGACGTCAGGTACTTCTTCTGTCCCGGATGTACAGTCTTAATCAATCACTCAATCTTTATTGCTGAAGCCCAAAAGAATTGCAACACAAAGTGCTTTCCATTATTTCAAAAAGCCGTAAAGAGAAATAATCTGCAATGATTAAAAAAGGGAAAAAAAACTCTACTTTACCCATCCAAATCCCCAGAACATGAGTCGCCCATAGACACACGGACAAATAAACAAAGGATGATGCTATCTAAAAGCGTTATCTTCAATCTCCCCAACAGCATTGGGCAAACATTGGAATTTTTTATAAAAAGAGTTAACATGGATGAGATTTCAAAATTAAATACAATATAAAACAAATCCATCCATCCATTCCCAAATCCATTCGGTTTGCAGGGGGACTGGAAACCGAAATAAAAAAATAATAGGTTGAAAAAAAAATAACTTTATGGGAGATATGATATGAAAGACATTGTTTGGATACAAAACAATTTCAGTATATCTGCAAGAGAGCATACATTCCTTAAATGCATTTTTATTAATACATTTATTTGTAGATTAATAAATTAATACATTTATTAAACACAATCACAAAATTCTAATATTGTATTTAACAAAGAATAAATGTAAGTAAAATTTGAGGAATATAAATAAAAGATAGTCACTTAAACTCTGTACTAAAAAGGGGGTTATTAAGTTCTCTTTTAAATAGATCCACACTTCTACAAGCAATAAGGATAAAAACTGGTTTCTCAATATATTTTAGTTTCCATTTTAGGAATATATGATAGGACTAGTTCCTGATGCTGCGGCACAGTGGTGTGGTGGTTAGCACTGTCGCCTCCCAGCAAGAGGGTTCTGGGTTCGAATCCCGGGGGAACCAGGACCCTTCTGGGTGGAGTTTGCATGTTCTCCCTGTGTCTGCGTGGGTTCTCTCCGGGTTCTCCGGCTTCCTCCCACAGTCCAAAAACCTGCATGTTAGGTTGATTGGAGATTGGGGAAATTGCCCTTAGGAGTGAATGTGAGTGTGAGTGGTTGTTTGTCCTTGTATGTCCTGTGTGTGGCCCTGCGATGGACTGGCGGACTGTCCAGGGTGTACCCTGCCTCTCGCCCGTTGACCACTGGGATAGGCTCCAGTTCCCCCCGCGACCCCATGAGGGAATAAGCGGTATTGATAATGGATGGATGGATGGATAGTTCCTGATGGCTTAAGGGCGCTGGGAGGCTCCTAAACAAAAAGATGGATAGATACTTTGGACCATCAAGAGCTTTAATAAGTGATTTCCAAAACTTTCATATTCTACTTTAATAGTTTCCCTTTTTGCTGTTGGCGTTTAGTATGTACTCTTAAGTAAGTATGTACAGGCACAGCCAGAAAAGTCTGCTCGAGTTATCCCTCCCTAGATGACAAAATAAAAAAGATAAAGCAACAGAGCCATATCTTCACAAAAAAAGACAACTAAAAACTGAAAATCTAAAAATCTGCCGCCTGAGCAAAGCAATGCAGTCTCATTTGAATTTGTGTTGACGGGTGATTGACAGGTTGCATGACACGCCCCTTAATTTGCCGATCATTTGGGATAAATCTGGTCTGAATCTACTGAATTTGCCTTCGTTCAGAAATCACCAGACATAAAGGAAATAGTCATCGGCCTGTTAGCATCCCAGAAAACTTAAGAGCTTCTCTTCTCTTCAAGTTAGGAATACCATCCCCACCTATGTCTCAAAACAAAACAAAGGGGTAGTTGAACATTTCCAAATTACCTGTCTACTTTTAGTTAACTTTACGATTTTAAACAAAAACCTGTTTTAATTATTCCCCTATGTCTGATGTAATGAATTACGAGGCAATTACGAGGCAAACAAAGCAAGTATCACTTGCGTTGGAAAGGCAGGGATTATCCACTTTTTTTTTTCCTCAAAAGCAAACATTATACAGCTTCAAAAAACCTACCTTGAAGAAGGACAAGTTCTATTTGTGTTTTATTTACTTGGTAGGACCAGTGTCCTGGCTAAGCCAATGTACAGTCACCCTGTTAAGAGTATAAAATATTCATTTGTACATGTCAGTGTTGTGTTCAAGACCACCTAACCCGAGACCAAGACAAGACCAAGACCAGAGTGTATCGAGACCGAGACAAGACCAAGACCAGAGTGTATCGAGACCGAGACAAGACCAAGACATTTAGGGTCCGATACCAAGTCAAGACCAAGACCAGCGCCAGTATGTGACAATAAAATGTGAAACATGATCAAAATCACTAAAATTGATCTAAAAGACCCACATTCACGTAAAAACACCTAGATATTTTACACAGAGAACTGGAATAAACATAAACATCTTTATTTAGTACTTCTATGTTGTAATCACAGAATTTCAAACAATCAAAGTCGATCAAAATAGTATTTTACTGTCCAGGACTTCAAGAAAGTGTTTAAAGTGTCCATTTTCCAAGAGGGAGAGGGGCAGACAACATCCAATGATCAAATCTTGAACAATGGCTTCACTGATGGCTTGCTGCCTTGGCGATTGTGGGCTGTAGAGCTGCACTTTCTGTGTAAATAACGATATTGTTGGCTGTGTGACATCACTCTGTTGCCCTGCCTTGTATTCCAGGAACCTAATAAATAGGACATAGAAATCAGTTTATCTGATCATATGAACATCAATTACATAAGAAAACAACCTTAAAAATAAGTAGGAACTTTACAAATACATGTCAAATATGTGTAATGTAATGTTACTAGAAACGCATGTAGATAAACAAAATGCAAATCAATGGTATTTTGGCCATCACATTTTTGAAATGGATAAACAAGTAAGTTAAATGACTGATATGGTATGAACCATAGAGAGTGAACTGGTAAAAAGTTACTTATTGACCTGAAATTGTAAATGGCAACATAACAATGTGGTTTCTAAAAGTAATTTGCCTATATCCATACAAAGCAACTAATTTATTAATTTTTCATAAGGTGAGGCATATTAGTCTCTTCACTCTCTGCTTATATCTATAGACTAGTTCCCACAGCCAAACAACAGAGCATCACCTCCACGTCTTATCTTCAATGTCAGGAGCTATATCCAGCTCCTAAGGTCAATGTAACTTACATTGACCTTAGTTCATAATTATGAGACAGTGAATGAATTCATTCACTGTCTCATAATTGTTTTTCATGAGAAAGAAAAAATCTAACTTAGGAACAGGATGTTATTATATGTCCAGTCGACTCAGTCTCTCAAGGTTAACTGCATTTGCTTACTTCCCTTAATAATGTTAATTGTAGGACCAATGCAAGAAAATACAACTTATTTAAGGTTAAGCATATCAGGTTTGGCACATTAATAAATTATATATGATGGCTTTGGAGACATTGGGGTTACCCACCAGCACAAGCCAGCACATGCTGACAGAACCATTACGTTCTGTCATGGTTACGTTACAGAACGTAACCATTACGAACCATTACGTTCTGTCATGGTTACTTATTGACAGAACCATTACGAACCATTGTTCTGTCATGGTTACGTACGTCACCTTATTATGGTTATTAAACATAGGTAGAGACTTCCACATCAGTCTTCTCCTTCATGAGAAGTATTGAACAAGAACCAAAATATATTACGATTATCTATTCAGACTTTTATTTTTGCTCTGCTTCCACCTATGTGCTGCAATCCACTCATGAAGCCGACAGAAATACGGAGACATGTTCAGGAAAGCGGTAATTGAAACAGCGTTGTCCATGCACAACACGAATCAACACTTCTTTAAATTAAATCAGTAATGTCCGACATGTTTTCACAAACACTACTAGGTGACAACTTGTGCATCAAGCTAGGTGGCAAATAGCGGATAAGAAAGGAGAACATTCACCCTAAAAGATAAAGCATACATATATAACTTTAGCTAACTTAATATGTGTAGCTAATATTGAAATAAGAACTGTGTGATGGCCGGGTAGAATAATTTTGATACCGAGGAAATTGCTTACGTTAACTTGCTAGCTTTCTTAATATCACTTTTACACACAGCTTACCTTTCTTTGTGCTTTCTTTCAAGGTGTCGATAAAAGTTGGACGTAGTCCCCACCGTCTCTGATAGTGAAGCACTGCAGAACTTACATTGCGCTGTATGCTTTTTTCTCAATGTTGCTTTACAAATGTATTGTTTGTGATTTAAATAGCCAAATTTTATAACCGATGATTTGGCCGACATCTTATCCCCTTCTCAGACAACCACTTGTAACTTTCAATCGAAGTGCTGCAGTCCGCGCTCAAGGTGAAAGGGGGTGGGGCGACAGCAGTTAAAAAAACAACAACATGCATTTACCAATGAGACGGGTTATTGCTTGGATTTGAATCAGGAGTGCATCCAATAAAAAGAAGGATCTTAAAGAAATTGATACTGATGATTTAGCGTTATTTTCACAGTTGTGGTCTTGACCGGTCTTGAAATAAAATACAGAGTCCTCAATGTCCGAGACCGAGACAAGACCGAGACCAAATGTGGTCGAGTCCGAGACAAGACCGAGACTATCAAAAAATGGTCTTAAGACCGGTCTCGAGACCAAGACCGTTTTCGAGTACTACAACACTGGTACATGTGTTTGTGATCTAGATTGTGAAGCTCAACCGACGCCTGCAGCTTCTGGAGGAAGAAAACAAAGAACGCTCCAAGCGAGAGGTGATCCTGTATTCGGCCACCGTAGCGTTCTGGCTAATCAACACTTGGATCTGGCTACGTCGCTAAAATTGGACGGAGAGTCCCGCTTAACCCTGGAAGCCAAAGCAACTCTTTGTTTAAGGTGTAGTCGGTGTATTACAGCTTACCCCCTCCACTGACATTTAGAGGCAACCATGGAACACTACCACACGGACAATAGGTCGCTCACACTGGTGTTTTAAGATTGACTTACAGAACCCAACTTTGACTGTCAGCACATTGGTTGAAGTCAAAAAGCACAGCCTTATGTAGTTTGGATTTTTTTTTTTTTTTTTGCTGTACAAGACTTTAATTCGGCTTGTATCCACAATTGAAAGCCAAGTTATGCAACTTGGTTGCTGCTGAATTAAGCAGAGTGAAAAAAAGCACCTTTTCTCTCCCATTCCAAAGGAAGTCGGCAACATACCTTTACAAACCACCTCAAAGCAACAACAGCAGCTGCAAAAAGGTGCTGAGTTTAGGTCAGATAATTGCTATATCGGTCATAAATACGTTATTTTAAATCTACCTGAAAAGGTCAAAATGAGTATTATTTATATAACTTAAATCCTAGAATTCCACTAAGAAAGAAAGCTTAAATGAGAATCATAACCTTCATTTGAAACTATGTACAAATTGGCTGTATGTGCAGCTTTAGTGAGGAAAGTAACCCCTAAAGGCACAGGAGTCTACCCCACACGTCAAAACACTTCGTCACAACAGCTTTGGACAGCAACAAGCATGTTAAACATCTTGTTATTCAGCAAAACGAAGGTTAATCTGGATCCTCCCACTAGCATTTTCTTGTGAAACCAGGACAATAAACAGGCAAAAATGTATCTATTTACCAGATTAAGCAGCACACCACTATGGAAGGCAGTTTGCAGTGTATACAACATAATGAGTGTGTGGTAGTGATTTTGCCTACTTTTGAATCCTTTCTCCACTTTAAAAAAATTGTGTTCGTGTTTTATGTTCATTTCTGCTTGTCAGCGGTTACTAAAATGTTACTGTTTGCACATTTAAAAAGTACTTTTATGTGGAAAGATGATAGCTGGTGTACTTCCCTGTGGACGGATGCGCACCTCCCCAGCAATGTGAACGTGCACATCAATGCAGACCACAACAACATTTTACTGGGTATGACTGGTAAAAAGGTACTTCTTTGCTCAAATGTGATACTACTGTGGAACATATGTGTAAAATGTCACAGGTTTGAACTGGATCTGTATTCAAAATTAACCCTCTTTGAATAGCCAGCATTCTGCCATTATCCAAAATTTCAGAGCTATGCCCCACTGCCGAACTGACTCTTGAGTCCTCATCTATATTTGCTTTCCCCTGAATATGTTAGGGAGCTCTTTATGCTGATAGAAACAGTCACAGTGCTGCACAGGTAAAACTGCCCACATTGGCGTTTGTTTATCTATAAAGGCTCTGCTGACAACTCGCACACATTTTACTCGCACAGGTAAGTAAAATGGGTGGGAAGGTGGCTTTAAAGCCTCAGTGAAACAAGGATTTACTTTGGTGACAATTGTTTTGGGAACACAGTTTACAGCTGAGACTATAGTTACAGGAAACCTCAGGCCTGACCTGAAGGGAAGGTCCAATAGTTTGGTCATGAACTACCATTTGTAAAGTGTCAAAATGTAATGACTAAATCTAAAGATGCCATAGCAAATAACCTGTATTTCCGCTGAGTTCCTCATCTCTTTGAACATTTGTACTTGAATGCTATAGTACTTCTATGTTTCTTTGGAAGTTACATGTTTTGTGATACTCACATTTTTATGAAGTGGGAAAATAGGAAATGAATAATGTGAACTCCTAGAAGATTAAAATCATACGTTCAAAGGCTTTATTCATGACATACTGTTGATCTATGTTCATGTGTAATAAAAAGCAGTGTAAGAATAAAATAATAACTTTAAAATAATGTAGGCCTATTTGGTGCATCTATTTCATGTATGTGATACAGAAGCGTTAGAAAAATGCTGGATTGGTCTTTTTTGTTTTTTTGCAAAGCACCACCTGCATGTACCATGTCTTAAGTTTGAGTTCTAATTTAAGCATATATATTTTTTGTAATATATTACATGATATATTTAAATATATTAATTGTCTGTAAATATTTTTTGCTGTAATAAAGGATGGATGTTCATTCCCTCCAGAACCTGCGTTATTTGTACAGTACTGACCCCTGCTGTTTAAGTGTTTACCAGACAAGGAAGAAACTGGTGTGCTTATAAACCTGATTTATAATCTGGAGTCGGAGAAAGAAATGGTTACGATAAATCTCCCCTTTGTCTCGCCACAGTTGGGTCATTCATAAGTTATTTTTTTAGGAGCAAACGCGTTTACTTTTCCTTTCTCGTCCCACACCGGAAGTATGAATACAACTTGAGAGCCAGCAACAACAATGGGGATCACTAAACTGGCGGAACTGATCCGTTTTAATGCCCCAGGTGCGATTTCTCATAAGGACATCAGAGACTACACAGGTAACAAACCTACCCACGCGCGAAAGCTACGCGTGTTGAAGCGGCTGTTGCTAGCTGCTGTCGTTAGCATGCAGCCAGCTGACTAGTAGCTTAGTTAAAAACATCTGACAGCACTAGTCAGCTGTTTACAAATTCAGATGGAAGCCTGACATGTGAAACCTAAAGACAGTCAACTAAACTTTTTTTCCCTCTCCCAGATTAGTCACTATATAGATTGGGGGTAAATTGAAAGCTGTTGTGTGATTCCTTGGTTTTGATGCTGCAATTTTATCTATCCACAGGAAAAGTCATTGCATTGGATGCATCTGTTGTTGTGAACCAGTTCCGGACAGCCACACCCACACAGAGGTGAGAGATCTATTAGGGCTACTCGGCTCTACTGGCCTCTCCTCGGCTTTATTTGTATGGCTCATTTCCACTAGTACCCCCTCGTCATTCTACATGTTTTGTTTTGTTTTTTTGCATTTCCAAGAGGGGCTAAACAGGTAAAATGTTGGTACCTACTGAGCCGGGGGCCCACGGCAGGCTGGGCGCTGATTGGCCAGTAAAGTAACATGATTAGACAGTGACTCCTTAGGAACACCCAGACCATTTTAACGCAACAAAACCTAAATTATTTCACTATTTCTGTGACCATAAGGCTCGTTAAGGCCTAATACACAAACCAACACTGCGGTCCACCCCCGAGGTTTAGACGGTTTCAAGTTGTCTTGTTGTCCTTCATTGTTATCTGGTGTTTGTGAATGACGTCATGCACCGGTCGACCCGTCTTTCTGTTTGGCTGTGATTTGTGATGGCAAACCACCTAAAAACCGTGTAGAGCCGTGCTGGGCAGAACCGTGTAGGATTGAGTAGAACCGTGTAGGGCTGAGCAGGCACTAATGGAGAAGCGGCATTAGTTTTTCATTCCAAGTAAGGTCCAAGCAGAGAGACCGGCCGACCAGCCCATGACGCCATTTGTATGCGACACATGCACAGACAACAATGAAATACAACATTGTGACAAAGTAGGCTTCAACTAGGTGTTGGGCTGCAGTGTTGGCTCATTTATTAGATATTTACAATGTGGATTACCACAGAAAACTCATCTGGGTGTGTAACTCCCTCGCCAATCAGCAGCCTGTAGTTTTCAGCTGGCCCAACTCAGGCCACTTTGAACCCCTGACCTAGGAGGTGCTGAAATTGTAACAATTTGGAGGCACCAGCCCCCAATGGAAATGCCAAAAAGGAATAGTACAGTCATGCTGGGCTGTGCTGAATAAGTACGAGTGGGAAACTCCAAGAATGACTTGACCATGCTATATAAAAGATCTGTTTCCACACATTTTCCACCCAATGCAAGCTTCTTATGTTAAATTGTACTTTGTAATTTATCATGCAATGTATGATGGAAATACAATAAATGAAATAGTGGTACAGTATTTTTGGTTTTTAATGCAGAAATGACTTGTTATTTGTTGTTTGGCTGAGTGCGTACTCTCTGAAGCAGCATAAAGTGTCATATAAGACTGCTTTTGGCAGAATGGGTCTCTGATGGCCTCATCCTGCCATGTAAACAAGTGCTAAAGTTTGTCAAATGATTATATTGAGATATCCTTTTCTCACTCACAATATTAGGGTGATATTTCCTTGATTTTCATTTCTGTAGCGTGCTGACTGGCCTCTTCTACCGCACGCTCACCTTTCTGGAGCATGACATAAAGCCAGTCTTTGTATTTGATGGAAAGCCTCCAGTGGAGAAGACTCCTGTTGTAAGAAAGTCTTGACTTTCCTTATTTTCCCCCTACCCATTTTATGAGCAAAGAGTACCTTTTATCTTGCTTTTGAGACATCTGTCTACCAGAGATAATTGTCCAAATTGATGCGTTTTGCTAACAATATGCGACCAACTTGTATAATTGCATTAGGAAAACAGAAAAGAACAGCGAGATGACTTCTGGTTGAATACTGATCACCGATAATACTGAAAAGACTTATTTTTCCCGTAGTTGCAGAGGCGAGCTGAGGCAGCTGGCTGGAACCATGCCAAATGTACAGGCACAGGTACACCTGAATGAAATGTAAAATGATGTGGCTAAGGACCTCTTTGCATTTTTGCATTGATTCCTTAGTGACACATTGGGAATTTTGATGCCCACAACTAATTCTTGAGTTTTCCCTGCTCACCGTAGCATCTTCACAGACCCAGGATTGCCTCGAGCTCCTGAAGCATCTTGGCGTTCCTGCCATCCAGGTACCACCTGCCAACAGAAATAATTTCTTTATTACCTTTACATCCACCACTTCACGCTTTTATTTTTTCCAACCATCTCTCAGGCTCCAGGGGATGCCGAGGCCCTGTGTGCCCACCTGGTCAAAGAGGGGGCTGTCGATGCAGCAGCTTCTGAGGACATGGACACATTGCCCTTTGGGGCTGACATTCTTATTCGCCAACTGAATGCCAAAAGGGAGAGGTAGGAAAGAGGAGTGTATGCTTGCTTCCTTAAACTAATCTATTCTCCAGTTTAACGTATACTGATTCTTGCAAATTTCATCAGAATGGAACAGATTCTCGCAATCCCTTTTTTGAGAAACAGTCAACATTGTGATAGTTTGAAAGTAGACTCATTTCCTAATTAATGAAGAAATCAAAAATAGGGAATGAGTTTGTTTACATCCGGTGTTGACATCCGTCCTAGCTGATCGTATTACACGTTAACCGTGTTAGCCTTACGTATCAGGAATGTGCTTAGATCTCATCCCTCGGACCACATTTAAGCTTGTCTGGAAAGCGCGTGATCACATTTTACAGCAGCGTTAAAAAATCTATATAAATAAAATTTTGGCTTTATTAGAATACAAAAAAATAAAAAAACAATAAAAACCAACTAAAAGAAACAAAAATATACCATTTACTAAAAATAATTAACCAAGTCCACACTATAATTAAGGCAACATAAAGTGAGAAAATAATAATAACGTGTAATACATTATAACTGATGATTGGCCAGTTTAACTAAAACATACTATTCCTGGACTTGTGTCGGGGATTGATTAGAGAAAAGTAACAAATATTTCAAAGTCTGAACAAATTTCTTTTCAGAGCCTTTCAGGATACATCTGATTTTCTCCAACTTCAAATTAAATAGCACATATGCGATACTGTGGGTGGGGCCGCGTCCTTCCACTTCAGAAGGATCAGGCGGCGTGCCAACAGGGTTGAAAAAGCAAAAACCTTATCCCCTCCAACATGTAATCCCTAACCCCTCAGGCACAACCCCAAACAGTAGCGGTAGTGGATACGGGGCCAATTAAACTTTAAATTGGATCCACTTCTGGATAAATCCTGGCTAATCTGGATTTGTAAAGGTGTTCCTGTGGGACAACTTTAAGTTGAATTTTAGCCAAAACTGCCTCTTTGAATGTAATTGGAAAATCTTGCTCCTAAGGTAATTTCACACTGTAAGCAGGGGGAGCCTCAATTGAAGAATTCAAATTCATAGATTAAAAAGCTCTTTTTATAGTTGGGCTAAAAGACTTGAGTTCATCAATTATATTACACACAAGAAAAAAATGAAAATACATTTTTTCTTGCAATGAAGATGATTAAATATTTTTTTCATGTTTTTACTGTAAACTTAAAAAGGAATTCAATCATAAACGTTTATTTAAGACAACTTTAACACAGAGTCAAAGATTTGAAAAACAAATGACAAAACACAAAAAGTCTTAATGCTCTTAAACACAAACTTTTAAGCAGCGATGTTACAGATTTAATGCTGCAAATAAAATATTTTTATATACCATTCCAGACAGTCACGTTGAAGAATCACTCATTATAGACTATCCCAAATAAAGCACTTTTAATATTATCTTCATTGTTGATATGTACTTGGTCAGCAGAAATTTAAGTATAGAAGCGCTTTTGTCAATTTGAGGCCTTATTGGCAACTTTAGTTTAAACATTTCACAGTCACCAACATGTAGTGTGATTTTCCTTTCTTTTTTCAACTGAAAATCTGGAAAATTGCAAAGACAAATCACTGTGTTTTACATCCTCCCAGAGCAGTTCTTTCTGCTGACACTGCAGTTTGTTTAATTCTTGCCTACAATTTAAGACTAGAATCTCATTTATAGCAAATAGTTTTTACTCTGCTGGGCTTTATTCCTTCATGATATTTATTGAATCATTTTAAAGATTAACTGAATAACACAAAATAAATCATTTCCATTTTCACATTTTAAAATAGACTGAAAAGTTCTTGAACTTTTCTTTTCATGCTGAATGATGATGTTGTATGTCGGCATTGATTTTATGCAATGGTAGGCATTGCATATTTAGAAAAGATAATGTAAAAACACATTCTGGTCAACAGCATTGCTCTACAGCAACAGGAGTACAGATGCTTAGGGGGCATCTAAACTATTTGATAGTTTAGTTATCTTGAATTCATAGCTCGGGTGGACAGAAATTTGGCATTCTAGTACAGTGGAATGTTTTATAGACTCTCCGTGGGTTTTATGTGATGTGTCAGAACTCTTTTACACAAGTGTTCGCGTCTAACTGGTGATTTAAGAAAATTACTGCCTTTGACGTTTTACTGTCATGTAGTGATACTGTTATATTTTTAGCGGATGAGGCTGGGAATCCTAAAATCGGCATGTGGTCCAGTTCACCGGTGGCTTCCCACAGATTTATTTTAAACTACAGTGTTCTGACAGAAATGCTCCACAGAAAAGAATAACGCTGCATATATTCTTGATGTAGCATATCGCAGTGACACTCGATAGGACAGTTATTGATTATATTTAGTTTAATATGAGACAATATTATAATATTATTATTTTATTTTGATATGAGAATTTATATAATGTGCTTCTAGTAATCCAAATATATTAACAGTTTTTATAGGGATATTGTGATCAGTTAATTGGGACATAGCATCAGAACATTTCTGTATTAAATGACAACAGTATTGGGAATGTTTAATTTGAGAATTCACCGATTAGAACCGCAAATCTGCATCAGCACAACACTTAAAGATGAGTTAGTTGGTGTTTGTTTGTTTTTTTAAAACAGAGGAAGCGGTCAGAGCTGGCAACATCGGCAAGATTTCCAACTGTGACATCACAGTGTCGCTTGGGCCTGACGTTTAGCTGCCGGATTGTGCTCCGTTTCAACTCACCAAAACGGCAGGGTGTTAACTGTTAAGACAGAACACGTAGTTTCACATTGAGAAAACTGTCTGTGTGAGATGTCAAGGTGATTCTGTGACTCCTGGGGCCATTGGGGCCCACGTGCACTGCAGCATTGGAAACTGCTGATGCAGCAGCGAAGCGCTAATGTCATTGACAACTGCACCAGGGAGTCATGTGGTGTGGTTTCTATTGATCTTCGTGTGGCAGACCATAGATGATCCCAGAGGCGCTCTGGGATGGCTGGTTTTGTCGTCCACAGCAACATCGACAGGAGGGGGCCGGAGCCTGATAGCGAGCTACAGTACTCACGTGTGGTTTTACTGATCTTATCAAGGATTGATAATCTGAGCTCTGTTCTCAAAAAATGTCTCTAGTGAAGTGCATTGTGTGGGGTTTTGAATAGTTTTATGCACAACTTTTGCCGTTGCAACATAAGCTATAATGCAAGCTTTACGTTCTGTGGCAAATCCGGCTAAACATGATACAATATATACCTGAGTGTTTTAGCACTACTGCTCCTCCTCAGTGGTTGATGTTTTTCTATTCAACTGATCAGATAACTCTGCCTCCTCTCTACAAAGGCATGCCGATCCCCAGTGGACACATGTAAACATGATACGAAATCATTTATGAATGTCTGCTCCAACCGTTTTTCTTTTTTTTTTTTAAAAAAGGAACTATAGAGACTTGTATTGTGAGTTTAGTCTCTGATGCATGTGTGCTTTTCATGGAACATCACAGCTTGAGTAGCATCACATCTACAGATTGAAAGAAGGAAAAAAACATAACATAACATAATAACTGGGAGAGTCATATTGTGGCTAGCGTTGAATATGAGATAAGGGGACAGTGGAATGAACAAAATCCTTGAAAGACCCACACGCATTTGCACACACGGCTGTCCACACGGTAGAGAGTGGAAAGCTTTAGGAGCACAGGTGTTCCTGGCCCCCCACAGGACATGCACTAAAAGGGGGTGGGCATTAGCTATATGGCACAAAAACAGAGAATTAATTTAAAAAAGGGAAAATAAAGGGCTGTGTATGGCCGTATTGGAGGGGTAAAGGCACCATGAAACCTGCTTGGATTTCCCCTTTTCCTGAGGTTTTCTGTCCTTCAGTCCTGTTTTCGCAATTGTTTGAATTGAATATTATTTTTGAGTACTTGAATCCCAGTTTAGACTAGTAAAAAAAAAAAAGGTTGACGTGACCAAGAAACAGCAATATTTTTAAATAAATAAAAAAAGAAGCAATTTTTTACTCCTACAATAGTTCCATCTGGGAATCCGATCAGTTTAAGTGAAACCTTTACCTCGTGGGTAAAGGGTGATTTCTTTGTTTTCTGATGTAGATTATACAGTGGGGAGAACAAGTATTTGATACACTGTTGATTTTTCAGGTTTTCCCACTTGCAAAGCTTGAAGAAGACTGTAATTTTTATCATAGGTACTCTTCAACTGTGAGTGATGGAATCTAAAACAAAAATCCAGAAAAATACAATGTATGATTTTTAAATAATTAATTTCCATTTTATTGGGTGAAATAAGTATTTGATCATCTATCAACCAGTAAGAATTTTGGCTCTCACAGACATGTTAGTTCTTCTTTAAGAAGCCCTACGGTTCTCCACTCATTACCTGTATTAACTGTACCTGTTTGAACTCGTTACCTGTATAAAAGACACCTGTCCACACACTCAATCAATCAGACTCCAGCATCTCCACAATGCCCAAGACCAGAGAGCTGTGTAAGGACATCAGGGATAAAATTGTAGACCTGCACAAGGCTGGGATGGGCTACAGGACAATAGGCAAGCAGCTTGGTGAGAAGGCAACAACAGTTGGTGCAATTATTAGAAAATGGAAGAAATACAAAATAACGGAAAATCTCCTTCGGTCTGGGGCGCCATGCAAGATCTCAACTCGTGGAGCATCACTGATCTTGAGGAAGGTGAGGAATGAGCCCAGAAGTACACGGCAGGACCTGGTTAATGACCTGAATAGAGCTGGGACCACAGTCTCAAAGAAAACAATCAGCAACACTCTACGCCGTCAAGGATTAAAATCCTGCAGTGCACGCAAGGTGCCCTTCCTCAAGCCAACGCATTTCAAAGCCCGTCTGAAGTTTGCAAATGACCATCTGAATGATCCAGAGGAGGAATGGGAGAAGGTCATGTAGTCTGATGAGACAAAAATAGAACTTTTTGGTTTAAACTCCACTCGTCATGTTTGGAGGAAGAAGAATGATGAGTACAACCCCAAGAACACCATCCCAACCGTGAAGCATGGCGGTGGAAACATCATTCTTTGGGGATGCTTTTCTGCAAAGGGGACAGGACGACTGCACCATATTGTGGGAAGGATGGATGGGGCCATGTATTGTGAGATTTTGGCCAACAACCTCCTTCCCTCAGTAAGAGCACTGAAGATGGGTCGTGGCTGGGTCTTCCAGCATGATAACGACCCAAAACACACAGCCAGGGCAACTAAAGAGTGGCTCTGTAGGAAACATCTTAAGGTCCTGGAGTGGCCTAGCCAGTCTCCAGACCTGAATCCAATAGAAAATCTTTGGAGGGAGCTTAAAGTCCGTGTGGCCCAGCGACAGCCCCGAAACCTGAAGGCTGTGGAGATCTGTAGGGAGGAGTGGGCCAAAATCCCTGCTGCTGTGTGTGCAAACCTTATTAAGAACTACAGGAAACGTCTGACCTCTGTAATTGCAAACAAAGGTTTCTGTACCAAATATTAAGTTAAATTTTTCTCGTGTATCAAATACTTATTTCACCCAATAAAATGGAAATTAATTATTTAAAAATCATACATTGTATTTTTCTGGATTTTTGTTTTAGATTCCATCACTCACAGTTGAAGAGTACCTATGATAAAAATTACAGTCTTCTTCAAGCTTTGCAAGTGGGAAAACCTGAAAAATCAACAGTGTATCAAATACTTGTTCTCCCCACTGTATGTTTTTTCCTCCCTCAGTGAAGTTATCGAATATTCCCTACCCAAGCTGTTAGAGGAACTCCAAATAAGTCACGAGGAGGTAAGAATAAAACCTTCATTCAGATTCGTCCTAAAGCGTACAGTTGATTACACTATGATAACATAGCTCAATATCTGAGATAAATCTGTATGGAGCCCCTAAAAGAAAAAAAAATGAACATGCCTTCTATTTTTTCTTTGCTATAATCGTTCAGCTAGTCGACCTGTGTATTTTGCTGGGTTGTGACTACTGTGACAAGATACCTGGTTTGGGTCCAAAAAAAGCTTTGAGACTGATCCAGACGTATCGTACAATTGAGAATGTCATCCTGCATATCAACAGAAAGGTATTACTAACATGGAGTTAATGGCCTTTGTGTTGCTGTGTCTGTATTAAACCAACATGTAATATAAACTATAAGATTAAACTATTTTTTTAAAACTCTGCTGTCCTTCAGACCCATTCAGTACCACATTTCTGGAAATACAAAGAAGCAAGGAGGATCTTCTTGGATGCCCCTCAAATCACAATTCCTAAACTCCTCTGGACAGAGCCAGATGAAGAGGCTGTGGTGAGGTTCCTCTGCCATATCAAAGGCAACAAGTGCGTATTAATCTTGCCATTCTTTTACTCTCTGTCGGTCATCCTTTTCAGGACTTTGAAACTCTTGCGAGCTGCAACTTCGTTTGTGCTTGTGCATTTTCAGAGAAGGAAGAGTACGTAATCGGATAAAGACGTTTCGTGACAAGCGAGAAAAAATGCGGGATGAGAGGCAAAAAGACAAAGCAGCCGGACGCGATAGGCAGACTCAAATGGAGGACTTCTTTAGAGTGACCAGGAAGAGGGCTCACGTAAGCAAGTGGGGGGAAAAATTCCATGACAAACATGCATTTTCATTTATTTTAATTACTAGAACTTTTACACTTCAGGACATGAAAAGGCTCATTTGATCCTTTTCAGGGGTCTTAACTACCATGTAGGTTAAGCATGTTCAAGGTGTCTAGAGGTGATCTAGCTTAATTTATTCTTAGAATAGAAATGTCGCTAAGCTGTTGTACGACGCTGGTTATTGACTCAAAAAGTCAAGTCAGGTCAGGTCAGTCAGGTTTTCAGACTTCTAATATAGTCGGGCTCGTGTCAAATGGGTGGAGCTGAGAGTAGCTGACAAATCACAGACTATGATCCTGAATTCAAGATTTATTATTCTATACAGTATTTAATGTAATGCAGAGATTTTTGTTTTAATCTGCTTGATTCAGCATATCCTTTGTTCCACATAGTCCAAGAAAACCAAACATTTGAAACACTCGTGTGTTTTAACAAATATCATTTAATTTAATTTGATTAACTCAAAACTCCTCTGTGAATTACAAGGTAAAGAAATCCTCAGTATTTCAGAAATAATTATATTTGAAAAATAAAAAATGAAAGTTTAGTTTTTTGTCATTTTGGATTCAAATCTTTAAAAACTCAACAGGAACAGGTTTTGGAGTAATCGGTCTCTGTGAAGCTACATTAGCATTTCCTTTTAGCTAACGGATCTCTGATAAAGATGTTCCTGGGTGACAGCCAAACAGTATAGTTGGTCTCTGACTCCAGTCACATTCAGGGAGAGAGATACTGTCTCACTGACAACATACTGATGTCTATCTCTTCACTCTCCAAGAAAAGTGATTGGTCAAGAGCCTGCAATTTTACATGCGTCTATCCCTTATCTAAGAATCAAACCTGTTCTGGAGCAGGTTAAGTTTCTAGCACAAGATGCCAAATAGATACACTCCTGTAAGAAATGTTAAGAAGTGAACTGCATTGCGATAGTGAAGTTTTGTCAGTTTTCTGATCCAAAGCATTAAGGTGTGGATTAACACAATGCCTAGGAGGAAGCACATCAGCATTGATCTTTGAGAAGTAGCTGTTGCCGCCCATCAGTCTTGGAAGAACAAAATGGCTGTTCCAAAAACGTTTGTGGCCTATTTTTCCATAGAGGGAAAGAGCATTCAAAAGTGGAAGCCATTCAAGACAGTTGCTAGTTTCGAACAGTAGACATCTGAGAAAGTTACCGACGTCAGACTGTTTAATGCTCAGAGTTACTGAAAGAAAACAACAACTCAGGATAACATCTCAGACTCTACCGCTGTTCTCATCAACTGTGGTTGTTTGGGGTCACTGCCCTGCATGTTTTACATGTTTCCCTACTCGTAAAAAATTAAAACAATCTTTTCCAGAATCTAAAACTTGACCACAACTTAGTCATGTGACCAAAATATATTATTAAAACAAAAAAAAAAACTCAAATCCAATGCTGTTTGAGGAGGTTTAACAAGCTAAGTTGTAGCCACAGAAATAGCGACATGCTTCACATTAAAATGGGTCATTCCATGCATTTGTCTTAAAATGTATTCTTTTTGTTTTACAGTCTGTACAGCCTTCAGAATCTACGTCCTCATCAAGCTGCAACAAAAAGAGACCAAAATCAAAATAAGCCTGTCGTCTCATTCCTCATCACTAAACAAGTTTAGTTAAAAATGCTTCCCCTTGCTACTAAATATATCAATGTTGATAATGGTAGATGTTTGAGATTCTGTATTTTGAATAATAACTTGGATTATTTCATTTGTACAAAATAATTGTGCTAAATTCTTTATGTGTTTTAGGGGGTCTTTTGAATAAACGGCATCCTGTATTATTTAAAAAAAAAATCTTCCTGTTCAAGAGAGCGATGTTTTATTAACTGCATAATAGTTCAGCATTTAGCAACACCATACTGTCAAACATAGAGTTAATGAGTAGATTCAAGTCTCCTGGGGTACTTTTGACTTATATACCTTAAATGGCTAATAATGGGACACCAAGGCACATATTTGTACTTTTATAGGCTGAAAGGTACACAATTGTTCCAAAGCAGAAAATGGGCAAACTTCATTGCTACAACAACTTTTGAGGATACCAAACCTGTGACAAGTCTTGGATACGAAGAGGTGCAATTAGGCGCTTTCTTTTCTGAGAGTGTAGTGCCTTAGTTATGAAGTAATTTGGAGGAAACCAAAGCATAATTGCAAGCTATTTTCTATGTGTCAGAGCACCTGCATGTCTGACTACAAAATAGTCTGATGTAGTCTGGAGAGTGTAGTTCAGGAGAATACTCACTGAGCATCTTCTCGGTACATCCAGCAATTTCCTGAAAACCCACCCAGACAAGCAGAGCGGGAGGCGGACGACTGAAAGAAAACAGTGTGATCATTGTCAGGGAGGGCTTTCATCAAGCCAAAACTGGAGACAGGGTATGTCTCTTTGCTAGATATTCAATGAGCACCTGTTGTGTCGAGGGAGCCAAAGCACAGACTAAAGCCTTGAATTTTAAAAACATGTAGTAAAGTGGATCATGCCTGAAAGTGAGACATCTGAGTCCACTGAAAATGTATCTTTGATAAAAAAATAAAAAAGACTGTAGAAAATAGATTGTATGATCTAAAAAATATATAAAAGACCATTTGAACATATTTATTTGTATGATGTTTATATGTCTGAATACAAACTGTTAAAAATGTATGTTTTTTGCACTGTTTTTCTCACGCATGCCCAGTAAGGATCGTTCCTGTTAAACATTAAACGAGGCGTCATTCCAAGCCAACAGATGGCGCAGGCGCTGTGGGAGCTGGCGGTTTTCTCATTGTTTCACTTGTAGAAGAAGTTGTTTGTCAGTCGCCCAATCTCCCCACTAGACCTCAGTAAGGTGTCTCCCTGGTCACCGCCGTCAGACGCGGCAAGTCTGCACAGAACTCACCCTCCCTGCGCCAGGTACGGTGACCAAACTCCCCCCCACCCCCCCTCCCTGGTGTTACTACCGGCTGCGTTCGGCTATGGCGACGAGCGCGAAGCGAAAGCAGGAGGAGACTCACCTAAAGATGCTCCGTGAAATGACTAGCCTGCCCGCGAATAGGAAATGCTTCGACTGCGACCAACGCGGCCCGACCTATGTCAACATGACAGTGGGTTCCTTCGTCTGTACCACCTGCTCCGGTATCTTGTGAGTGTCATTTTGAGTTGAAGTCTAACAGTTCGCCTTTCAATTGTCCCGCAGACAGCGACGCGAGACCGCGCTTGTAATGAAGACCTGCGAGGTCGGACCGTTAGCTCGTTAGCTAGTGTTAAAGTCAGGACAGGTAACGTTGACACCGACTCAGGTTCAGCCGGAGGCCGTTCGTTTGGGCTTGGTTGTGTAGGGAGATTGGGATGTTTACAGCTGCTCTTGGGAATGAGATTAGCTTTTGTGTATATAGTATAGGCTCAATGGGAGACTGTCGTAACGCCTGATGGGTCAAGGTTAGCATATCTGAAACCTAAAGTTAAGAACTATTAACAGTTAGATATGTGATAACTGCATGTAAAAAAAAAAACAACAGAAGGTCACATGGGAGGCTCCTCTTGTAGCTGAACTGAAAACCCTCCCAGCACAGGGCAAACACACCTCTAAATTAAGGATGGTCAATCTTTCAACTTTGAAAGGCTGAAAGTAGGTTGCCAGTTGCTTCTTATTGTTGTACTGACTTTCTCATACACCCACTCGTGTTTTATGCAGATAACCGGTCTAGGCAATGTGTCAAGCATGTCTGCTCATCCTCCAGTAAGTCCCAACAGTGTTCCTCAAGGGGATGTGCTGCAAACTGTTTCCAGGCGGGTGTGCTCACCCCGTACAGTTTGTGCATCGTTTAAGGTGTCATTGTTAAATGGTAGTGTACCTGCACAGTCAGTATGTGGAGCGATTTCAAGGGTATTCCATTGTAGGAAGATTAAAAAATATGATACCACCCACTTGTTTTGCACTCCCCATGTCAATGCTGACTCATTATATTTCCCTTTAAAGTTGTTTCAGCATTACGGAAATGCAGTAAAACGTTACGGTCCTGGTATCGTTCCTTTATCAGAAACCCTAATGATGTTAGTATCTCTAGTGTCCACGGCCTCCGAGTTTGATTGACACAACTGATTTACGACATTTTTTCTATTATCATCAATAAACCTTTTAAAAAATAAATAATTTAAGGATTCAAGATGAAATGGTG
The DNA here is from genome assembly GCA_013363375.1 of Menidia beryllina. NCBI lineage: Eukaryota > Metazoa > Chordata > Actinopteri > Atheriniformes > Atherinopsidae > Menidia > Menidia beryllina. Next base: position 1,095,079 of record JABUIW010000209.1, read on the forward strand.
TCACTCAGGTTTTTTTTTTTAGCCTTTCACTAAGAAAAACTTTTGTTTCCGTTTCTTTGGTCACATCTTCAGAAAATCCCAGTGATAGTCCAGTGTAACAGGTGAACAGTAATGGTTTTTGCATGGGGGGGGATTATAAAGGACTATTAGTTAAAAGTGTAATATATGTTGGTGTTGTGTGCCCTGAAAAAGAAATTGAGGAAAAAGGAGGAGAACTGGAAGCCAAAGAAACGCTGTATATAGAGCAATTGACCTGCATCTCAAATTCAGTAGCAAAAGCTCTTCCACAGGGCCTAAAAAACATCTGGACTTCAATTTATCCATGTACTTTGCCTCATGAGAAGGTCTTCATGGAACAGTGAATGTTCAAGAAGCCATTCTTGCCAAACTACATATAAAAGTTGGCTGAAAATCAGGCAACAGGTCTTCAAGATTCTTTAGGTCTTTAGGGTGCAGCTATATATACACAAACATAATAACACAAAGAGGTGAAAAAAGATGGAGCCAAGAAGCATGTCTTGCGTTTCTGGGCCCATTCGTTCCAAGTTGAGGGAAGATATCAAATCATGACCTGGATGTGTTAGCCTGGTGTTTAGGTGCCTATCAAAGTACAGTTTAGGCTACAAACATGGCCTCTTCTGGTCAGGCTAACTCCATAAATCTTTTTTTTTTCTTGTGTTGTGTAAATGTGCTTAGCGCGGGATCAGCTTGACAGAAAAAAGCAGAAAAAGAAAGTTGACATCCAAGGGTGGGCTTTTGGATGTCCTCCAAGAAGCCTGGAGAACTATACCTCAAGACTACTTAAAGAAATGACAGAAAGTTTGTCTGAGATCAGGCTGTGCTGGAGAATAAAGGTGCACAGACCAAATATTGACTTGTAAGCTTATCAGAATTGTACTGACTTTGTTTTGGCTCAATATACTGTGTTTTCCCTTATGTTTGCACATGAAGTAGACATTTGTGTAGAAGTTTCAGCTTATTTGGAACACATACAAAGTTTTTTGTGCTGTGTAATTAAACAGTAATTTTGTTTGTTTTTTTTTCTTCATAAAATATTTTTTAAACGTATAAAGTGTCTGAAAAGACTTCTTTCATGGCTTTCAAAGCCATTTTTGTTTGTTTTTCTGAATGATTGATGCATCAATAAATGTCAAAAGTTCTCACTAATACGCTCTAATTTTAGTTTTCTCATTTCTATTTATACTTGTTCCGTTTTATTTTATTTGAGCATATTACCAAAATGTATTTGTACGTATTAATGTTCATGTATTAACAGCTGCAAATATTTCTGTACGAGCACAGCTTTGATTGTAAGGCTCACACCAAGACTGTGGTTCATGTTCCTAAAACATGCTGAATTGGCAGTGAATGTTCCCTTCTGGTTGGTCGACAGGGATAAAATAGTTTGTTGTGAAAAGAGCATTAGCGGTTTTGGTTTTTATTTGCTTGTTTTATTTGATGGGAACAGCCTGGGGATGCATCCTGCTTCTCTTGTTCTCAGCTAACATTTACCTCCTACACCCACAGGCGAGGGCTGAATCCCCCACACAGAGTGAAGTCCATCTCTATGACCACATTTACACAGCAAGAAATAGAGTTCCTACAGAAACACAGCAATGAGGTACCGTACACATTCTCTGAAACAAAAAAAAAACGTTCAAAATCATCCACGTTGTTGCTTTCAGAGTTCAGGCCATGTTTTTTTGAGCTATGCTTAGTCAACCTATTGACATTCCTTTCTCCTTGCCTTTTTTTCTTCCCCTTATCCCTTCCCCCCTCACCCTTCACTCTCACGCCTGTCCTGTCTACACTCCAACCCCCACCTCCATCCTCCCACTCTCCTCATTCCTGTGCCCCCCCGTAGATCTGTAAACACATCTGGTTGGGCCTTTATGACGACAGGACATCAGTCGTTCCAGATTTCCGAGAACCGCAGAGAGTAAAAGAGTTCCTTCAGGAAAAATACGAGAAGAAAAGATGGTAACATAAGCCAAAAATGTATTCCTTCCTACTTTAAGATTTAAGTGGAACGTTTCCGTTAAAAGAGCACATTTGGATTAAATGAATGAAATTTGAGTCGAACCAGAAAGAGATTTCAAATGTTTTTAAAACATTTTTTTACTTGATTTCATCACAAATTTCCGATGTCAACCAGCAACGTTGCCTCGTTTAGATCAACTGTGTTGAGATACAGTGCTGAAAGTTAAGTGTCACCTGCCTTTGCCAAAATCAGTTTGGCTGCTGTGTACTGGGTTAACCCTATGATTCACTTTGACAGCCTGGTTTTTATTGTCCATGTGTCTTCTCTTTTGTTTTTTTGTGATGGGAATGTAAGACACTTAAACGGCTCTATTGATGAAGGAAAGTTTTTTTGGTTTGATTTACGCATTCTGTATACTGTTTTTGTTTGTGTTGATACTCCCTTTTTGAATACCCAGGTATGTTCCTCCAGACCAGGCCAGGGCGGTAGCGAGCGTTCAGGCCTCAGTGTCCGGCTCCTCCGCGAGCAGCACCGGCAGCACCCCTGAAGTCCAACCCCTCAAAACTCTGCAGCTCAACAAAACACCGCTGCGGCAGGTGGAATTGCCTCTAAATGTTACTTCAATCTGCCTTTTTTTCCCGTTTGGATTTCAGGTGGATAAAGAGTTTTTTTATTCCTTTTTCTTCTCCTACCACTCAGTCTCCAGGACTAGGTCGCTCCCAGGCTCACAGTGCCGCTCAGGAGAAAAAGTTTGACTTGCTCTCGGACCTGGGGGGAGATATTTTTGCAGCTCCACCAACTCAAACTGCCAGCTCTGCCAACTTTGCCAATTTTGCACATTTTCCAAGCCAGTCGGGTAAGACGGCAAAAATATTTGTCCAGTATTCTGTGGCCGACACATAACAGATATACAACAGAACGTGCTCTTTCATTCTTCATAATCCCACCATGTGTTTCCCCTGCCATTGTTTTTATTTCCACATTTCTTTTCTGTTTCGCTTCGTCTCCCCCTGTACGACTGCAGCACCTCAGGGTAATTCAAATACCAACTTTGCCAACTTTGAAGCATTTGGAAACACTGCAATTCCATCCCACCTGAGCACATCACCTCCCTCAAAGTCCTTTTCATCAGGTACCACCCTCCCTACTGTTGTCTTTCCTCCATCACCACCCCACCCACTCATCTTTTTGTCAGTCTTTTCCTTCATTTCGTATCAGCGGTTTCCTAGTGTGGTCCTTCTGTCTCTCCAGCATCACTCAGTGGATGTTCTGAGAACAGTTGTCGGATGAGATTTTTAAGATTTGTTCCTAGCAAAGCAAACACTTTATGCAAAACGTTGTAGCCATTTAAAACATGTTGTAAACACTTGTCTTTTTTTGTATTGAAAGCATTTTTGGAATATTCCACAAGGTCCATAAGGGTAGATGGATACTAAGTCAGCAATTTACCCCAAAATCTTTTTCTGGTTGTTTGGACCTGTCTGGGTGTGTTTGTAGCACTTGATGATTTTGTAACGATATGTTTTGAAAGGGGGAGGAGTGCCAATTCCATCTATGTCCAGTGCAGTTGCTGCTCAGAGAGGGAGCCGTTCAGAGGACCGCTATGCTGCCCTTGCTGAGTTAGATAATGAGCTCAGCTCCTCTGCTTCCTCAGGCAGCAACGTGCAAGGGTGAGAGACAGAGACACACACTCACACTCACACACATGCAAAGACACACACAGAGGCCCTCTACAACGGGTAAAGTCTGACAGACCCTCCAACTGCAAGTCAGGGAAATTCAGTTCAGTTTTTATTTCTAGCAGAAAATCACAACTGTCATCTCAAGACAGTTCAAAGAGGCAGTCTAATTTAGACTAGTTAGAATCCAATTATTTCTGATGCAGTCATAATCCAGTCAAATCAAATAAATTCCTGTTCGGTCCAAGCTACACAAAGCCAGTTTAAAAAAAAAAAAAGTAATTAAAAAAAATATTCTTAGCTCTGGACACCAACAGAGCGTGCACAAGCCAACTCTCTTTCCTCACAGCTTTTGAAAGAGCTGAGATGAGGAAAAAGGAAAGACAACATTTACCAAACACCATGACACAAGCTCAAAGATAACTGCTGAGGCTTTGAAACAAACGTTAATGACGAGGAAAATGTCATGAACACAGGAAGAGAACACAGGAAAGAGAGGTGCATGATGGGACGGTCCCCAAGTAGTCTAGGGCTATAGCTTAATACATTTTCAGGATAACCACAGACATTTCTAACTAATAGGCTCTATCAAAAGGAAAATTTGAAGCTTAATCTTAAAGGTAGAGAGGGCTTCTTCTTCCTGAACAGAAAAGGCAAATGGTTCCACAAGAGTGAATAGTGAAGGCTTCACCTGCCATTCTACTTTAAAAAACTCCTGGAACCACAAGTAGACTGACAAGAAAAGGCTCTCCTGGGACAATATCACGATATAAAATTGTATAATTTGTATTTGGTGAACAGATTTTCAAATTCTATTCTGGGGCTGGAGGCTTTTTAGAGAAATGCAGCCCAATAATAAAGAATTGCAATTGAAATTCAAATGGCATGCATGAGTGTTTTTTTTTGTTTGTTAGTTTTTTTTTTTTTTGCTGAGACAAAAATGTATTGATACATCACATGGTAAAATCTGTAACTTTTAACAGTGCTGTTTCTGTGCTATGCTGTTCTCTGAACTGGGACTGAATCTCTATCCGTGTTAAAGAGCCCAAAGTTTGGATTTTTTTTTTCCTGCAAAACAACGTAAAACAGATTTTTTTTAAATACATCACAATTGGAACTAATTCAAAATTGAGTTTGATAACATCCCTCCATGGCTATAGCTGCAGAGATAATGTCTGTTGTACAGGTTCAATAATACATACCATTTCCATTCCACTTAAAAAACATTTTATGGCATCCTTTTCTTCACAGGAACATCTTTGGACCTGTTCTCGGTTCGTCGCCAGCTCAGAACCCACCTGTGTTACCCAGCATTCAGCCTGGCTTTGGAGGTGGTTATAAGCCTCACAGTGTTATTTGGAAAAATAATATATATTTAGGCACATGGCTACTTTTGACTCGAAGACTCACTTTCCGACTTTATTCCGTCTAGCCGTTCCATCCACAAATCCTTTTGTTGCCGCGGCGATAGCCCCGGACATGGCCACCAACCCTTTCCAGACCAACGGGCGAGGTCCAGTTGCAGGTAGATTTATGCTGCAAAGTATTTGTACAGTTACTCCTGCACTTTATATGCGTAACTTTAATGTAACCCTGCTACATTGCCAGATAGTTCTGTGACTTTATGCCAAAGTATGTAGAATTGACTCTGTGTGTGTGCGTTGTGTTCATCCACTGTGCACACATGCTGCGTGTGTCTCGTAGCATCCTTTGGTACTGGCTCTATGAGCATGCCCGCCGGCTTTGGGAATGCGTCTTCCTACTGCCTCCCGACCAGTTTCAGTGGAAACTTCCAGCAGCAATTCCCCGGCCAGGCACCCATCCCTTACTCTCAACCCGGGGCCTATCACCCTCAGTCTAATGGTTAGTCCCCACCCCATCCCCATCCTCCATCCTCCTACCTTGTTACTCCTGTGCAGTAGCTGTCAATGGGTTATGGCTTTTAAATTCAGTCAGTGTTTTTCTATCTACACAGATGGACCCCTACATTAAGGGCTGAGTCTAAGCCTTCTCTGGTGTAACTTGTCAGTGGCGGCTACTGCACAGTGACAAGAGGTTGCATTTAGGGGTCAAAGCTTTGGGGTTATGTTCTGGTCCAAATGCAAAATAAGAAGTGTCTATTGTAAATGGAAAAACTCAGACATGACTCATTCAGTTCTGTTCACCCCTAAGTACAATCTGACATGCTGGAATTTGGCTGTTTTGCTGTTGTTGTTTTTTGTTTTTCCACTTCTCTACTTGACACAAAGTTAACTATCAGTTATTTTAACTGTTTTAAAATGAATGCTTATCTTTGACTCTTTAGGGAGCAACAATGTGGTTTTTCCATTGGAAAATAAAAAGAAGCACTAAGTGTGGGGCCGGGCAGACTAAACCTGTTGTAAATTCCTTTCCCTCCTTCACCTTCAGGTCCTGCATTCCCAGTCTACGCTCAGAACAAGCCCACCATTACACCATTCGGGCAGCCTATGGCTGTACCTGGCATGACCAATAATCCATTCATGGTGAGCATTCATTCAGTTCTTTTTTTCCCCCAACTTTTACACAGATTGCTTAAATGATTTTGGAAGAAGCTTGTTTCGCTGGAAATTTTTAAGAGAATTCACTACATATCCTTCCACATTATTTAACTGCATTCGTATCAGCTATTTAACCGCCTTTGAAAAAAGTAGAAGCATTAAATATAAACCTTTTGAAAGGTTAAACTTTGATTTTTCTCATAAATTGTTGGGCTGAATGTACACAATAGTTGGTGCACATGTCTCAGGAGGTCTGAACGTGCTAATCCATACTTGGCGAACAGCAGTGATGGTTTTGTTGTTGCTGGTTTGTGAAATTTCGTCTTGCACATCCTTTTTTCCAGGCTGGAGCGCCGGCAGGGCCATTCCCTTCAGGAGGCTCATCCACCAATCCTTTCCTGTAGCACAGTTTCTAGGCTTTGCCACCAGAGGACAGCATGCAGCACACACTCAAGGCACTTGTTCCGTCATGCAACTAGTGGCAGTACATTTCTTAAAAAAAAAAAAAAAGACTTGTTTTCTTTTCTCTCTTTTTTCATAAAAGAAGTTTACAACACTAAGAAGGTGTACAAAGGAGTATATTGAAGACTAAGGGACTGTTATGAGGGAAATGTACTGTTTGGACTATAAACAAAACATTGAATGCTTTTTTTTTTGTTAAAACTGTAAGCTCTCTGCATATCAACATTTATGATCACAAGTAAGTATGTTTAGTGTATGACAAAGACTGAATTAACAAGGGCGAATGTGCACACACCTTGTATTTAAGTAAAGGAAACTAACACTACAAACTGTCTACATTAGGCAAGGGTTTACATTTTTAAGATTATTAACAGGGTTCCATCCAAATCCACAGCCCGTGGTGGGTGTTTCATTTTTCAAAAGGGATTTGTTTTTGTCCTATTTTAGTCTTAATGCTACTATATCAGCTCTAATGAATTGTTTATTAACACACAGACCCTGTTGGCTATAATCCAAAGCAATGCCTTTTTCATGTAGTTGAACATACTGAACAGGTTGATGTGACATTGGATTGTTCTCAGGCTATTAGTCAACGATTTATATATTGCCAGAATATATAAAATTGTGTGTGTCGGGTTCAAATTTAAGCCAAGTACAACTAAAAATAACTACAGTGCCAGCAGAGACATTTATTATTCCAATAGAAAGAGGGGCAAGCATGTCTCTAAGAGCTCAAATGGTGGAAATGTGAGAAAGAACCGGTATTTAGAGGTATGTCTTAGTCTTGTTACTTACATAATTGATACATCATTGGTAAAATTGTTTAGTATATTCAAGTAACCTTATTTCTGCTAGATGTCAGAGAAGCATATTTAAGATATTCACTATATTTTATGAGGACAAATGGAGAAACTGTTAATGAAAGCAAAGGCTAGTTAACCTATGGACCTTAGAAGTAGTGGTTCACATGGTTGGGGTTGGCTTGTCCTTTGAAAGCAAAGAAAAAATCAAACAGAGAAACAAAATATCTGAGTTATGTTATTGTCCCTTGACATCTTCTTCTCTTTGCTGTGTTTTTTAAAGCTTGCCAGAAAGCCAGACAATGGAAATTCATTGCATCTTGTTTGGTTTAACATAAGGCATAAGATAATGAACATTAATTATAGGGATAAAACAAATTACTCAGTCAACCTGACTTCAGAGAACTTGGGTCTCAGTTGTGCCACCCGTGACTAACAATAAGTTTGACAATGTGTCCCTTGTTTTTACAAGAACAGGGGGGTGTATGTGTACATATATAAATACATGTATAAATAAATTAAAAGATTTTTAACTAAAAGTTTGTGTAACATCATTTCTTGATAATGCCGTTTTAGTAAAGTTCGTCTTCCTATTTAAAAGAATGTGGAGTGTATCTATAAGGAAATAAATACTTTTTTTTTTTTTATCGTACTAGCTGAGAGCGCATGTGACTCAATTGAAGAGGTTGCTATGACAACACACACACTGATATGGCGTCCCTTCTAGCCGACCCGTGGTTCGAAATCTCTGGACGTGGTCCTCCGCCTGACAAGAACTATTATCACTTTTCTGTGAACAAGGCAGAAGTGAGTATCATTAACTTGAATGGAAGTGAATGTTAAAGTGAGTTGTCTTGAGTCATATCGCGAAGCTAACTCGGAAATGAACATTCATTGAACCTCAGCCTTCCTTCCTCCGACCGTTAATAACAGAACATGTAACAAAGGCTGAGACTTGGCATAAATTCATAGCGAGTTGAGTACCGGTTATGTGTTCTCTTCATCTCTGCCGCTTATAAACACAGGTCGCAAATAACAAACAGAAAAACTCTCTTTTTTGGTTGATATGTGTATTTAAAGATGAAGAAACAAAGAAAACAATCAGTGATTCATCATGACAGGGGTATTATCTCCTCCTCAGGTGATTTGGAGATGGTGGAAGATTTCTCCCAGACTTGTAGACAGGTACTCTAAGCCTGGGGAGCAGAGGGAGTCTCATCTCGACTTCTTGGATGACACTTGGTTACAAAGTAAGAATTTCTGTATTGGAGGTTAATAGCTGCTTGTTGACTCAATTTTAAAATCAAATGTCTTTTATTTGTAGTTAGGATCGAAATACAGGTGCTCCTCATGTAATTACAATATCATAAAAGACTGATTGATTTCAGTAATTCCATCCATCCATCCATCCATCCATCCCTCTGCTGACTTGACAGTTGTCCAAAACACGACCCCTGACACCTTGCACAAGGAGGGCGAGACAGAAAAGGTCATTGCTAAAGTGGCTGGCTGTTCACAGAGGTCCGTGTCTAAGGAGGATTGTGGAACAAAACCAGTTTAAAATTTTAGGGGAGATTCACCAGGAGTGGACTGCAGCTGGAGTCAGTGCTTCAAGAACCACCACTCAGGCAAGATATGGGTCATAGCAATCGCAAGAGACAGCGTCAGAAGCGTCTCGCCTCCGGACTAAAGACAATAAGGACTGGACTGCTGCGGAGTGGTCCAAAGTCATGTTCTCGAAGGAAAGTGAATTTAGCATTTCCATTGGAAATCAAGGTCCCAGAGTCTGGAGGATGAGAGGAGAGGTACAGAATCCACGTTGGGTGAGGTCCAGTGAAAGGTTTCTACAGTCTGTGATGACTTGGAACGCCATGTCTTCTGCTGTTGTTGGTCCACTGTGTTTTCTGAGGTCCAAGGTTAGAGCACTTCATGCCTCCTGCTGCTTACCAACTTTATGGAGAAACAGATTTGGACCTGGCACCGTCTTACAGTGCCAGAACTGCCACTACCATAGTATCCCTGTTCTCAATTGGCCAGCAAACTCGACTGACCTTAACCCCAAAGAAAATCGATGGAGTATTGTGAAGAGGAAGATGCGATACTCCTGAGCCAACAATTCAGAAGAGTTGAAGACCACCATAAAAGTAACCTGGGCTCTCTTAACTGACTGATCGACTCCATGCCACCCCGCACTGCTGCTGTAATTCAGGCAAAAGGAGCCCCAGTTAAGTATTGAGTGCTGTACATGCTCATACTTTTCATGTTCATACTTTTGGACAACATTTCTGAAAGTCCCTTTTTTTGTTTTAATCTTAAATACGGTAAGATTCTAATTTTCGGAGATACTGAATTAGGGCATTTCATTAGTTGTCAGTTACAACCGTCAACATTAAAAGAAATAAACATTTGAAATATATCCCTCTTTGTTTAATGAACAACTTTGATAAACAAGTTTTTTACAAGGAATTACTTAAATGAATCAACTTTCAAGTGATATTCTAATTCTATGACCAGCACCTGACCTGTATGTCTCACTGTTTTTAATGGTGATTCAGCTTAACCCTAACCCTAAATCAAACCGAGGGTTTCTCCTGTATGAAGTGTGTGAGGCTTCGTTATCGGCTTTAATAGGGATAACAAACAAAAAATGGGCATCTTTTCAGGTGAACTTGCCGTGGTTTTCGGTCAGAAGGTCTTACAGTACACTAAAGCTTTGTGCCAAGGCCATTTTGACTATCTGGAGCGCTTGTCTGACTCTTTGCTTCTGCGGATCATAAATTATCTGGAGCTTGAGGATGTGGATCAGCTTGGAAGAACATCACATAGGTTCAAGCAGGTGTGTTCCATGGTTTAAAAAATCTAAAAAATTAATTATTAAATATTTAGGTATTCATTTCCTGTCACTGATTATTAGTTTTTCTTATTTAAGTATTTTTCCCGCTTAAATGATTTAGGTATGTTAGCGAGGCAGATGGTTTAATATCCTGTGTGTTTTGTCGTGTTCCTTAAATGTTGGAGTTGTTTTGCTTTTCAGCTGTGCGGGTCAGAGGAGTTCTGGGAGCAAGCGGTGCACCGGCACTGCAAAACGGTGTCGGCCGAGGTGGCATCCCTGGCGTCAGAGGTGGGCTGGCGCCGCATTTTTTTCACCAACAAGTTACATCTGCAGAAGCTGCTCAGCCGCCGGAGGCTGAGGGCCGAGGAGCAACAGGAGGAGTCCATCTTCGACCCAGATCCGCAGGCAGGGGAATCTCCAACCAGCAGCTCAGAGACAAGCCCCGTGTCGGCTTCTGAGAGGGACTGGCACTATCCCGGTGTTGGCCGGGACGCTGGCTTTGACTCCGACTCTTACTGTCATGTTGATCCTGATCCACAGGCTGAATCTGATCCTGACCCTGATCCTCAAGCTGGCTCAGAGTCCATCGAGTTGCCTGACCAGTTCATGGAGGGCCTGAGGTTCTGTGAGCTAGAAACGGTAACGCAGGGCAGCACCCTGAGCAGCGGTGTGGGAGACTGTAGTGATGAGGTAGCCAAGAACGTGGGTTAAGCCTGTCCTCAAATGTTCCAATGCATTCCTGTTCACTCTTTAACTTTATTGATCTGTAATTAGTTTGTTTTATGACTTCCTCTCATTTTCTTATGTACTGTTGTTTTTGCTCGATCTAACTTTTCATTTGCCAAATTCATAGCGCATCTATTGTGCTGTGACTTTATTGACCACTTAAATATTGATCCTTTTAACTGTTCATTGTAATGTTCAAAACTGTTGGTTGTCTGAGTAAATATGAATATATACACTATGAACCTCGCTCGTTTGGCTAATGTTGACTATTTCTGAATGAAAATGAAGTATTGGATTGTTGATCTTTCAAAAGGTCACTAAAGAAAGAAAGTATTTTACTCCAATGTTTTTTCACAAGCTTTGATTTGATCAGTTTTTTTTCAATTGATGTTGCAGTTAGTCATGACAGTGCAGTTGAACAGGCTCTTGAGAGAGTTCAGTATTGGCGTAACGACTTTCACTCGCAGATTGGATAACACTTGTATCATCATTAATAAACGAGGATAGACCTGTTTAGAAGATCAAAGTTGTGGGTGTTGTATAAGACCTCTTTATAAAAAATTCCCATCCAAATGTTGGTGCGGAGACACCGACTTTATTCCCTGTGTTTGATAAGTGGATTACATCATGATCTGGTTCGTTTGAAAACACAGGAAATGTTTCTGAGTTTTGATGGGATGATGACTGCAGTGCACTCAGAAAGAGTCCCCTAGGGGGCACAAGCTGCCAGAGCTAATCGTCCATGCCGTCCTTGAGCATCTGACATCATCCTCATCCCTTCTTTGTCTGGGTTTACCTTATGTTGAAGTGCCTGAGCAGGATTTGTCGGTTTCCCTGAGACTGAAAACACATCGAAACGACAAACACTTGCAAAACAAAAGCCAAATATTAACATATTAATATCCAGAAATGCTGTCGGTTGCTACAAAGGAAAAGGACCATCTACATTATTGACTGCCTAAAGTTCAAAAGCCAGCGTCTGAGTTGGTTAGTTCCCATAAGTAACCTGCACATGTGTGAAGGTACCTGTGATGCTATAAGCTACATACAGCTTAAGCAACATCTGCTGCCATTCAAACAGGGATTCCCCCAACATGGCACTTACCTTCCAGCAAGACAATGCTAAGCGTAAGAATTCCGATAACAAAGCCTCAACAAGTAGTGTCCTAAGTTCCTAAATGCTGAAATAAAAATATAAATATGGAAACAAACAAGAACAAGAGAAAAACAATCAATTTGATTTCTTTTTTTTTATTTAAACTGAATGTGGGTTGAAAGAGATTTTCAAAGCACCCAAATTTGTTTTTAATTTATGTTTCACACAATTTTCCAACGTCATTGGAATTAAGATGCAGAGTAAAATGTCACACTTTAAACATTTGATGTTTAACATTTGATTATTTTGTTCTATTGTGAAATTAAATGACAAATATTCCATATGTGTAAGTTATACAGTTTATTCTTGATCATATCTGCATATCATGTCATCAAACATACCTGATCCTCACCTAAAATTAATCAAAACCCTGAATAATTTTTCACTTATGTAAATATTATACCAGAGCATTCAAGAGATAGTGGTCTATTCCTTTGATTTATGATTTTATTTTATTTTTTAAATTCTAACCTAGCCTCTGTTCTAACCCCGTTCTTTCAATTGGTCCAAGATAAATATCAATTGCCTCTGGAAAGGTCGGAAGAGGCCATAAGAGGATTTAGTCTGACAACGCAAAGACTGCATAACGAACCATGTGGTTCACAGGTGTAAAATGCTCCCCCTATCTTGACCTTTGCCAACCTCATCTCCTGGACAGGGCTAATAGTCCAGAGTTGAAAGGAGCTAACTAGCTCAAATTTGAAATATTCAAACCACACAAGCTCGACCTATGTATGAAGCAGAGAAAAGGAGTAGTAGTAATATTTCATATTTACATGTACATGGCTTAATATTTTTTACTAGTTTATCACCCATATACATATATAGAAATATTTATATACATATTTTGATCGCTCTCATTTAGAAGGCACATCATTTGATTGAATATATTAATGGGTGATTGGTCCTCCATGACCATTTGAAAGATTAGTAGAGCTTGTCCGTAAAGATAATGTCAGTCCTTTCGAGTGATCTGTTAGCTCTCAGCTTACCCCTTTCAGCCCTCCATGACCCGGACAGATGAAACTTACGACCTCATTCTTCAGCCATTCAGGTGGCTTAAGTGCTGCACTGACACTATGATCCATTTACATCTCGACTTTTGATATCGTCTCATGAATAACGGCGCGGCAGTATTTTGGCCAGCAAGAAAAAAGAAGTAGGCCCAGGTTGTTCTTATGCTGTGTAATCATTTTTTTTTTCAAAAAAAAAAAAAGAAAATTATTTTCCATAGTGGTAACTAATTTAATGATATTTTTTAGTAAGTAGTACTTTCTCTATTTGGTGAATTTTTAAAGTTTTCTATTTTTTCATTTATTGCCATTTGTAGGTCAAAAGTTGCAAGATTTTGAGCTTGGGGGATGGCAAAGCAAATCCCTTGATCTTCTGCAGAGCAGTGACAGCTTGAGACTATTTGAGAAAGGATTAGCTTATATTATCCAAGGTTTATCGTACTAAATTAGCCCACACATCGTTATAGCTGGATTCAGGTGTTACTGTTGAGAATAAAAAGGGAAAGAAAATGCCAATTCATCGCATCCCACTTGCCACATAACCATTAAGATTAGTAAAGTGCTATGTTTGAACACAAACTGATGCGAAAACCTGATAAATAAATGCGAACTGTATATCAATTTTTACACCAAGTAATAGGTGATCTATACCAAATTGAAGGAAAAGTTTAAATAGAACAATAACTTGTCATATAGTTATAAAATTGGATTGAAAAATGGTTATTATAAAGCATTTATTGTGTTTGGCATGGAGATATTGGGTCCCTCTTTCAGTCACATGATTGAAGACTTACTCTTAAGGTTTTTTATAATCAACCAATAATCAGCGAGTGCTGCCAACTTGTTCCAATCCTTGATTCTTTTATTTTATTTTACAGCCTGTAAAAGGAAAAAAATCTAACTTGAAAACGTGTCCTTCCTCCTTCCCTCAAACTCGATGATTCCCTGATTTAATTTAAAAAAAAATCTACTGTTTTTATATAATTGTATTGCAGCAAATACAAAATCTCCAGAAAATGTATAATATCCCTCACTGCATTCTTGTTCAGGTATCACTGATAAAACATTAGAGGAATTCAAGGTGGCTTCTGATGTGTGAGTTTTAAATGCAAGCTGCCAAATGGAAGGAATGTGCAAATCATCTTACATATACATGTCTCCAAATGTGTGAGTTTTTCATAAATAATGCCAACGTGTTGGTTTTTACAGACATGGACTGGTTTTTGGTCATAGGTGGTGACAGTTTTTAGTTTAAAGTAGATGTTTTTAGAATGCTCAAAGCAGTTTTGGCGATCAAGTGGTAATCATTGATGAATGAGAGTAAATAATGAGAATGAGAAAGTGTGAAGGGAGATAAAGAAGCAGACAGATTAGGAGTAAGCTCCCTGAGGTACCTGATTTAGGACTTGAGGGGAGGAGGCGATGCAGGGGGTATTGTGTCACATCTTGACTGCCTTAGTGGGGCTCGTTAATTAAATTCCCCCATGGCTAAAAGAATGACTTTTATTTTCAAGGCAAATGCTACAAAGTTTATGAGAACATTTGCAGCCTAACTCAGCTTTTTCACGTTGCACATTGCAGGTACTTCCAACTCCTGAACCTCTCCAAGTTGAAAAAAAAGTACTTTTTTTTTAGAACCACTTAGATATTAAATGCATAGTCAACAGAACCAAATGAACCTGTGCTCAACTGTTGAAAATCAGGAGCAAATATAGCGGGCCTTAAAGCCTCTTACGACAGAGCCCGCTTACGATTCCCTTTCTGTGCACAGCATCCTCGAATAGACCGCACAAAGATCCTTAAGTCAAAATCCCTCCCAGGTATTTAATTCTAAATGAGTAATTACTGGGTGTGTCAGTGTGTCTTAGGTTTGCAGGTAGCTTGAGTGAAGGAGCTCATTTGCACACTGGCTTTGGTGGAAATTGCATTCTCCCTCAGATACAGGCAACCTGAAACCAAGAGGGTACCGTTGGGAAGCTGCTGAAGAACCCAGTCTCATAGGGGGGAAGGACCACATAAAGCTGCCAAGATGTGTGACATGGGGGGACTGGATAACCTGGTGGCCAACACGGCCTACCTGAAAGCCCAAGGAGGCGACGATAAGGAGATGAAAAAGCGGCGTCGCAGCTTGTCTCTTCCCAAGCCGGAGCAATGTGCTTCAGTTAGAAGCGCCATCGAAAAGGACTTCACATTGATTTGTGAAAGGCAGCCCATAGGGAAAAAGTTTTTCCGTGACTTCCTGGCGAACAACCCAGAGTTCAAGCTTGCCGCTGAGTTCTTGGACGAGTTGTACGACTGGGATCTGGCCGAAGGCGCAGCCAAAGACAAGGCTCGCCAGAACATCATGAACAAGTACTGCAAACCTGACTCCAAGACCTACCTGTCCTTCCTTACTGGGGAGCCTGCGGAGAAATGCAAGTCCGTCACAGATGCCAACTTTGAGGAGGTGATGAAAAGCAAGGTCCAAGAGGGTGTACGAGAATTTCTGAAAGGCAAACCTTTTACAGATTACCAGGCCAGCCCATTCTTTGATAAATTTCTCCAATGGAAAGAGTATGAGAAGCAGCCCATCAGCGATAAATACTTCTATGAGTTCCGAACTCTGGGAAAAGGAGGCTTTGGAGAGGTAAGATTGAAATCCAAATACATTTTTGATCCCCCACCCCAAAGTATAGTTTTCAAATGATTTATCTTTCAAAGCTGATTCAGTGGTTGGAGTCTCCCCAGATTCCAAAGACATTAAGTAATTTTTTTGAGTGAATGTGGCATTCGAGCAATTATAGGAAAACCCTCACTGCTCAAATGTATTTGCTTTTGGTTGTGATAAATCCTGTTTTAAACATCAGGATTTACCTTTACCCAAGGAGATAGTAAAGCTATAATGTCTCAGATTATCCTCGTGCAGCAGCCACTTGTGTTTTCAAAAACAAATTTCGATGTAAAGAAATGCAGACATTTTTGTTCATGGGGACAGAAGGAAAAAAAAACGGAAATGATAAGAGGAACACCAGAGTGTTAATTGAATACTGTTCCTGTCATGGCTTTAGAATTAGTTGCCCTCTCAGGATTCCACTGACCCCCCTGGAAGCTTTGCACGATGTGAGGGTCTTAGCACCAGACAAAAATAAAGTAAGATGGATAACTACATCTGTTTGGAAAACGGTTCTGCTTTGTTGTTTAATGCCTACTCTTACTATTATTTTCTCTTATCAATATTTGCAGTGAGTGATCTTTTAACAACGGGTCAGCTTAACATTTCCATAGTATCTGCAAATTTCTGGCTTCTCTGGGAAAAGGGCCATGTCTACAGAGAAGCAGTGAAATGAAAAAGTGAGCCTCGGTCAAAGATGTGAGTGAGACCGGTGGTTAATTGAATGCTAAGGCACAGCTGGCAAGAGTCAGGCTGGGTTGACCTCTTGGTCCAATTTTGTCCCAAGTTGTAGTTGGGATTTTATGCTCAGGTCAGAAAAAAAGCTTCCAGGAATCCACCTCATTAAAAATCATTCATGTGGATGCAGTCAGACACGCTACGAAACGGAAGCGGAAACCTATCCTCTGAATAGAAATCGTGCGATTTTGTCGAGTTAAACCCAAAACTGCGAAGTTTCAGGCTGTGCAGTCCTTATAGATACTGTGCAGCCTGGAGATCTGATGGATTGAAAGCAAGAAAAATGGGTTCTCTAAACTTTTATGATCTGTTTCCTCGCTCCAGGTATGCGCCGTTCAGGTGAAGAACACAGGTCAGATGTACGCCTGCAAGAAGTTGTGTAAAAAGCGGCTGAAGAAAAAGGGAGGTGAGAAGATGGCCCTGTTGGAGAAGCAGATCTTGGAGAAGGTCAACAGCCTGTTCCTGGTCAACTTGGCCTACGCTTACGACACCAAGACTCACCTGTGCCTTGTCATGACCCTGATGAATGGAGGAGATCTCAAGTACCACATCTACAACATCGGCTATGATGGCAAGGGCGTGGACAAGGGCATCGAGATGAAACGCATCATCCACTACACGGCCCAGATCACCACCGGCATTCTCCATCTGCACGACATGGATATTATATACCGTGATATGAAGCCCGAGAACGTGTTGCTCGACAGCTTCGGCCAGTGTCGACTTTCAGACTTGGGTTTGGCCATTGAGCTTGCTCCTGGGAAGACAGTCACTCAGATGGTGAGTAGATGGACCCCAACAGAAGCAGACTGAAAAAAAAGACATAGGGAACATCAGGTTTTGGCTCCAGTCAGCTTCAGAAAGTCTGGTAGCATGTAAGGACTTAGAGATAGATGATGTCAGGATTGGTCATGGAGATGTTTCTTTGAGGCTTTACATCAGGAAAAAAAAAAATCTCTGCTGTTCTTGAATTTTGAAGTAAAAAAAGAATCCAAAGGAGACTAAAAAAGGTTTCTCTGTACCTGCTATTTGTAATCCTCAACTGATATACAAATAAACCGGAATAGCTGGTTGTTGGATGACAATATCAATTGGAGACAAGGTTGACTTGATCTCAGGTTATATGCATACTGTCACCCTCTGGTAGGGTTTTCACTTTAAATCCGGACAGAGATTACTGCTTTGTTTAAAGATCTTTGCAATGAATCCATTATATAACCCATTTGATCCTTTGGCAGTCAGATTACAGCTCAGCCATTTATAGGCCACCATTCGCACCAGGGATATGTCAGAGACCTTGGAGAAGCAGCGTTTGTTAAAAAAGCAATTGCTAATGGTCACCAGGTTTCCTTGCAAGAACACCTAAGGAAATATTTATTTTATTCTTTTTGCCAGAAGGGTCACTTGAGACCAGTTAAATGTGTTAATTCTTTGTCCCTTGCAAAAAAGTGATACACATATCATCCGGCCACTCTGATTTGAGAAATACAAATAAAGAATAAATTGTTTTAAAAAATTATATATTTGCTTTGAGAGGGATCACCAACTACTAATAGGTTACAATTAAAATTTCAATGATGTCATCATATTCTAAATGTGCAGGTTACAGATTGCAGAATATAAACAATCTAAGAATCCCCTGGTGTTTCTGTTTTAAATCACATTTGTGCTGTCTCTCATGATCGCATTATTACACCTCAATTCAAACAAAGTCATGCCCCAGATAAAAAAGATGAAGACGTTTCACAGTTCCTTCAGAACTTACTTGCACGAGCAAAGAGGCAAAGAGTAAGCTCTCGGCTCTATGCAAGTCCAATAAGCTCATTATCCAGCGCTCCGATGCTCCTCAGCCAGCCAAAGTGACGGGGCTAGCCTCCTACAGGCAGGGCTGGCTTTGTTCCCGTAATCCTCTTAGTGGGCATTACACAAGTCTGTCCCTGATTAAATCTACAGACCCAGGTAAAACTTACACCGAATATGTTTACACATGATAGTTTGCAAGGAAACGTTGGCCTGTAAGAAAAAGATCTGTCCTTTCTGCCAGCTGGTCGTTGAGGGAAAGAGTTCTTCAAAGTTTGAAAAACAAACATCTACACCTGCCAGACACAACTGTGTCTCAGTGGGAACTCATTTCTAGGTAAAGGACAACTCTAAAGGCACACCAGATGTGTTATGTGATCCCATCACCCTTGAAAAAGAATTAGATCACCGGCTACACTTCGGACAGCGACAGGGCTCGTGGAGGCTGTGATTTTCAGGCATAGTTCTCACAGCTGACACGAGTACTACTCTGTGTACAGTCTGCTTACTTAATGCAAAGAACGGATATTTATAGTTTTGAGGAATAGATTGGGATAGGCATTCTGTTGTCCTTGTGGCTTGTGAAAGCAAACGCAAGGTTTATAATTCAAAATCAGCTGCATGCTGCATTGCCTGCAGACTTGGCCAGGCCTTATATAAGAAGCTGGACAACTTTGTGAGTAAGCAGACGCATACAACTCTTGACAGGTACCGGGCTTAGCATTAGGATTAAGCTCCTGGTTTGAGGTTGCAGGTGGGGTTACGCGGGGAGAGGGAGGAAGAAAGTAGAGAAAGATGGAAGAGAGCCTGACAAAGACAGATTCAATTAAAATGAAGAAAATGCAGACTTGTATGATATTTTTAGCTCCCTGCTTCGTTTGATGAGTTAGATTGCTCTCAGCCTAAGACTTTAATAATAAAGTGCTTCAGTTTATTCAATCTGCTCTCCCCTCTGACGAATAGGCCGGTACAGGAGCTTACATGGCCCCTGAGATTCTGACCAGAACTCCCTACCGGACATCGGTGGACTGGTGGGCCCTGGGCTGCAGTATCTATGAGATGGTGGCTGGCTACACACCTTTCAAAGGGCCCGAGAGCAAAAAAGAAAAGGTGGAGAAGGAGGAGGTGCAGCGCCGCATTCAGAACGAGGAGCCAAAGTGGGAGCACAAGTGCTTCGATGCTCCCACCAAAGAAATCATCCAGCTCTTCCTCAAGAAAAAAATCGAAGAGCGCCTGGGCATGAGGTAAAAGGATCTTTTCCATGGCTTCTGGGGGCCACTTTGGTCTGATTGTGCCATTATGAATCTCTTCTTTTTCTTACCCCCACCCTTTGCACAGGAACAACATGGAAGATCCTAGGAAGCACGAGTGGTTCAAGGGCATCAACTTTCCCCGTCTGGAGGCAGGGCTGGTGGACCCTCCCTGGGTCCCCAAACCCAACGTGGTCTACGCCAAGGACACCGGCGACATCGCCGAGTTCTCCGAGATCAAGGGCATCGAGTTCGACGCCAAGGACGATAAATTCTTTAAGGAGTTCAGCACAGGCGCCGTGCCCATTCCATGGCAGCAGGAGATGATTGACACTGGACTGTTCGATGAGCTCAATGATCCCAACAGAAAAGAGGGGGGCGGAGGTGGGGACGACGAGAAGAAGTCCGGCACGTGTACAGTGCTGTGACCAGGCCCTTGCTTGGCATGACACAGCAGATTCCAATCGATGATTTGTTTTTCTCAGTCTCACGAACGGCAACGTTGATGTAAAAAAAAAAAAGATAGAAGATAAAGAAGTGGATCATGTTTCGTGAGAGGAGAGCACGAGCGCTTTTGTGAGGATGCTCAGGGCTTAGAGATCAGCTGCTCTTAAGGCAGCGTCAGTAAAAATATGAAAGATGTGGTGATGTATTTTACACATCATTCCTGATTCACAGGTTCTCTTGAAGACACGCATATCTAATGTTGTAGACTTGCAACCATACCGACCAAAAAATGCTTTCTAGGAGTACATTTTTTTTCCATTAAAGAAATTAGTGTTAGGAGAGTGTGCTTAAGGCCTTTGTGCCAGAAATGCTGTATTATTTTAATTTGAATATATTTGAATATTAAAACAGTATTTGGAGGATTACAAGCAGAGGCAACTTAATATTCAGAATTACATTTTGAACAAAAATTCTAAAAACGAGTTCAAAAGTGGAATGATACTCTTAAAACAGGTCAGTTTTAGTGAACTATGAATTTGTAGCCCTATAATAACATTTACTGATGCTGTGAAGAGGCCAGGTTCTTTTCAACCACATTTGAAACACATTTGTATCCTAAATGATGATTTACATCCAGGCTGTTGTCTATACAATCAACATTTTAGTTTTATAAGAATTATTGAAGCAATTGTAAGTATTGTAAATAAAGAAATATATCTATATGTGTGCACAAAGCAAGAAAAAAAAAATCTAACATTTAGGCATATTTTACCAAAAAAGTACGCATATGCACTGACTCCTCAAAGAGTCTCTCAGCAGTTGGTGCTCTGAGGCCCAAAATAAATGGAGACTGAGGCCCTGGGATGTTGTTGGTTGAGATGACAGCAGAAATAGCAGCTCACTGCTGCACAAGACAGAAGAAAATTTTTGAGGAGTTGGGCAATACATTCCTGCACCAGGAATTCTCTGTCCATGGCCCTGAAACACTGTGACAAATCAGGGCTTTTTTCTTAGTTTGAGATACATGTGAATAACTCAAACTAGCCAGATGCTGGAAAACGGTCCACTATTTGGGTGAATGAGTTTAGATGCTTGGGATAGGTTAAAAAAAACAAAAAAACTCCTTGTTATTCTTGTTTACTTGTCTCAGGGTAACTATATTCTTGAGTTTTTAAAAAAGACAGATCATGGAGTTTTTACAGGTAATGTCTTTATCACATAAATGTATGATCATGTACTTGTAAATAAAATGAGAGGAAAACTTTAGAATCGTCAGATGTAAGTCAGATATTTCCTTGAACCTTGAACCGCTTGAAAAAATTAAAATATATATGTCTTTTAACATTTGTGTTGTTTGTCATCTCTCATTTTTTCGCCATCGTCAGAGAACGCACTTTGTGCCACTTTACTCATGTTCCTAAACTATATATAGACACAGAGATGGCACTGCTGAGAACCTTAGAGTAAAACCCAAGAATATCAATTACATTAATCCTTCTCTGGATGCTGACTACTGCCTTACTTCAGGCCACCACACATTAGTGAGTTCAACTCTTAGCTGAAAAGGTGATAATCAGCATTGCACTCTTGTCATCTTCGCTTAAATCAGCTTTAAATCCCCTCAGGCTCTGAAGTTCTCCTGTCAATCTGCAGATTGAGGCATGAAAAGCTACATTTTGACTTTTGATTTTCCTTCATTTAGTGTGTGATCGGCTGGAGTGGGAATGCATTTCATTGTTTTGCCCTGGAAACTTTGCATGATGACGGTATTTGAGAGAACATCTCTGTGAAAGGAAGTGGAAAACCTCTACTTCCAAAATCATAAATGTTAAGATTTCTTCAAGTATGCTAATTCTGTCTCCTACTCTCACCTGTTGACAACGCTCAAACTAGAGGACAGTCAGAGCTTAAAAGACATTAAGATGGATTCTTGCCCCAGCTAAAGCCCAGGAGATAATCTCACATTTAGAACTTGCCGTTCACAGTGAAGGACAAAGCCGCTGCCTTAGGGCCGCGCAGATCAGGACAGATGGGGCTGCATGAAAATTAGAGCGAAGGGGTGTGATCAGACTTTCCTCACAACTGAACTCATGTTTTCCAACCTCAGATGCCAATTAAAGGTCCAACCATTCACAGAGCTGAGCCTTCAGAATAATTAGTAATGGCAAAACAGTTTGCAGGCTATGCAATAGTTTGTTCTCCTGATGTTCATGCAGCCAGGTGGATGTTCTTCTTCAGTGCTTTCGCACATAAACATTATTCATCGTGATAGAAAGAAAAATATGAGTGTGTACAGTACACTACGAGGTTTCCTTCTTAGTATCACGTGACCGTCACAGCCTCCCTAAGCACCTCGGCCAAGCAGCACCCATGTTTGAGCCACACTCTCACCAACAGCATCACGTTTCCGGCTCCCTCTTGTGGCAACTGACTTGTGCTTCATTGCAAGTAAGCGGCCTACTTTGCCATCTTACAACAGTCTGGGTGTAAGGAACCGTGCAGAACAAGTAACATCACCTTTCCTAAGAATCAGATGCTATTCACAATGGATGGAATGGAATGGTCAGAAGAAACTAGCCACTCGGATCTCTTAATCATAACCATTAATATCCATTTAAATAATCTCATTGTCCTTCCAATGATCCTTACCTAATACAGTTCAATAGATCAAACAGACAAATGTTTTGACACTACCATCATCGTCCCTAACACGTACAGCCTATTTGCGCTAAAAGAAATGGAACACGATCAGCCCCAGCCTACTTTTACCCGACCGTAGATACGATTTGGCCTCAGAAGATTCTTGAAGCTTTATTGGGTTGCTGGTACAGAAAACACTGTTGGAACTTTCACTGCACGACCAAAATAGGATGCTTTATGGGACGAATTTTGATAATAAATATAGAATCGGACAAATATTTAGAAACATCAAAAGGAAAAACCTTTTCTTCAAAATCACTTTTATTTCACAATTTATTTAATCAGGTCTTAAGGCACCCAGAAGAGATGTTACAAGTTGTTCTTTCAAATGTGGGTTGCTTTTAAGACTGTGTAAACATAGCTTTGAATAAGATAATTTCCTGTAAATCTTTGCTTAAATTATTTCTTTACAGTGCACAGACATTGTGTATTGTGACAAAAATACAGTGTGAATTAAGTAAATATGATATATATATAGATATATATATATCTATATATCTATATATATATAGATATATATATGTGTGTGCGTGTGTGTATATATGTATATATGTACATATATACGTATATATGTGTATATATATACATATATAATGTACATTGAAGAGTAATAGATTGGCAGACAATCAGAACAGGCTGAAGAAGAGAGAAACTAACAAACAATCTTTGAGACTCAGATAAATATACAGTTCACGCTATGATATACCGTACATAGTTACAGATATCTTTTTATTTTCGCTAAGCTTCTCCAGCGCCCCTCTGCCATGAAAGCAATTTTTATACACCGTACCTTCTGTGAGTGTGTGTCACCTTGGCCGCCTTTAAAGCGCAGCGAGGCAACTTGTCGAGCCCTGGAGGGCTCGCCCACATGTTGGCTATTGCAGTCGGGAGGTGGGTAGACAGGAAGACGGACAAACAGACAGACATGCAGACCGACAGACAGACAGCACAAGACTCGGTTGTGGCTCCACAGGCCACAACACTAAGATCTATCTATAATTCTCTAAATATGGTAAGTTTCACAAAGTATTTATAGTCGAAGGGGACTTTGTAATTGGCATTTCATATACAGGGATACAGTGGCTATACTTGATTATCGAGATATGTTCCTCTATGAAGTCTTTGTGATGTGTGATGAGAATACTCTGAAGATGTCCTACTTTCTCAACTCTACTACACAGCAAGATAAAAACCCCTTGCAGCACCAGTAATAATACTGTCCCTCATACGATTTGAGAGATGAAAACAACACACTCATCCTAACAGCAGAATTTTTTACGAAAAAAAAAAAAAAAGATTAAATAAAAGTACCAGCAATTACACAAACAGCTCCAAACAGCTTGGCTGAAATGGCTATAAGTTATCAAATCACGTCAATACTAAAACAGACAAACAAACAAAAAATAATGATATAGCAATAATAATAATAATAATAACTGAGTAAAGAATAAACAGTGCAACAGGTGAACGTTAGGGAGGATAGGTCAGGGACTAAGCCTGTATTTTGTTCTAGGGATCTTAAAGGGGGTCGAGGAATCACGAGGGAAAGAAGGGTCAGAATGTCACCAAAGCAACGTCTGAAATCCGCGTTTAACTGGTTTCTCTCCTATTGCAAGCCTACCGTGACCCGTCTGCTCGACATTGTGTTCGCCGCCTTCGTGACTTACTTGACACTTCCCTCCGCAAATTTTAAAAACGTTAAAAACAGAAAACCTCAGCAAATGTGGGCAGCGTTATCTGGTTTTCCTATTGCTGGCAGCTTCGCTTCTACTCCATAACCTTGATCCTGAAGGTGACGCGGCCCAGGAACTTGTCCCTCTCGTCGTTATTGCGGAGATCGGAGCCCTCCACCCGGCACTCCACCGACAGCTCCTTGTTGTAGTCCTCCTTGGTGAGCAGGAGCTTCACGGCCACCAGGGGCTGCACGTAGTTCTCCTGCATCGGGGGATGAATCGGCCGTCTGTCAGTAATGCACATTTATGAGCGGATGTAATCTGACTGCCGACGAATACTCACATGGGCCTTCTTGCCATAGTAGGGGAAATACATTTTATCAATGCGCCCCTCACTGGGGAAATAATGCATTTGGACTGGGTTGTCTTTCTGCAGAAAAAAGAATACATGTTAGTGTAAATCTAACATCTGCTGAGTCGCTTTTCATCTTGATTTAGTAGCAAAATGGACATATTTGCAAGACAACGTGGCACAGGACGTGAATAAGGATAAAAAACAAAACGACCCTCTGAAATTAGTGTGGAGATTTTAATGAAATGTGAAACAAGATGCGTCTGGCGAAATTTGAAAGATGACATTTCTTGAAGAAGAAAAAAAATCACACGATTAGACTAAAAATAAACCTTAAATGCCGCTAGAGCAGGTTTAGAGGCACCTGCGTTATGATCAGTTACATAAGAGAAATGTGTTAAGACTCCTACTGGCCTTATCCTGGTAATTTACATATTCTTCTTACCCTAAAGACGTCAGTGACAGCATGCAGAAAGATATGAGACACACACAAAAAAACAAAACAAAACAAAAAGAAGGGAAAAATGAAAGCAGGATCAACAGAAAGGAATTTTTTTAAACTGCTGTCAGTGTTTTTTTTTATTTTTATGAAAGAAACAAAAAGACAAGAATACACATACAAGCTAGTAGCATATATGTAAACGCAGAATTTGTTTGATTTTTTACTTTTACTGTGCAGTTGATGTATGGATCCCCGTTCGGCTTCAGCCCGATGATCTGTGAAGGTTAAAAAATGTTTTTCAAAGTCCGTTCTAATCTTCTAAACATCACAGCTGAGCTTGAACGTGAGAGGAAGAGGTGGGCGTTACCCTGTTCATTTTCAGAAGCACGCAGGGTTTGCCTTCATGATATCCAAAGCTGGTGTCAGAGAGGCCGGAGCAGAGGCTCAGCGAGGCCCTCTTGAAGCGACAGGCTTTCTTGCTCATGTCCTCGTTATCGTCCTGCATGTAATACTCTCCTGGAATGCAGTCCTTGTTGTTCTCCTGCTGAGAGTCATTATATCCTGACAGAAACAGACAATATGTAACGACATACCCAGATGTTTGGATGAGTCTCCAAATTAAAAAAAAAGGTCTTAGGGTGAAGTGTATTTACTTTGAAGAAAGGTCTCCAGGTGTTTGACATACTCTCCGTACATCACAGGGTCTGATTTGTTGTATACAATGTCCAGCGTATTAGGGCGGATCACCAATCCTACAACAAAAGACACTATAGTCAACACAAAGATGGAGACGATCCCAGAAAGAGAAACTAATCCGCGGCTATTGGAATTTGTCTTGCGTTGCTGTCGGGAAGAGAGCATTCAGTCAGCCATCACGCAGGAAGAGACTTCCAAACAGATCAATACAGAGAGCGGCTGTAATGTTGCACATTATTATGACAAAATCCCAGCATGAATAATGGATGTCTGAAATGGGAAGCGAGTAGAAGTGTCATTCCTTCTGTGTATTGTGATGCGGGCGGGGACGAACCTGGGTTGGGAACGCGGTCTCTATACCTCGGCACGTAGTCATCCAGAGTGAGCAGCAGCACCCACATGGTCAGGGCGAACATACCGGCCAGAAAGCAGTAGAAAACCAAGTAGAAGAGCAGGATGAGGGCTGGGCCGAGTCGAATGCAGGCCCGGAGCAGAAAAAAAGAAAGAGAAATGTGAACATGAGCCACAGTCTTTAATCAAATAAGGGCTTAGGACACTGGGACTTGAGTGTACTATTCCTTTGAGAGAAACCATTTTGAATCGAGGGTGAAATGCTACCCACTGCTAAGTGAGGTGAGGCAGCATTTCACGGGAGCTCCACACTTTTAAAATCAGATATGAGAACATTCAGTGATCGGAGTTGCTGTGCTCGCTGACGCCAGCCTCACTTAGGGCAGGGGGGGGGGGGGGGGG
>JABUIW010000209.1:1121848-1131934 GCA_013363375.1 Menidia beryllina
GGGGGGGGGCATTTAAAAGGTAACATCTGACAAAATGGTTCACCACCGTCCTGCACTACATAGATGCCCTCCAAACCGACAAGAAAAAAAAACCCCTCAGCCTCCTGCTGCACAACCCCCTCCCCGTCCTCTCATTCCTCTCCAACAGTATCCCACAATGCACCTGTCCAGCGCGTTAAAGAAAGGGAAAGAACTGAGAGGGGAATCCCATTTGACCTTGACAGGCATGCTAATGTGGGCAGCCATACAACTGCAATGGAGCATCCCACTGCACAGCGGCACGGGGGGCCCCGGCAGCACCGACAGCCCCCCCGACAGCCGGCCCACAGGAGCCGGCCGCATCGGAGGAGGAGGGGGGGCTTGGGAAAAATCATTACATGCTAAAACGCACGAGCTGATAAGCCAGAAAATATCAGTTTGGGGGATGCAGGGGCACGCTCCACCGTTCTGATTAGCTCAAGTAAGCCCCTGTGGATGAGATTGGCTTAATAAACCACGTTCATGCGTGTCAGATCACCCCAATTCTCCTCCTGACTGGAGTGGGCATCACCTGCTGGGGCTATTTCTGCCAATGCAGCAAAAAAAAAAAAAAAAGAGGAGGCAGGAGCACACCTTTAGAAGCATCACTGATCCTGCAGAGCCTCTAGATGCAGGCTTTCTCCTTTACACCTTGATGTAGGCCCTGAGATATGGCTCCCTCAGCTCATTCCTCGTTCTGAATGACAGTCAGTTCAATGCATCCATGCAGTGATTTACTAAAGAGGCCGCATACGCATCCGATACGGGGTGTCTATGAGCGCCTTGGTTATCAAAAAAAAAAGAAAAAAGGATGGGACGTAGGAACAACCCCCCCCCCCCCCCTTTGCAAATGTCTCCGCATCCGCCTGTCGTATGACGGTGGTCCTTACCCCAGCTGCTGGCCGTGCGCCCCAGCACCTCCCCGGTCCTCGGGTTGTAGAAGGAGTCCTTCCAGCTGGAAGCGTTCTCCTTGTTGGTCGGTTTGTCCTCGGTGCTCGCCATGGTGATGAGGAGCTGGGGATTTTGGGGGGTCGGCGCAGGGGCTTATTTATTTATTTTTGGTTCCGAAACGGTGACGGCCGTCCTGACTGGGGAAAACAAATGTGAAATAAAAAGCAATGAAATGCAGAAAAAATGCGAGCGCGGTGCGCGATGCGATGGGGCGAAGAAGCCGGTGGGGCGGCGATTGAGCGCCTGGTCGGATCAATGGCCGGGGAGGAGTGGGCGGTGTTGAAAGAGGGAGAGAGCGGATGGAGAAGGGAGAGAGAAAGAAAAAGGGAGGGGGGGCGTTGGAAGAGAGAAGAGAGAGAGATGCTCCGGTGAAACAAGAAGAAGAAGAAGAAGAAGCGGAAAAAAAGAGAAACGCAAGATGGGGAAAGTGAAGAGAGATAGAGAGAAAGAGAAAGAGGGAGAGAGAGAGGGATAGAGAAGGGAAAATCTGTGACGTCCACACCGGCCCCAGCGTGGCAGCTGATGCGCAGAGGCCAGATCCATCCAGATTGGCTGCTGACTTGGAGACGCACCTTTACGCGCCTTTACGCGCAGAAATTATAAATAGAGCGAAAACGATCGTGTCTGACAAAATAAATCAAAATAAAAATAGAAAATGTTTTCAAATGGCTGCAGGCCCGTGGAATCTCAGCAAAGAGTCCAAGCGTTTGTGTCACCCAGAGCTCACCCACCCGCCGTATTTTTGTGGTTTGGCACCCTGACTTATTGTAGATAAAGCTCGTCTGCATTCAAGTGAGTCTCTAAGCCAGCATGCAATCATATAGGATCTGTTAGGATTGGCAAAGACTCACGGATAAACACTCAAAAGGTTGCTCTGCTAACACACTTTAGCTCTTTATTTGGAGAGATTACTTGAAAAAAAAAATCGTTCTATATTTGAAGCCACTGGGGGATATTAATTGTGAACCTACTGGTAACATAGATTTTTGGGACCCCTTGCCAATTCCTTGTTGCTATGGCAATTGAGCTCTTCTGAAACTTGTGTGTGTGTGTGTGTGTGTGTGTTTCAGAGAATGTGTGCTTGAGAGAGAGGGCCTGTATGCAGAGTTCAGATTTTATACACAGATGTGTCAAAGTTAAGGAGGATTGGCTTTTGATCGGGAGTCATTTCCTCCCATGCATTTGCAGGTCTGCTTCTTTGGAGCACGGCTGGGAAGCAGGTGAACGGAGAGAAGGAAAGAGCCGGATGCCCCATCAGAAGGGGGGGGGGCGAAATGTAGATGAGGGGCGGAAAATATGTCAAAAGCCCAACTTCCAGCAAACATTCCCAGTGTGTCACAGAGAAAGAGAGAAAACAGAAGAGGGAGTTATATAATGACCAGGGTTCAGCTCATATGGGGGGAGGGGGGTAGGGGGTGGGGGGGGTGGTGGAGTAGTGGTCGCACCGCATTCACTTCCTGCTGTCGGTTTGAATTTGTTGGAAGGACTTGGCCCTCCACGGCTCACACAATGCAGCACTACGCACAATCCTTCACACACACACACACACAGAGACACACATTTTGCGGATGAGTGTGAGAGCAGCCGGCACTGATTCATAGGCGACTCCCGTCTGTCTCACACACTCCGGCACATTTTTCCCTGTGAAGGCATTCCACGGCAGGGAAAAAAAAAAAAAAAAAAAAGAGGCTCATGTTCGAGTGAGGAAGTCCAGATGGACAGCCGGCCCTGCGGAAGTTTTCTGGTGGGTGAGGGGTTAGGCAGAGGAAAGGCACTGTTTGGGCCTGTGCGACGTACACCAAAACGGAGCTGTGTTCTTCCACCGAGGGGACAGACACACAATCCTCCCATTGTTTAGGGAAGCCCCCTTCAGTGCACTCAATTAGCGCCCCCTTCGCCATACCAGCGCCGCGAGCGGGAATACACACCCCGTTTTGTTCTCGGTCACTCCATTCGTGAGCTGCCATAGCAACCCCTCACCAGCGAGGCCTGGGCCGCATCAATGCGCCTCGATCTCCCAACACATGTGACAGTCTGTGTGAGGTGAACACTTCATGCAAACAGCTGCTCCGGCAGAGCCTCAGAGACACCTGCGTGCGCACGAGAACACTCAGACACTCAGAGACACACATCCCAGCAGCCCACAGCCGACGGTTCCCATTTTTATTGACAGTTTGTTCACAGCATACAGTGTACCTGAAGCCTCCGTGGAAACGAATCATCACACAAATGTTAGGTTAATTTTCCCGCTAGTTTGGGATAACACGTGGCATTCTAAAAGAGAATGAAGTTCAAGTATTAGAAAAGTCTCGCACGCCCCGACCTGAAGCGTTGTGCGAATGCGATGTGGTCATTTCGCCGTGGCCGACAATGTAAGAGAACCCGAGCGAAGGCCCGGCGAAAGGCACGGTCCAGAGAGTCTCCCCGTCTCTGTTTCTGAAGTCATTAGTGCCAAGTGGGTGCGGGCACACGTCTTTACAGAACAATCGAGAGTTTTTTCGGAATGTCATCAGAATTCATGAGGTCAGACGAAAGAGAACCATCATATGACACCAACGTGGCTGCTTCTAGTGGCAAAATTCAGCAGTGAAATAGGAACGACAAGGACTAACAATGAAACTAAAACAGAATTGGTAAATTCTTACTTTTTGTGTTCCTCACTCTCTACGATTAACACTTTCCATCCATCACAATGATTTTTTATACGCTTTCCAGTTGACTGCTTTTAGGACACGTGCCCTTACCAAGAAACCAAAAGCATTTCCAACAATGTCAGATGGTATTGATGTAAATGAAAGGATACCCCCCCCCCACAAGTTCACATTTTGTCAAAAGCAATCAGGATGCAGGCTTGTCATTTTTATCTAAAATATTAGTCTTGAGTGGTCCATTTTTCTTAATGTGGTCTTAATGTCTCCAGTGTGAATCTCACAAAAAATGTCAGCCTGTCTCCTTAACACTTTGGCACATGGTTGCTATGGAAATACAAAGGAATAATGACAAAAAAATAGTTCCCCCCTGTGGAAAAATGTAAAACTGCATATCAGCTGGAAAGAAAAGCACGGAAATAAAATAATTAGTATGTCAGTTCATGTCAGTGGATGGTTTTATGTAACAGCTCTTCTATGTGCAGTCATTTAGGGTCTCAATCATTTGATCCAGTTATCAAGAACTCTGTCATCATGGCCGCATACATTATTCGAACCAGTTAAAATACAAAACAAACTGCACATTCCTGAGTGATACTAACTGCTGGTGAATCGAGTCACCGTCATCAGAAGATTGTGGCGTGTCTTTGAGGGTGTGGACCGGCATTCAGTTCCTCCAAAGCCGCATCTGGTTGGCTGTTCAAACCGGTTTAAAGATTTGTTTCCTCTTTGTCCAAAGCCTGGCCCTTCCTATGTCGTGTGACCGGGGTCAGCGTTTATACCAGTTCATGGAGCGCCGAAGGGCTCTCTCCCAGCTCTGGAGGACGGGGATGTACTCCCAGCTGGGGCCGACGGCCCCCTCCGTCGCTGTCCTTCGGGGCAAGAACTCCTTGTCTGTGCTCTGCAGCTTTTTCAGCTCTTCCTGGGTTTTCCAGAAGCCTGCAGAGACATTGAAGGACTGATTGACACATCTGCAGCTCAGTTTAGGTGAGCCTCTTGACCCTCCTGCAGCACTTTTACTTGGGAAAGATTTTCCTGTTCGTCTGGTCCTTGTTTTAACAGTCTCAGTGCACATATGACTTTTTTTTTTTTTTGCAAAAAAGTAACTCTTATGACAAAAAATAGATTGTACAACACTGTGGAGAGAAATACTGCCCTCTGGAGTCATTAAGGACAAAAACATCCACTTCAATAGGTTAATATCCCTTCAGTTTTTTTGGGGGGGGTTAAATCTGTTAACAGAAATTATCAAATAACTGTCAAGATGAGACAAAACATTGAATTTTTTATCCCATTGACGCCTATTGAAACCACAATTTATAAACCTGACATTTTTACAGAATATAACCATGCATATTGGATGTTACGATTTTATCCTAGGATTTAAAAATAATGAAATTCATTATTGTTCAGCTCAAGAAATATGCTATTTTCAACATTTCATTAATATACACACTCATTATTTAATCAGTTTTTGTGTTTTTTAAGTTAAATGTAAATTGGATGCAACTTTTTTAATAATAATAGTTGAAAGTATTACTGGATTTTGAAAAACAAAAAAAGTTTTAGTCTAATCCAGGGCATATACATAGAATAATTCAAAAGAATATTAATTTATCCAAATTTTGGTGTTCAGATTTAAGCAAAAAAACACATTTATACATACATGTTAAGTTTTTACAGCAATTTGGAAGTGAATATTTTTGGCGTTCTTGACTTAAGAGGGTAATAAATCAAGATGCCTGAGGGTTAATATAAAAACAAAAATCAAATGATCTACCCTCTGATATAATTGGACCTTTCCAGATTTATTAGGCACTGATTCATTTGTGATTATCTAGTTGTATACTGTGAAGATTCAAGTGGTAGTCAGTTCAAAACAGAGACAGGACCCCTTGACTTTGTGTTTCATGATAAACTTTCATATAGAAAGCTGTCATGAGTTGTAAAATAAAGGGAAAAGATGATGGTTTTTATTTTTTCCAACTTCATTTCAAAGATACTTTTATGTTTTGTATGTGAGCGTATCTACGTACCCACTCCAAGTCCAGAAACAAAAGCAGCCCCAAGACAAGACATCTCCTGGTGTTGGGGTCTGACCACTTTTCTGCCAAACAGGTCTGCGGTCAGCTGGATGATAAAGTCGTTGGACGATACGCCACCATCCACACTGGCAAGGAAAACGCTTGGTTAAACTTGAAGTCCCTTTTTAAAATTGGTGTGGTTCGACTCCGTCAATGTAATCAGATATTCTTTCGTGAGCAAAGTGGGAGAAAAATTAGGCACCTTATTTTCGTGATGGGAATGTTTGTCTCTCTTAGCATCGTCTCGTACAGCTGCTTGTTTCTTAAGAGATAAATACGGGGTTAGAGGAACGACGGAATCCGAAACGGAAAAATCTGTGTTTCAAAGTGGTTTACCTGAAGGCGACCGACTCAAGAATGGCCCGGACCAGATGGTTTTTGGTGGTGGAAGGTTTGAGGCCCATGAAGGAAGCACAGGCTTTTGGGTCATTCAGAGGAGCCTTGAATGAAGTGCACATGCAAACACGTCAGGAATCTCAACAGAGGCTGAGTAGCTTTAAAAAAACATTCCCAAACGGTTAAAACAGGGTTGCAACAAAGATGAGCTACGCTGAGCTGACAGCAGACGGCTGCTTGGTGACTGTGTGCACCCTTTTATATGGTCACAGGAAAACTGAATGTGTAGAAAACACTTACAGGGGTCCGTTCGCAGGGGAGGGCAAAGGGAAAAAGAGAGAACCGTGTCACGGCGAGTCAAACTGAAGGAGAACTCCTGCACCCTGCTAACCTGAATTGTACCCGTTTGGGCATATTTTTGGAACCGTGTTCCGTATGTACCTGCAGGCCGCTGAAGGAGGGGACGAAGCACACACCGTCCGAGTGGCTGACGCTGTACGCCATGGCGCTGGTTTCTCGAACGTCGGAGAACAGCTCTGCAACAACAACGCGGAGGCGTCGTCATGCAAAGAAACTGGTGAAATGATTGGGTTTTTACAGTGTTTAACCGCCAGCCGCAGCTAGCCCTTGCACCCCCCCTACTCACCCAGCTCCTGTGCCCACTTGATGGCGGTGCCCGTGTCTGCGGCATTTCCCTCCGCCAGGTACACCAACTCTGAGCCAATCTTCCATCCCACAAGAGGGTAGAGACCTGGGTGGGGATACGGGAGGCGTTGAATGCACCTGTGTGGTGGCAAACCGGAGCGCACGTGAACGTGTCCTTCTCCATTCACCTGTGACGGACGTGTGTGGCTTGGTCCCAGTGTTGATGTCCATGAAGGTGCCTGTTCCCATGGTGATCTTCACGTCCCCGACGTCGAAGCAGCACTCTCCAAACATGGCTGCCTGCTGGTCTGCCATCTGCCGTACAAAGAAAGTGTACCAAGTTAAACATGAGATTTTAAATAAAAAAACGCTCACAGTAATCCTAACCCTTCCATTCCATGTTGTGTTTAGAAGTTAACTTGTAAAACTTATTTGTGTATGGGAAAATATATGCTTGAATAGAGTTTTTTTTCCTCCTCGAACATCAGGCTCAGCTGTCACAACTGTACGTTCACCCCAACACCATCTAGTTCCTTCATATAAACTGATCAGTTACAGTTACGTGACGTTGGGAAAGCTCCTGGTAGGAGTAGGAGATTAAAAAAAGACTCCCACGAAGCACAGCTGGTTGCCGTTCCTGCTATGGTGGTTGGAAATAAAAACACAGAGGCCTGACAGCCTCTGATAACAACTAAATAAGTCAAGTAGCTTGGAAAAGCTCCTATTTTGCCTGTGTTTCTTTACTTGTGCTTTCTGAAATTTCAGTTGTGGTGCGTTTGTGCTTGGTTTTCCCCATTCAGAGAGCAGAAAAACATTTCAACCTTGAAATTGAGAAAAGGCTGACAGTTCCATGTGTAAAAACGATACATTTCCTTTAAATATCAAACACATACCCCTACAAATAAAATAAGGGATAATGAGAGCTATCAGTGAGTCATTTGTGCTTTTTAATAACAGCTGTTCTCATTTAAATAAATTTATTTTCAAGACTCAATGAGTAATGGGCTCAAAAACTCTGAAATATCCCTCTGAGAACACACAGGATGGACGACGGCGAGATGCCGACTCACCACTGACATGATGGGAATGGACACTCCGAAGACTGATGGGTCAGTGGAGCCAAAGCGGTGTCTGATGCAGCATGAAAGAGAAACCGGACATGACCCGTTATCACATACGCTCTGTCATTACAGCAGTCTGAAAACAAACTACAGGAACAGGACTCAGAACATGATCACATCTATGGAACATTTCTGTCCCGTGCAGTGAAAATTTAGACATTACTTTTTTTTCCAAGAAAATTTAGACATTACTAAGAAAATTCGGCCGGTCATGTTGAAATGAGATCAGTGTAAATTTCCAGTTTTCATATTGTCATGAAGACCTTCAATGTTGAGTCACAACATCTGGCAGTGGGTCCACACTTCATATTTGAGCGACCATTTTAAACGATAATATGGACGCATTTTTTGGGAAATGAAAGCGGGTGAGTTGGCTGAGATTGTGAGGGCCTGTGGATTTAAGAGAGTGGTTTTGAACAGACATCGCTCAAGTTAAATAGTCCCCGGCTCTAACATCCCCAACCCACGCACTAATCCATTGTTGGGCAATATAAGAAAAAAATAAATGACACTACACTACCCCTAAAAGATCCTCATTTATAAACTGCTTTGAATACAACTGTCCACTAAATTAAGTAAGGGTCGTGAACGGTTAAAAGAGTTACATTTATCATTTAATGTGAGTCTGTTCAAATCTACCAGGTTAATTTTGAGAAAAAGATAGTATGGAAACGAAAAAGCCCTTTAAACTCTGACGTCTGAACTCTGCCCACAACAGTGTACCCAACCGGTTGCAACATGGACAGAACAGACTCTTGGAGCCGAGCTACACTAAACATACCTGATCACTGTGTGTCATGCTGGAATTTAAGGAAAAAAATGTCTGAAATCTCTTTAAACCCATTTCTGTCCCGCAGTTTCTAACATATTTGGGCAGACTGCTTTATAGAAAGTATTTGAATGCATTTTGCTCTGCTTTTAAAAAAGTGTTAGTTCAACACTGCCTTGAAACAGAGAGCTGCCCGAGAACAAAAAGAAGCATTTTGCTGCAATAGCCAAAAATGTACATAATTACCATTATTAGTTATTTGGCTGAATTGAAAACACTTCCATTCTTAAAATGAAGTTCATATCACAGAGCATATTTTTACTAGCCTTGGGAGAGACGTCTCTGCGGTCTGCTTGAGTGACCTTCTAGTATCAGAATAGTTTTATTCCGGATAAGAAAATGATTCAAATGTTAGTTGTGATCCCAAGGGGAATGTTTGACTCACCCTGTGTTTTCTACTTTTGGGAAAATAGAGAGAGGCAGAGACACAAGAGAGCAGAGAAACCCACTCCAACACATCTGTGAAACAAGTCACGTGACAGAGAAATAAAAGAGAAATTACACACACATACACACAGAGAAAAAAAACAAAAAACATAACTAAGTGGGAGTAACAGACTTTCAGCAGACCTGATAAGTATCAAAGATTCCTGTTGAACTTGCGTTTGAGAAATCTGTCGCATGGACGCTTCCTGAAACAAAGGAGAAAACTAACTGTATAACACTCACTACCAGGTGGTAAACTTTCAAATGAGGTCCAGCTCATTTTTTTCCTCAACTTCAACCTCTCCCGTGGGGTTGAGGTGAAACATTCCGTAGAAATTTCAGCCATCCATTCATGCAAGAGGATTGGAGAGACAAAGAACACTCTGTCTGGGTCTTAATATCCTGTTCGACACTCCGTAAAATGCACTTCAGTGAACACAAATCGCACAGAATTTCCAAAGGACACGTCTCAGATGGCGGTGGCTGAGCCAGACAATGCCACTCACCTTTTGTGAGCTTAAAAAGAAGCCAGGTGTCTATCGTCCCAAAGCAGCAGTTTCCTTTATCAATGGCTTGGCGAACCTGGAGAAAGACCAGTACACACTATAAAAATGGGGACTTAGGGAAGTATCGTGAACAATCTCCAAGCAAAGCCTCTCCCTGTTATCATGAGATGATCCTACTGACTGTTTGTTCCACAGGTGGTTTGTTTCAGACAAAGAAGTAAAGAACCCAGAACTGATCAACGGCAGTACGACTGGTAGACAACAGTCGGAACATGTTCAGTGGATATAAAATGTTTATCCTTTTAAGAACAGATAAAGTAACAAAGAAGTTTACATCATACTTCAAATTAAACACAAGAAACTCCCAGGTATTACAACTTATCTATACGGAAGGAAATGTTCAGCTTTGGTGATGAGTATTAGCAGCATTGTGAGCTCATTCTCAGTTTAAAATAATAATAATAATAATAATAATAATAATAATAATAATAATAATAATAATAATAATAATAATAATAATAA
>JABUIW010000209.1:1131944-1191867 GCA_013363375.1 Menidia beryllina
AATAATAATAATAATAATAATAATAATAATAATAATAATAATAATAACAAAATCAGGAATACAAAGATACCAATACATTATCTAATATCTTATTATAGTCCTATCAAGCTATACATACATATAATTAATTATTAATTATTATTAATTAATTCTTTTCCACTACAAAAGAAATTTAAAACATTTGACCTCCATACCAAAACCTTTAAACATGGCCCTCTTCCTTGACCTAAATGGTGGAAAAGCTGCATTCACATGCAATCTTTCAATGGGGATATTGCTTATTGTTATCAATCTATCGTTGGGCAATGTGTGGACAGTGGTGGACCTCTGACCACACCAATTATCTGGAGAGGACGTGTGCTCAGCTTTAACGTCTCACAAAGTGTTTCCCTGTCATGGTTCTGCACAGCTGATTTTTGTGAAATGGTGTCAGGACATCCTCTATTTTTTTTAAATGCCAGAAACAAAAGAATCACCGTGTGATTTCAGGCAGCTAAAACTTCCCCAAAAGCCATATGATACATGGTGGTTAAAATTGTAGAAACAAATATTTGGACTCTTCATATAATTGTCAGCTGAAGCTAGACAGAAATGGGTTGATTGTGAAGCAGAGATGACAGCAGGCATTTTTTCAATTTGGCACTGTTATTGATCCCTTCACATTAAATAAAAAACAACAACACTTTTTCACGCAGATTTCAGAGGGTATCTCCACAAACCTGTGCATAGTGTTGCAGGGCCCAGACAAGTCGAAAGGTGACGTGTTGAGCAGAAAACACTATGACACTCGCTGCAAGGGAACGTTTCTGCCGGGTCAGGAAGTAAACCATCTTCATCAAGCTATGGATAGCCTGAAATAATTGAAAAACAAACAAACAAAAAATCAACCATCAGAAAGCAAACCCAGAGTATTTTTTTCCATCAGGATGACTGTATTCAAAGTTCAAGTACTTTATCTAGAACCTAGTTGATAATGGTAGGTAACTGATCTTGGTCCATCTCTGATAGAGTGCTATCTGTTTTCACTGAAGCAACCTTTTTTTTGCGGAATAAGACAGAACTATAAACAATAAATTGCTTTCAGTGTTGTTTTTACTGTCAATTATTATGAATTCACTCCTTGAGTTATTTAATAATGTTGCATAAAAAGAAAGATTGTGAGGCTGACTCACTGTCATGGTGTAGGATCTGTTCCAGGACTTCACCAGATCTGCAGCCCGTTGATCCTGCCAGCTGATGAAGTTATGGAAAGGTTCTCCAGTTTGCCTGTCAAAAAAAAAAAAAAAAAAATTCTACCAAGCTTTAAACAGGTATGCTCAGGCCACTAGCGGTTAGGTTTTAATATCCACCTGTCCCAGGTTGTGAAGGTCGCTCGTTGAGTGGAGATGCCAAGGGCCTCTATCTGGCTCATTTGTACTCCTGCATCTGCGTCACAAAAACAACACCAGGTTACCCTCATAGGCGTGTTTACACATGACAACAGAGAGGCATTTTAAACCCAGAACGATTCCCATTTACAGACAAGAAATACCACAAATCCAGATACAGTTACCCTATCTACCAACAGAACTGGAATTTTATTACTTATTTACAATTCTTTAATGTTCTTTGCTGTCCTTCAAAAGAAATCTCTAACTTTAGAAATTTACATCCGCTGTTATCGGCAACAGAGTGCTTATTTCCCATGCAAATCCAGTCCGGTCTAGTCCCTTTGGCACAGTTGCAGACAGATGTGGTGCAGCTCTACCTTGCACAGCTCCACTGACCACAGCAGTAAAGCCTTTCCACAGTGCATCTGGGTCCATCTCCACATGTCCCACTTCTGGATACATGAGGACAACCTGAAAGAGAGTTTGAAAAAAAAAAAAAAGAACAACAATCCATAGATGCATTCAGTGATTCCTGTAGGTGGGGTATTTAACACACTAAAAATTAGAATAGTGAATACCTTGTTGGTGCATGATCCTCGGATTTTAGCCTCCTTGTCGTATACATGACATTTGATTGACGTTGTCCCAACATCCACCGAGAGAATAAAAGTTTCCTTTTTAAAACCGTTCCTTCGGCTGCCCATTATACGTGTAAATTTGCCTTTTTATTGCTGCGGTTTATCACAAGCCCTCCATGGCCAAGTCGCTCATATCCTGTTGAAAATCCAGAATGATGGTGTCGCCTGAAAACTTAACTGGACGATGTGAGCTGTCGCGTTGAAGTTGTAACTCGACCCTTGGACTTCGTCTTCTTGGACGTCCAGTTCCAGTTTAACCTGTTGAAGTAAACATATGTATTCAGTTTGTGGCCCATGGGGAACAAATGCAAATAAACGGCCAAATAAAAACACTGTTATAGTGCGTTTCAAACCTATGGAGCCAAATACATCAACAGGCACTGTGCTTACACTCTAGACTGGTGTAAGTTGAAACACGAATGTTAAGTGTGAGTTCACAAACTCTGAATAAAGTTTTAAGCTAAGTGGCTAGCTCTCTGAAGATGTTATTTAACCGGTTTATTGATAGAGACACTCCCAATAAACGAACACGCTTAAACTATTATTGCCACTATCTAATATCTAACACAAAATATTCGTTCTTACAGTAGAACCTCCAGTATTTAGAAGAGGAATTTTCCAAATTTGTACTAATTAAATTAAAGTAAGGAACATATACGTCCCCACCTCGTGGGCATCCGTAGTATGCATACTGCGCATGTGTACTGGACAACCGTTGCATGTGGATGTTTTTAGCTGAGCACATGTGTGTTCACTGTTGGCGACTTTGTGTACCGGTTTAAATACATGAAATGGCAAAGACACGCGTAAGAACTAACTGAATTATTTTAGCATTAACAAGATTTTTATCGATTTAAGTTGATGATTTAATCAGCCGTTGTTTGGTGTTTTTGCAAACTAACAAGCTAACGTTTGGTTAGCTCATAGATAGTAGAGTTGATTATTGACTTATGATGTATTTACAATTTTATAAAAACATATCGGTTTTTATGTTGGTACCATATAATAACAACGTTATAAGAAATTAAATTGTGACAACTTGTAAATTCGCCTAATCACAAGTTTCAGGTTTAAGTATTTGTTTATTTTTATTTGTTTACCTGTTATATTTGTATTTGCTGAACTCGTACTCAAATTATAAGCTCGTGTTTTCGCTCCACTAACTTCACCAACTTTCCCACTGGCAGTGTTAATAACCACTCAGAAACGCTTATAGATTGCTTCAATATTATCAGCAATTTGCAAATATTTCCTGAACTTTCACATATCGTAGTCGTCAACATAACCTCATAAAAGTTATGTGCTTGCAGAACAAATGCAAATTCATATGGTTTGTATGTTTCAGTCTACAAGGCTCAGCAAAAGGCAAAGTGTAACTGTGGGAGAAGAGGACAGGGTTAAGCATGGCAAGTCATTGTACATCAACAGCTGAGTATTCCAAGTGAATTTGATTGTTTAAATAATCTGTGTTCGTAATTCTTCAGAGGATCAGGCTGAGACTGTCCCTGACAGTGAGCTGAAGAGTACAGAAGTGGAGATTAAAATGGAGGATGAGGGAGATAAACAAGGTACTGTCTGACAGTGTAAGATTTTATTACCTTACAGAAATTCTGAGCTGTGTGTTTAATGATGATACCCTCTTAGATCTTCAGATGAACATAGAAGTGAAAGGCAACACCCCCACAGTAACTGTGTCTTGGGAGGAGAAGAATACGGTAAAAGAGGGTGAGGAAACAAAAACAGAAGCTTGTGAAAATGATCAGATGATGGGCAGTGGTAAGGATGCTTACATTAGATCAGTGTTTTCTAAAATAATGGAATACTTTGAACAGGTAAAATGTAGTAGGTCAACCTCATCTCACAGAAAAAATACTTTTTTTTTCTCTAGAAGAACAGAGTCAGACCATCGCCTCAGCTTGTTCTGCTCAAGTTCCTGACACTATTCCAGAGGAAGAAATTAATCAAGGGGTGAAAGAAGGTGAGGGCAAACAAGGTGCTGCAAAACAGAACCTCCACTTCGATGTACACAAGATGTTTAACTCATTGACTGCCAGCCATTTTCAGATTTCAGTTTTTTGAGCATTTTGACTGATTTTTCAAGAGCCACAGAATAGTTTGTGCTATGACTATGTAAACATCGAACACACCAAAAGAAAGAGTAGACTCTCTTCTTTCATCAGGATAAAAAATTTGTTTCTACCTTATTCCGTTCTTCCTCGACTTGCGTCTCACCGGCGCCATTTTTCGCATAGCGAACCATTACGTTTTTCTTATTTGCCTACAATCTATGCTCATTTACCATCAAAAGTGGCACTGCTACCTAGAGGGTTAGTACATACTTTACTGTCTAAAAGCCGATATTTACGGACAATCTTTAGCAGATCGTTCCCCAAGCCACTCACATTGAAAAACATAAAAGACGTCTATAGACGTCTTTGGCAGTCAACGGTTGTATTTGAATTGACGTCTATAGACGTCTTTGGCAGCCAATGAATTAAGTGTTGGTGCGTCTTTTTTAGAATCTCAGAACCTCACCCAGAGTACCCCAGCTGTAGCTACGCCCAGGAAGAGAAAACGTAAAAGAGGAAAGGGTGATGGTATCAAGAAGGAATCTAATGGAAATGAGAATATAGTGGGTACGTACGTCCTGGCAGAGCAATCTGTTTTCATTTTGACACCATGGATACAGAAAATGTATATGTTCTCTCTATGGGCATGGTAAGGATGCCTACTTGAGATCAATATTTTCTAAACTAAGGGAATACTTTCAATAGATAACATCTAGTGGGTCAACATCAGCTCACAGAAAGAGTTCTTTTTTGTTTTTTTTCTAGAAAAACCGACACCGGCCATCTCCTCAGCTGGCTCTGTTCAAGTTCCTGACAGTATTCCAGAGGCAGAAATGGATGGTGTAGAAGAAGGTGAGGATGAACGTTGTACTTGTAAAAAGCCCCTCCACGTCAATGTACATAAGATGTTAACTTTTAGTGTTGGTGCGTCTTTTTTAGAATGTCAGAACCTCACCCTTAGTGAAGACAATGAAAGTACCCCAGTTGTAGCTGTGTCCAAGAAGAGAAAACGTAAAAGAGAAAAGGGTGATGGTATCAAGAAGGAATCTAATGAAAACGAGGAGACAGCGGGTAAGTACTTCCCGACAGAGCAATCTGTTTTCATTTTGACTCCATATCTGCAGAAAATTGATATTTTCTCTGAATGGACTGTTTACAAACTACTGATTTCTGCTGTCAGTTCGCTCACCTTCAACACAGTGAATCTACTGTTTAAGTATGAGTGTGATTGAGCACCTTCAGAGACTTGGCGACTAGATAAAACAGTTCTGAAGTCTATGAATGAAAACTGCTCGCGACTGAATAACCTTAAATTCGGATGTAATTTCATATTTAATCCAAACAATATACTTTACTCACTGCAATCTGGCGTCCAGTGGCTTTCTCGCCAATTTAAAACAAATGTATTCTAACAACTCTGACTTAGCTTTGGGGCTTTCCTCACTTATTCTTTTCATTTCTGAGGGTAATTCTTCCGGTCAAATCGTGTGTAGATGATAAATTCTTTCTTAAACTTTGACTTCATTGGAATATGTCGTGAGGGTAAGAAAAGATGGGTGAAAAAATGTTGCAAAGAGATTTTAGAAAACAACTAACAACAGCCATTCAGTAAGTAATTTATTTACTTTAACTAATACCATCATATTGTGTTTTATATAAAGGTATCTCAGATATGTCATATAAACATTGTAGCATGTTATATATGCATTGTTTTTATTTTTAATCAAGTTTGGCAATTTGAAACATACATAGAGGTGAAAGCCTTCCAACAACCTATCCTTCGGTCCTCTAATTTGTCCAGTAAGATCATAGTCAGAACTACTTAATAAAAGAAGCAGTGTCAGTTTGAAAGTTTCTTTTGCAAAAAATTGCGGGATAGAATTATCTTCCTACATCTCATATGGAGTGGTCTAAGGTAGGTATTTTCATGGCCTCACCCAGATATTTCTCTGTCACTTCACTGATGAACTGACTTCTATTCGTCAAAGTGACTATATGACCCCAATCAGGTGTTGAAGCCCCGTGTGACAGTAGTTTCATGTTGAAAAAT
Source organism: Menidia beryllina (assembly GCA_013363375.1). Classification (NCBI taxonomy): domain Eukaryota; kingdom Metazoa; phylum Chordata; class Actinopteri; order Atheriniformes; family Atherinopsidae; genus Menidia; species Menidia beryllina. The sequence continues at coordinate 1,138,072 of JABUIW010000209.1, forward strand.
GTCACTCACAGACCTGATATGGCACACATGGATATGATATTGTTAGGAAAGCCAGGGGCAAATACAATGTTAGGTCAAACACAATGAACTCTGGGTAAAGATCTGGGTTCAACAGTCATTGCAAATAATACAATCTAAATAATGACGAGTACTTAAAATTCACTTGACAGAAGTAGCGTCATTGTATGTCATTTTCTGTCATGTCATTTTCTGTCATGTTCAGTGAATGGAAAACGGAAGGCAGAGCCCACCACCGAGACTTCACCTACGAAGAAACCTAAGCTCATTAACGATGGTTTGAACTCTTATTATGACCGTTTACCAAACCTGACATTCCTATTTCACTGCCGCCTACCAACATTTACCTGTATTATCCCTATGCAGGATTCTGTGTTTATGTTGGAAACCTTAACTCTTCTAAAAAGTACGAAGAAGTCAAAGATTCTTTAGCAAAATACTTAATGACACAAAGCCTTCTGTTTCAAGAAATCCGACTACACCGATCAAGGTGAGCATGTTGTGATTTTTTTCAATGTTTTGTCCTGCAGTATGCCTTCCACATGAAAGTTTTATTTATATATTCTAAACTTTGAATTGTAGAAAACATGCATTTGTGGATTTGGCCTCGGAAATGGACCTAACAAAAGCTTTGACACTCAATGGAGAGACAGTCCTTGATAAGCCAATGGTGATCGCCAAAGCAAAGGTAAAAATTGAGGGGGAAGAGAAGGTTAAAGGTCCCCCAATGGAAAAAAAAGGTAAATACTAAGCGACTAATTACTAAACATTCAAATTTGATGATTAACATGCTAATTCAGAAACCGAATGCAAAGACTAGGAGAGGGTTATTTCAGGACTGTTCTTGTTTGTATTTCGTTTCTTAAGACAAAGATGCCAGATGTCTGTTCCTAAAAAACATTCCTTACAATGCAACAAAAGAAGACATCTTCAAAAGCTTCCCTAAAGCAGTCGCTGTCCGGTTTCCTGGCGGAGCCAAACGACCAAGCCAAGGGTGAGAGTTTGCTCTGTGAATCATACTTCACTGCCATATAATTAAATGCATATTTTAACCTGTGCTTTAAATAAAAATGATTTTTTTTTGACAGGATTGCTTTTGTGGAGTTTAAAAATAAAAAAATTGCTGAGAACTTAATTGAGAAAAAACAAGGAACTAAGATCCAAGACCGGGTTTTGATTGTGGACACTGTAGGGGAAGTTCAAAAAGCCAATACCGACAATAACAGAGAAAATGGTAAGAGACTTGTAATTATCTGGAATGATGATTATCTTTATTTCTTTTGCTCTTATTTAAGCTTTCTACATGTTATGAATTATTTTCTTTATTTTTGTAGCTGAAGCTGCTCCATCAGACGCCTTATTTGTGAGCAATTTACCATTCAATATTACAGAAAGGCAGCTTAAAGCTGTCTTTCAGGAAGCCGTAAGCTTCAGCACACCTAAGAGCAGGGGAAAAGCTAAAGGGTAATTCCTTACAATCTTTTTATTTATTCGTTAATATTTTTTTTACTTAAGTATTTTAGAGATTGGCAGTAAATATTTGTCTTTGCAGATATTCATTTGTAAAGTTTCCGACCGTCGCCGACGCCGAAAAGGCCCTGCAGTCAGCCCAAAATATTAAGATCAGCAATAGGACGCCCAAAGTGCAATTCTGTGATGGGAGACCAAAACCGGAGATCGAAAAAGGTGTTTAAGACCACCTGATTGGCCGTTTTTTTTTTCTCTCCTCTTCAATTCAGCTTCTGATGACAACTTCAAAATGTTTTTCTGCTTTAGTCCACTCAAAAACTCTGATCGTGGTGGGCCTTGCCGAGAAGACTACACCCGAGACCCTAAAAATTGCCTTTGAAGGAGCCCTCAGTGCCAGAATCCCCTCGAATAAGGACACAAAGAGGTCAGATGCATGAATTTGGCTCTTCATTGTTGTTACTATTAATAACATTTTGTTTCCTGTATTTTCAAATAAGAATAAAAGTGCTATTTTCTTTGTCTCGGTTGTCTTTTAGGTTTGGTTTTGTTGAATTTGAGAGTGAAGAACACTGCATAGCTATCAAAGAGGCCATGGAGGACTGTGAGATAGATGGCCGAAAAGTGACGGTGGCTTATGCAAAACCCAAGGGTGCAAAAGAAGTTCCAGGTGGCAGAAGGGGCCTGCCGGGGCGGTTGTCAGCAGCAGGAGCCCACAGAAGGGGGGAAGTCACAGGTATCCGTCCGATTTTCTGCTTTAGAAAAGGTTTTCTATGAAGAGGTCAAGGAAAAGCAAGATAAGCATAAAACAATGCAGTCTTCGATGTGTTACATCTTTTTTAATCATAGACAATGAACGTCTTTGTTTCAAAATGATAGCGAAAAGTGGAACCGAAAGATTAAAAAAACAGATGGCGTTCAAAAAAATTCTACAGTTAATCAAGTTTTCCAAATTTTGATATGACTGAAACATATTCTTTGCAGAAATATGTGATAGCAAACCGTAAAGTCAGCCAGAGAGGCTAAGAAACTGATAACAAAACCACAGAGAAAAAGAGAGAAATGCTGTTTTTTACCTAGAAAGAAACATTTACGACAATTGATCTCTGTGGTGCTCATTTAATGACCACTTCTAAAAATAAAAAATGAATAAAAAATCAGTTTTATTAGAACCAACCCTGAACTCCAAAGTGTTTGCAGCTTATTCTTCATCCTCTGCAACATTTGTTTACCTTTAAACCTATGAAAAACTGCATCACTGTTTACAAAAAAGAAGAGTGGGCCCTCATTAGATATCATGGAGGTCCAATAGAAATCCATATGTGAGTATTTGTGTCTTTTAAAATCCATGGAAATGTGTTGTCTGACAGAAATTTTACTAAGTTGAGCGATGTGCTAGAATTACTCCTGCAGATGAGCCTAGACACTCTGTTCATGCTTCAGATTTCAAAGTGTCATTTAATGTTTGTACAGCCGAATTCCCTATAAATCTGCTCCCATTAACACGTCGGAAGGTTGTGTTTCATTCTTCTGCCGCCTAAAGGGTTTTCAGACCGTCACTCTGCTCTAATAAAATCTTAATTTTTCTAACCTTTGTTGTTTTTCTTGCAGGAGGAAGACGTAAAACTGGGGCTTCACAGAAAGCTGTTAAAAAAGTCAAATGAATGTGAGAACTAACCTGGATTGGGGCATTACCACAACACGTTTCTCAAATGTTTCAAACTGGAGTGTAAAAGAAATCTCATGTTGCTTTTAGCTCAGTGGTTGTAAAACGGGCTCCATATAGCCTTTATATTTCCAGTACTTGTATGGATGACTTCTTGAAATTGAGTCTTCTCAATTTGTATTGTGATGCACATTTGGAATCAAATAATGTCATTTCTTACTTGTAAGAAAAAGTTCATTAAAACCAAACTTGCTTTTAAGCAGAATTTGTGAATACTGGCATTTTTTGGGGTCAGTAATTATAAAATGGAACTGATAACAGTAAAAATAATATATGCTTGGACCCTGATCCCTCTTTTTCTAAAAACTGTAGTTTATAGTCATGACATGACTAATGTTCTGCTTTTTCCCCCTTCGGGATGAATGGGGTGGTCTCCTTAAGCCTATGATACACCACCAAAGCGAAATTGGATAAAAAGAAAGGACTCTATCTTTCTAGTCTTTCTTTGGCTTATTAAGAAGATATAAAAACAATTAACAAACAAATAGAATTTCCATGTGTTTGGAAAATCTAATTGGATTTATTTACTCTGTAAATCTTTACTATAAACTATAATATATATAGAAAATATTTAATGTAACAATTTTTTGTTACAGCTCAGGAGCTCTGAACTGAACACAAATCAGAACTGAGAAGAAGCTGCTATCACAAATGGGAACATAAGTCAGGAATTTGATAGAAACAGAAATGTTAAAAAACCAAAAAAATCTCATTAAGCTTTTAAATTCAAAAGTCAGAGAGCACTAAGATGTCTTTTATTGATGTCAACTTTTCAATTCTTATAAACGTATAGGTTAAAATTAATTTAAATATATTTACAGCTGCATTTTTAATTAAAATACTCTTTGTTGATGTGCAAAATGCTCGGATCTGGACTCTATTGACATTTTCAAATGAGCAGATATATACAAATCTGATAGGAAGGTACCAGGGACTTTAAATGGTTCATTTTTATTTCTTTAGAAGTATTTTTGGTGTAAAATGATTGTTTTCTTCACTTCTAGTTTTTTATCCCGTATTTCTTTTTGTATCTAATTAAATAAAATCCTTATTGGACTTAATAGTGCCTTTGGAATTTGCTCATTTCACTTAGGGGATCATTGTAGAAGAATGTCAGTGTGGATAAGTGAAATATTTGCTAATACTTGGAGGGATTAAATGAACATCTTTCCATCTCGGTTTCAAATGTTAAAACGTCTGTTTTTACTTGATTTTTTTTTAGACATTTGACAAAAGTATGATCAAGTCTGGTCATCATTGGATACTAGATCAAGATTATGAACGAGTACGTTCAGGTTCGGTGGTAAAAACAAATTTCTGATGAGGGTCTGGGCGATTGATGTAATCTGAGGATCAGAAACGGGAATGTGGTGTGGTAAAATGTCAAAACGGGATCAAAAGACTGGAAATCCTCCTTTTCTGCCGACTCCACGCACGCACACGCAGCGGCACGGCGACGACTTGTCCCAACATGAACATTTTGAGCCCAAACGCCGAGTCCCGATGACCTCACATCCTGTTTTTCTACTTCCTTAATGGACCTGTTTGGGACGGGTCCGGCGTCCGTGCAACGTGTGTTGGGACCGCGCATTTGTGGAGACGCACGCCGTAGGATCTGCGGCGACTGCAGAGGGCATCCGAGCGACCCGCGAACGCAGCGATCCCAGCGTCCCACTACTATGCTGCGTTTGAGGTGTTGACACGGCACGGAGGAGGCCTCGGTGAGTCGCTTTCTGCGCAGGAATCCGTGCGTACTTGCGCGATAAATAGAGCCCCGGAGGATGTTCGCTGGAATTGTTTGAGTCAAAGTCGTCCCGCATCACTTTTAAAGCAAGTTCAGAGACGGCTGAAAGTTTGTAAAGGTTACACACTGCCATAGAAAAAGCGCACATTCACTTATTTGGTTGTGCAAGACCTTACGTGAAGACAGAGACAACCCAATTTCATCTGATTTTTTTTTAAGTACCCTTTTTTTCTTAAAATTGTCAGCACTGATCTCTTCTAGTTTTGGGTTGCTCTCTCTCTTCCTTTTCTCGATCTTCTAATATTTTACCAGAGCAATTTTAGATGGGCGAGGGGGAATCTACTGGTTTAAAAGAACCTGCTGAACTATGGAGCGAATGCATTCTTTCACAGCAGCTCACTCTGATCTGTGTGGAGGGTTTATGGAAGTTTAGTATTACTGTTTTCTCATCTGAGTCTTATCACGTTTTTCTTATTTTTATTTATTTTTATACGGGCATCAATATGTTCTGTTAATTTGTGGACACTGGTGCCACAACTGAGCATCTCAGCATGGTGCGTTCACTGATGTTGGGAATGGTATGCAGTTACATGGTGTTGAATAATAAAAAGAGTGTATATTGCTTCGATAAATGAAAAAATGTTAATTTTAACATGTTTTTTTTGTTGTTTTTTTTTTACATAGGGACATGTTTCATGGCTTGCACGATGAGTTCTATCCTCAGTTTGTTTTTTGTTTGGATACCCTTTCTAATAGTAAGACAATGAAATATGCAAGACAAAAACTTTTAGGATAATTTGAAGGATGACAAGGAAGTAAAAACATTATGTAACTATCTTAAAATAGCAGTGCAATTGTCTTTATAGACGTGGCAGTGATTAAGATGATCGATCAGATTGCCTGTGAGTCAAACTTTATGGAAGGTGTGACGGTGATTTAGAATGAACATGTAAACATGGTACAAAGGTTTCCATGTATTACAGCCTATCTAGCACCGTGCCAGTGGTTAACACATTAACAATCACACATATTGTGAGGAATTGTATTACAATAAACATTTGAATTAACTCTGGATCTAGAGATCTGGATCTAGAGACTACCATATCACAGATGTAACATATTCATGTTTTTTTGTTTTTTGTTTACTCTAAAAGGTATTCATGTTTTTGACAAGGACTTTTAAATAATAAAAAAGGGTCAATTTTACAATAGAGGAGGGGATATTTAGAGTAAACATGTACACTAAAGTAATACATGGCCTCGTGTTGTCAATGGCTTTAAACTGAGTGTTATGTGGAATATTGCAACTGTTGTGAATAAATGTATATTGTTGCTTTTTGTTTGCAAGTCTTAGCAGTAACAAAATGGGAACAAGTGAAGAGATGAAGCTCATCAACCGGGGCCTGGAAGACGAGATGGTAAGTCAAATTTTCTAATCTCACTTCATATTCCAGTTTTCATTTATGGGAATTTTTAAACAAAAGCCCCCAATGAGAAATAAGATATATAGACAATAGATGGATGTTATTTAAAACTGAATTATTGAAACTATAGCTACATTATGAAACAAAACATACATAATAGCCAAAAAAATGAATTAGAAAAGATGAACAACAGGACTTGACATCATCGAAAGTGGACATGGTTACCATGACAATGGTTTGACAATGTATTAGTAGTTTTTTTTTATGCTGAATGTAGTTTTTTTATTTAAATTGGTTTGTATTCTGCTTTCAGAGAACATGGCAATAGCTCTAGACGTAGGCGATAAGTTAAAGTAAGATAACTGGAAAAAAAAGTTTGCTGTCATGTTAGCTGTTTGGCTATGATGTTTCTGCTAGCAACCAGCTAGCACAGTGCGAAGGGAGAAAATAGCTAGCTTAACTTTGGTTCCTCTGATGCTAACTTATGGGTACAAAGCCTAAGTAGTTGCTTTCTCTTTTTATGCCAAGCTAAACTAATTGTTAAGGTTAAAGTTGTTTCAGTTATATGATATGGGAGGGATTCTCTTTCTTTAAGTTTGAACTGAAGCTTATAAAAATGGCAGATCTAGTCACATTAAGTAAATACTTAACACAATGGACATCAAATAGTAGGGAATAATACAGAGGATAAAGAAGCATTTAAGAGCCCCATACTTGTGAATTGACCTCATAAAGTTGATTTAATCTGTGGAAGACAGCATATGGGTACACGTCCAAAATGTAAAATGTCAAACTTTAGCCATTGACAGAACCCATAAGAATAGGATTTGAAAAAAATCACACCTACTGTGTAATGTCTGATGTTTGCTTGTATGTAAACCCAAGTGGTGACAAAAAAATGTTGCTATCTTCAGTTACTTTTAGACACCCTTAACAGTTTTCTTATCTATGTGTATTTTTAAAAAGTGTAAACTCAAAAGCACGGTATAAATACCCCCATTTTTTTCCCCACTAGTAAAAACAAACCTCAGATATTTTCAATAAGGAACAGAGAGAAACGGCATCATATACAGTGGAACGTGTATATATGTCACTTATACCTCTATTTTTGGGAGATTATCATGAATGTCAACATAAAAATGACCATTTAAACTTTTTACATAAAAAAAAAATGTTTTTACCTGTCTGCGTCAAATTCTGTAACCTCTCTATCAAGCAACACGTAGGCGTGCTGTGTTACCATGAGTTTGTGCTGTGCAGGTTGTGTGGGGGTACAGGCCCTGCCTTTGGAAGAAGATTCTGGTGGGTGTTGGCGTTGTTTGTTCCGGTGGTCTCCTGTTGCTGCTGCTCTACTGGTTACCTGAGTGGGGTGTTAAGAGCACATGCACACAGACGTCGCTGAGGGATGCACAGACGCTGCTGCTCAGGACTACGGTAGGAAATCAACATCCCATACATCTAACCTGCGTAACTTATTTAAAAGTTTGATGATTAACTTTTATTTTTCATACCAAACAGAAGGTAAACAATGTTGCAAAGACTTGTCACATATGTGAATATGTTGCTTCTTAGATGGTCTGGATTTTTGCTCTGATGTTGTTGTTCCTTTGTTGTAATCTGTTCTGTGTTCTCTGTTCACTAAAAAAACATTGCTTGCTTGATATGATTATTATAGGATGAGTTCAGGCAGTGGTTTCGAGCCAAAGTACAAGTGATGTTGGCTCCTGGGGTGAGACCCTTCAGTGATGTAGATCAGAAGCTCAACACTCCATTGCCAAATGGAGACAGAGACCATAGCATCCAGTCTGTGCATGAAGAGCCTCATGGGAAGTTTCTTTATAGTGAGGATGTTCAGGTACTTTGTGGGCGAGGGGTTGTTTTTTTTTTCATTATAATTTTTACAAGTAATTTATAATAATTTGACAGTATATATATATTTTTTAAAGACCATGTTAGTGATTCAGACATTGCCTCAAAGCCTCTACTTTTATTTAAAGTGAAGCAATAACAAAATTAGAACAGAACAATAACTTAGAATTTGTGTGTTTCCCCAGCCGAGGCACAATTGTCATTTAAAATGCCAATTTTTTTTGCAAATGTTCAATTCCTAAATGTCTTTAAAGCTTTTCAAAGCATGGTGACTTTATGATGAAATGTAAACATGACTAATAATGGGATTAAATCTCCCACATAAACTTACTCTCACATATAGAGTGAAGCTGTTGACAATTTACTTACTACTTAAGTGCTTATTAATTAATTGATTTATTTGACAGTATTTCTATCCTTTTTATGTTTATTTCAGAATGCGCAGGTCTAATTTTGGCATGTGTGTAAATGTTTGACACATGGAGTGTTTGAACTCCTTCACCTCACTTTGCCCTTATAGATACGCTACTTCACCCACCACAGTGCTACTTACTACTGGAATGACGTCACACAGGACTTTGAATCATATCAGTAAGTCTTTGAATGAAAATCAGTCAGTTTTAAGTTCTGAAAATTGATTTTTTTAATGTTAAAAAATATATATTTATGATTGACTGCAGGATTGATCAAATATCTGTTAAAAGTTAACCATAACTATTCATTTCAATGACAAAATAAAATTTATGTGAAATATGAGTTATTGAAAAGAGGCATCCTAAAGAGAAGATGTGCTCAGGATAAGATTAAAACTGCCAAACATTTTACATCACAGAAAGTCTGAGCAGATAATTAAAGATCAGGTTTTGGCAAGGAAATGATCCCAATACCTCAAAGGAGTTGTCCATAACCCAGAACATGTTGGCAGTTATTAGATGCTTTATCTTTTGCTGTGATGCCAGTCGTTAGCCATAAACCATAAAGATTTTGTCTTGGGTAAGATCATTGTGGGCTTATTGTGTGCGACATGCGGTAGAAATGAAAGTCTTCTGCTTCTCTAGAGGCCTGGAGGATGTGAAGGCTAGTTGTGCGCACATTCACTCAGATCACAGCTCCGGGCTCTCTAAAACACTGCAGGACTACAGGTATGTAAGTTTAAGTTAGGGTTGACTTGTTTACAAAAAATTTTTTTTTAAATTTTGGGATTCTTTTTTTTATCAGGCGGTTGTTTTTTGGGGAGAACGAGATTGCTGTGAGAGTGCCCTCTCTGTTCAAACTTCTCATTAAGGAGGTGAGTTCTGATCTTGTTTCAGCTTTAAAAAATTGGTACATACTCTGATAACTTCTTCATGCTATCCTTTTTTGTCTTTTTCTTCTACACCAGGTCTTGAACCCTTTTTACATCTTCCAGCTCTTCAGTGTTGCTCTATGGAGTGCAGAAAACTACTACTATTATGCTTCAGCCATAGTTTTTATGTCTGTCATTTCAATAGCTACCTCATTGTATACTATTAAGAAGGTGAGTCCTATCTGAGCTTTTATACCTGTGGACCTTGTAGACCGATAGCTTTGATATTTCCATGTAATTTTTCATAGTCTTATTTAGGCATACAAAATCTGTGTTTTTTTGCGGTAATCTTTTTAGCCATTTTTTTCATATTGCATTTTAGTGAAATCCCACAAGCATTTTTTTATGAATCAGCTTGTCTGTTGTTGCAGCAATATGTGATGTTACACGACATGGTGGCAGCACACAGTGTGGTCCGTGTGTCAGTGTGCAGAGGAAATAAAGGCATGTTTCGTTTCTGATCAAGAGGTTTCTGATCAAGCCACTGTCGAAGCCACATTTACACATTTTTCCCCCCCGTCATATTCATCCTAGATATTGAACAAGCCATGTCGACTGAACTTGTTCCTGGTGATGTCATTATTATTCCAACCAATGGGATGATAATGCCCTGTGATGCAGTGCTTTTTCATGGAACGTGTGTTGTAAACGAGAGCATGCTGACAGGTGAGTGTTGTGGAGAAGAGTACCTAGAATTAGGTATTTTTCATTACTTCTGTTTTTGTAATTAATATTATTATTTGTAGTAGCAGCATTTTTGGTTGTACAAGCAGTTACTGTATCCCCTCCATTGTACTTTCATGGAGAAAATTGTTTCAGGAAGCATGACGATGGCCAGTCACTGACCGGATTTTTTTTTAATGACATTAACTTGAAGGGGACATTCAAAGTAAACACAATAGACTTGCACTACAAACAAAGTCAAACCAGACTCACTGAATATTTTAATTTCAACTATTACACTATGATCCCTATTTAAACCAATATAGCAGTGCTGACCAACAGGTCATTAGGTGGGAACCGCCATTCAATGTTGTTTCATTAGCCACACCAGCCTCTAACCAACTGGATGGGTGGGGATACACACCCTGGTTTGGGTACGGGGGAAAAAAAGATAAAAGAAAGCATTCATTAAGAATAACAACAAAAACTAACAAACTCACCTGAGATTGCCACCTGGTTTCAATTGGGTAATTCTGACTCTTTACTCCACCTATATGTACTTCCCCTTTCTGGATTTCTTCCTAGTCTCTCTCAAGTCTGTCTACCCTAAGTGCCCCCCCTGCTGGACCCCCAGCTACTATTGCTTCTTCTAATCCAAAATCACTGACTGGACCTTACTGTCTAATCTGACATGTCCTTAACTATTTGCCTCTCATTCTGTCCACTTACACCCAACTCCCTCAACAATGAGACAGCAAAACTTTTAATAAATCCTCTACATCCTACTTACACTTGGACAAATCCTAACATTCCAAGCTCTCAGCCCTGCTTCCGCCCCTAATTCTGCATTTTAACCTTTGTCCTTTCATATGCTTCTTCTGCTAAGTCCCCACAGTCAGCTCGATAAAATAGACTCTCATTCTACTCCTAGACCACAAGACTATATCTGGCCTTAGAGTTGTAGAGACTATTTCCTGGGGAACGGCAAACTTTTTTCCTAAATCTAAATCCGTCTCCCAATCACTAGCATCCTCTAAACTGGCCTAACTCCTCACTGTCTTTTAAATTTTCTCTCCTTGTTGAACAGACTGAAATTGCCATATTCGTTGCGTTAGACCCTCCTAAATTAACCTGGCCTTGTGACAAACTCGCATTAACGCATAACAACATATGCCTCAGAGTTGCAGTACCTGAACATAACAAACATTGCGGGTCTCCATTTATCTAGAGTTTCAGGTTCTGGGGAGTTGGCAATACATCAGATGTTGCCCCTTATCAAAAGTCAGATCCTACTTTCCTCAACACTCCACATTTCTTTCCAACTAAGCTTTTTCTTCTCAACACCTTCACAGTTTAACCCCCTGTCCTGCTTAACCTCCGCCACTGTCTCTATACCCCATAACATTTCCCCCTGCCTACAAACCTGCTCTATAACAAGCTTTCTCTTCTCTTTGGGACTTGCTCTTCACACCAGTTTGCCAAGGCCAAGCCCCCAGCCTCCCAGACCTGTTTGAACATTACCCGCAATCTCTTAAGACTTGCTTCTACATTTAAACTTCTATACTAGACTAGATACTGGGAGCTGGAGTATACCTTTTCCCATATAGTGCCACAGTACGTAGTCATCTAGGAACCTAGCCACCTATCTACTCCCTAATGTAAGACCTAACTAACCATTCCATTTCCTCGGCAGCAGAAAATGGAATCTCATACATAGACAGTGGCCACAATAACCTTTGAATCAATTCAAACTGCAGACACCACAGCCTCAACATTCCTGGAAGCCCTGATTTATCTATTCTATCCAGTCCCTCAGCAACATCTTTCCGAAACTGCACTACCTGCTCTCTATCATTCAAGTCTGCCTGGTACCACCTCCCTAAACTCTTTACTGACTTTTCCCAATTTAGTGGAATTCTTTCTTCACCTATTACAAACTGTCTTTTACTTAATTACGAAGTTTTTACTAAGATGCATGAAAAGCTGTCTTTGTATATCTAGGTCTTTATTGCAGCCACAAAAGACAAAATGTAAACAAATCTAGAAAAATGATGGCTGTGAACCCCTGCAAAGATCAAATGAATATAATAACCAGAACCAGAAGTTTATTTTACCAACTTTTTTGCCAACTTTTTCAATTTTGATTACATGACACTTGCTAACTGAGCATACCACAGTTAGCAAGTCTTCCATGATGTTATTGTGTGGAAAAATGTCCACAGCTTATTTCTAGGATGTAGTTTTCACCGAAAATCATCGTTTGACATTGAATCCTTAGGAGAGAGCGTTCCAGTGACCAAAACCAGCCTGCCAAGTTCAGGAGAAGAGGCATCTGAGATCTACAGCACGGAGAACCACAAGCGGCATACCCTCTTCTGTGGCACCCATGTCATCCAGACCCGCTTCTACGCAGGTGAACTGGTGAAGGCCGTTGTGGTCAGAACAGGTGAGACCGAGGCACATATTGGAACTAATGGGAGAGGACAAGAAAATGTAAATTATTCTGAAATGTCCCCACAGGCTTTAGTACAGAGAAAGGCCAGCTCGTCCGCTCCATCCTCTACCCTAAGCCAACAGACTTTAAGCTGTACCGCGACGCTTACCTGTTCCTGTTGTGTCTGGTTGGGGTGGCGGGCATCGGCTTTATCTACACCATTGTCCTCAGCATCATTAGCAAGGTGTCACTGCCGCTTCAGGGAACACGCGCATGTGCTGCATGCACTAGATCTCTTCTGCTGATGATTGTTCATTTAACAAATCCAGGTTCCAGCTAAGACCATCATAATTGAATCTCTGGACATTGTCACCATTACCATTCCCCCGGCTTTACCGGCGGCCATGACAGCTGGCATCGTGTATGCGCAGCGGCGTCTGAAGCGCATTGGCATCTTTTGTATCAGTCCTCAGAGGATCAACATGTGCGGCCAGCTTAACGTGGTTTGCTTTGACAAGGTAATCTGTGGCACAGTTGCTTGGACTTTTTCAGTTATTTGCACTTCAGCACTCTTGAGGAATTGGAATTTGAAGGTTCATATTTCAGCTCTAGTCAGACCCATGTTGGACTGAACATGTAGTTCTCTTTTTAGAGAGAATGACAACTGTGATCCAAAGCATTTAACAGTTCATGGACCCATCTCTGTGCTTAAATGTATGTGAATAAGATGAAAATTTGAAAAAAGGAGTCTCCATGTCCCAGTCTGCAGTAATCGTACAATAATGCTACCCATCCATAATATCAGCTTAATGCAGTCTAAACTGAATATACATTCATTTTAGGAAAATTTGTTGAGCAGAAAAGTTAATGTCTGCAAGCGTAATGGTTATTCCCAATTATTTTCAGACATTTTCAATTAAGATGATAAATAATCAAAACCTTTATTGGAAGTATGATTTGTTGTGGAAAAGAACTTTGGCTGTGAGGGAGCCAAGTTGTTTGTATTTATATATGCATAAGCCCTGAAATTCTTTTTCCTTTTTGGTTCAAAACATCCCCTTTCCTTAAAATCTTTGTAAGCGGTCATGAGCCATAAAAATACATCTAAAAGCTTTCAGAGGTCTTTTTTTTTTCCATGAGTTTTTGTTTCCTTGTCGACTCCAGTGGTACAGATGAGAAGTAGTTCTAAGCTCAAAGGATAAGAACAGAAGAAAAGACAGTAATATAAAAAAAAATGAAAAGAAGAAGCCTTGAGAAACTTGAGTTGGTAGCTTCATATACTGTTTGTTTTCACCCTGCAGACTGGTACTCTCACTGAGGATGGATTAGATTTGTGGGGTGTTCAGAGAGCTGTAAATGGCAGGTAAGAGGCTTTCTCCTTTCTCCTCCTGATTATAAGAGGTCTGCCGGCTGATGATCAGAGCAACACTTGCAGAAGTGGTACACTTTGTTGAGTTTTCAGGAATATACACTGCTTATTTACAAGTAATTTAGGTAAAATAGTCGATTTTGACCCATAGGAGAGATTCTAAATTGCCATAAATGATTTACCTGATGAGTCCAGTCCTTGACTGACGTGAGGAAACAAAATAATAGAAGCGGAGATATTCAGTACCTTTATATCTGAATGTGTCTCTTACCTGTTTTATGCACATTGATCCATTTTTAGTCAACACAGTTTTGTCTTTCGCTGCAGCTTTTCTCCTCCACAATCTGAAGCCTCTGAAGCAAATCTGGTGAACACGTCGTTTGTGGCCTGCATGGCAACCTGCCATTCACTGACCAAGATAGAGGGAGAGCTCTCCGGAGACCCTTTAGACCTCAAGATGTTTGCCGCCACGGGCTGGGTAAACAAACAGTTGCTGTAATTAGCATGATTAGACCCTGCGACTGCAGCCGGCACTGATGGGTGCACTAGCAAAAGCCTGCCACTGTTCATTTATAAATGGAAGCTGCCTTTTCCTTTCAAGAGAAAGCAGTCAGTTTATTTGGTATTCTGTCATGCCAGGTGCCGGCTGAAGCCTCAGAATGTTACCAAGATATCATTATTCCTCCTTTAGATCTTAGAGGAGGCCACAGAGGAAGAGACGACGCTCCACAACCGACTGATGCCCACCGTTGTTCGACCTCCAAAGCGTTCTGTCTCAGGAGCCAATCAGAACAATCCGGCAGTGCATAATATGGTACAATGAAACTGCATATCTCATATTTTTTCAATATAATATGTGCAGGAATTTGTTTGATGTGATTTTATTTTTTTGTCCAGGAGCTTTCAGAGTCATTGGTAAGTTCTATTTTTATTAGGCCTTTGTCAGATATGCTAAATACTTTGTAGCCTTCTGTGTAATCTTTTCTTTCACGAGCAAAGGATTTCGAAAAACCGAATGCGTTTACTTGTGACTTTTGCTTCCCAGCCCTATGAGATTGGCATTGTGCGTCAGTTCCCCTTCTCATCTGCGCTGCAGAGGATGAGTGTGGTAGTCAGGAGGTTGGGAGAAAAACACATGGATGCCTTCATGAAAGGAGCTCCAGAGGTTGTGGCCAATCTTTGCAAACCACACACAGGTCAGACACGATTTCTGGGAAAGGTATCACTTCCTCTCATCTGGATTTTATTAACACATTAAAAACACACAGTACAGAGAAAAAAAGTGTACAAAAGATCTCAACAACTCTACGTTCCATCGGCAGTATATTTCTTTGTTTTAAACAAAGAACAGTCTGATTTGGCTCTGTTTTTCCCCTCAGTCCCACAGAGTTTCACTGGGATTTTGGAGGGCTACACTGGGCAGGGCTTCAGGGTCATTGCCCTGGCACACCGACAGCTGGAGTCCAAACTATCGTGGCACAAAGTCCAGAGCCTTGGCAGGTACACCTCCAACCACAGATAACACTTGTTCACAGAACATGCAGCTGCTCCCAACTTAAGATAAAAAAAACAAACAAAAACAAACAAACAAACAAAACAAAGGCTCACCCTGCATTGAAAATAAACTTCAAATTTAACTTCCTGTTTTATTTTTTATTTTTTTATTTCAATGCAAGTTAATTCTAAAGGGGACTGCATGTATTATCTGAAACATTAAACGATAACAGCGATAAAACAACTAGCAATAAGTCAAATACAAAATCTGATAAATGTGAGGAATTATTAACTCAAGGGGAAGATGGCATGGTAGTTTGACAGCAAGGCAGACTGTACTTGAGCCAGAGGGAAACAAAAAAACAGAAAAAAAGAGTGGCCATCTAGAAGTCAGCCAGTAATCCTAACTGAACTATCTAGATTAGTTCATATCCTTCATTGTCTAGGTTAATTGAATTTTGGGAATATAAAATTACATGAATTGAATAAATTCTGATTATATGGTGACAGTTTGTGATATGTGCGTTTTAAGGGATGCAATAGAGACCGACATGGAGTTCCTTGGTTTGATCATCATGCAGAACAAAATCAAACAGCAGACTGCCGGTGTTTTATGTGAACTGCGGCAAGCAAACATCCGCACCTTGATGGTCACAGGTAAACGTGCTCTGTCAAGACTTTCACTCAAAATCCTTCATTTGTTGACCAGTCTAGTCTCACTCTTCTCCCGCCCTCGCATCATCCATCAGGTGACAACATGCTGACAGCTATATCGGTGGCTCGAGACTGCGGGATGGTTCGTCCACAGGAGAGGGTGATCATAGTAGACGCTGCGCCTCCCAAAGATTTCTATCCTGCCAGTATCACGTGGCATTACACCGACAACCCTACTCAGACTGTTGGGGACAGTCAGGTATGGCTCTCAAAGCCACGATCATAAGGGGTGGCTGCCTGCTGGCCAAAAAGCTGTTTCTTATAGAAATACGGTCACAGTTTTCCACTTTTCACAGCAGTTTTCTGACAGTCGGTTAAAAATAAACCTCTTTTTAGACAGAACAAAAATACAGTGACAATATCTTCTGTAAGCAACTGCTGGGTTATCAGGGAGTAGCCAGGGAGTTGCCAGTTTATCAGAGCTTTTTAGTGTCTCCTCATGTTGCCTGAGCTAAGCAGGTTAGCTTGTGCTAACTTTTATGGCCACGCTACTCTGCAAATATCAGCATTTATATTTTCTCCAAAGAGCTTCATGACTTTTTTTTTGCACTTTTTGTAGTTTTGGAAGATGATCCTGTGAGAAATGAGCATAGCAATCTTAAGTTTTTAACTTAGTATAAATATCTTATATTTACAGGAGCACATCCACAGCTACTGGCCTCAGCTTTCTTCTATATCTTACAAGAGAGGAAATGTTTATATTAGATGTATTGCAGTTTAAAAAAACCCCAAAGAAGGTCTTCCTACAGATGAGAATATTTACATGTTTGCTCAAAAAGAGTCACTCACTTAGATGCATCTGAGTATTTCCTATTCCGAATCAGTAGGAGAATGAGAACCCTCCATTACCTTCTGATTATGTGGTCTCTGTTGAAAATCTTGGAACGTTTTTCTTATGAGGCAGTAGTAGGTTAGAGGAGTTGGAGAAGAAGTGGCGCAGAAGTTGAGAGTTGTAATCAACAAGCTGTGTCTGATGAGAAAAAGCCAATGTTTAGTCAGCTCCTCAGCTGCACTGGCTCTCTTTTAAAAAAAAACTTATGCTCTGTATTTACTGAAACAACATTTTCCAAGGCACACTTCATAATTCTTTCCTCTATAAATGAAATGATCTAATATGATTAAAAATCTTAACTATATAGCTATGAAACCTATTAAACCCTCTTTAACATGTTTTACATTCAAATTGCCCTTTTCCCCCCTAAAATGAATCAATAACTCTGTAAGCATGATAGGAACTTGCCTAATCAAAAAGACCCAAAATGAACAGTTGTGTTAGAGCTTGACAGGTGAAGAATGGGAGGGTGTCTTATGGCTGAGTTTGTCATGGTTCCATCTGGTGTCACGTGTAATTTTTGGTAATTTTAAAGCAACAAACAGGACAAAGACCCTGAGACAAAACATTGGCTTACATACACCCTTTACTAATAAGCTCCTATTCACGTTTTAGTGTTTGCCATTGGAGAAAACGGTTCCAATTCTTTAAGTGTAGTTAGTTTCTATTAGTTTCTAAGCATGTGCTGATGGTACTTAAACTATTATTTAAACAAAGTCATGTGACATGACTCCCCAGGAGTGTCCTCTAAGAATTTTTCCATGAAGTCATTCAGTATTTGTGCAGGTGTCTTTGCACAGCAAAACAGAGCACCACCGCTGTCTTCTTCTGGCAGATTGGAGCTTTCGGTTAGTTTTGCTGGTCTTCTGTATTTCGGCCTGCTTCACATTTCAAAACGGAAAGCAGCCACATGCACATATTTTGTGTCATCCATCCTCTGCTCTGTGAATATCCCTTTATCTTGATTTTGGCTTTTAAGGTTGTGGATTGTTGGGACGAGGGGTAAAAAAAAATCTCCAAGAAGTATTTCTATAAACACTTCAAACCTGCATCAACTCCTTTCCTCATTAAGATTATAAGTAAACTACAGAGACCTACAGAGCTAATGAGAATTTTGAAGCCTTAGCCAAAGTAACCCTTTTTCTTTTTTTATACGGTCCTCAGTTGTTTTTTTTATTCCAAAACTGGACATAACAAAACGGTAAAAAAAAAAGAATTCCTGTTAGGATGAAAGTATTGTGGTTATACCATACTTTTTCAGTATGTTATGGTTATCATATCACCCCATGGCAAGAGGGTTGCTAGTTTGAAGGGAGTTTTAGGTGGTCTGTCTTACCCGTGTGTGAATGGAACTGTGACCTGTCCAGAGTGTACCCTGCCTCCTTCCCCCACTATGAATAAGTGGTGTATAAAATGGATAAAGTGGTGTATAAAATGGATAAACGTTCAGTGATGTCTTTCACGTTAAGATGCAGTAAAAGAACAGCTTAAGCCCTTAATCTCTACACGTTTTTGAGGATTAATAAGTAGGTCAATTACTGCATAAATAAGTGAGACAAGAGCTGACTGGTGTTTACAAAACAAGTATTAAATAGTCATCTCTTCACTAAAATTACTCGTCCTACAAGATTGTAGTTTGTTAGCTATTTGGTGTTTTTGTCCTGACTGATTCGGTTCTTCTCTTTCAGAGTACAGAGATAAACCTGGAGGAGGGGACCTACCACTTTGCTGTGAGCGGCAAGGCCTTTTCTATTATCAACGAGCATTTTCCTCACATGGTCCCGAAGGTACAGGCTCCTTTTTAAGACCAAAAAAAAGACACCTCAGGTTATTATTTGATCTGATGCTGTAATGCTTTTTCCACCCACACGGGGGCGCTGCAGGTCGTGCTGAGAGCCACAGTGTTTGCCCGCATGGCCCCAGACCAGAAGACCCAGCTGGTGGAAATCCTGCAGAGCATGGAGTGAGTCTCCGTTTGACTTTGAGGAATTAGTTTCAGCTTGTTAAACTAAAGATCTCGACCTCCATCTCTTTAAATCCTTCATAATGTCGTCATTCATAACTTGGAAAATGTGTTTACTCTTCCAGTTACATCGTTGGCATGTGTGGTGATGGGGCCAATGATTGTGGAGTAAGTATGGACCATGCACAAACCTCACCACCAATTTGATTCCACATTTTAAGACTCAGTTTACATGGGCTCTGACAATAATGTTCGATATCTCATTGATTCTTTGACCTGTGATAACGGAATTAGATGTCACACTTTTTTATCTTTTAGTGTGTTTGTATATGGAAGCAATGTTATAGAGGTAATGGCAGCTAGCTTGGTCATGCTGTGGCTTGTTCACAGTTAGAGTTGGAAAAGGCCAATTGATGTAAAGTATCATGTAGCCATTTACTTAGTTTGTAATATGATTAAGAAGTCACAGTTAAAAGGAACAGCAGAAATCAAGTTTAGGTCTGGAAAGCCAAGAGAACATCGAGTGGATTTATCATGAAGGGATAGAACTCTTCTTTTACCAAGGAAAGATGCAGCAGACTGCAAGGGAGCTTCACATTTCCCCATTTTCTGCACGTACTCTTTGTGGCAAAATCAGCAGATCTGCGTCCTTACTTCAAACTTGAATTTCAGAATTTTCATACAGGCCTCGTGTATTTTAAAATCAATTCCCTTGACCTATAAAGTTAAAGCAGAATGTCTCCCTAAATCCGGATATCCTCTGTAAATTGAAACTATTCTGAATATTTGCAAAATGTCAAGAGATTAACAGAACTAAAAGCCTTTTGTGGAGTCTAACAGCCCCTATCATGAATGGGTAAATCTGAAAACGATGTTTGCCAGTTACTACCAACCTTGGCAGAGTTGCCAAATATTTGGTATAATTGAGTTTAAACTGGTCAAGAAATATATCCTCTTTGGTAGAATCCTCATTAGAAATCAGGTTATATTTGTCTGGTTAAGAAACAGAATTTTTTCATGACATTTTTTTTGCCTCGTTTATTTGAATATGTAAAATGACCCACATTAATGAGGGTTCCTGTTTTTCACTCTTAGGCCTTGAAGAGAGCTCACAGTGGGATTTCTCTTTCTGAGCTGGAGGCTTCCGTTGCTTCACCTTTCACCTCCTCCACCTCAAACATTTCCTGCGTCCCGAATCTGATCAGGTAGACCCCTGATCCAAGTTCACTTACACTGCACCAAACAGGAAATCAACACATGCTTCTGGCAAAGTCACACAGAGGATTGATCATAGCAAGAATACAGACAATTAAAATATGTTTTACTGCCTTTGCCACACTTTGATTGTAGTTTAGAAACCTCCTTCCAGAATTTTGTTGCCAAAATTTGTAAGAACATCTAAAGCTCCAACAGATTTTTTAGTTTTTTTTTCTTCGTTTTGTTTTTTACATTCCAAAGGGAGGGACGAGCGGCTCTCATAACATCATTCTGTGTCTTTAAGTTCATGGCTCTCTACAGTATCATCCAGTACATCAGTGTCATCCTGCTTTACTGGGTAAATATTCCACTGATTTCATTCTCAAGAAGTAATACGAGTTTAGAGAAATGTGTTGAACAATCTTCTGTTTAACTGTTTGTTCACATTTTACTTTTAGATTCTCAGCAATTTGGGAGACTTCCAGTTTCTATTCATTGACATCGTCATCATTCTTATCATTGCCTTTACAAGTGAGCAGCAAGCACTGAGAGGGCAATCTGCCAGCTTCGGCATCATTTAGTTCAAATGACTTTTTTTGAATGTTAATTAATTGATCGTTGGCCTTTTTTTCCCCCCCTGTTTCATAAGTGAGTCTTAACCCATCGTGGAAGGAACTGGTTTGGCGTCGCCCACCATCCAGTCTGATCTCTGGCCCACTCCTCTTCTCAGTTCTGACCCAGATCCTCACCTGCCTAGTCTTTCAGGTTCTGGCTTTCCTCTTGGTGCAACAGCAGACCTGGTATGAGACTTGGACACCTCAGTCAGAGTGAGTCAAATCTTTTTTCTTTTTTTTTTCCCCACCATATTTTGTTCTGAAATTAATGCCCGCAGATAAAATACCTCATTATTTTAGGTTGACCTTTAATGCAAATTAGCTATAATGTTTATATTTGTGGGCTAATTTAGATAGGATAAAACCAGAATTTCACTGGGACTCAGACGAGCATTTTACCAATTTGATATGTACTATTCATGTCTCATTTCAAAGCTGGAGGCTCAATTTAAACAAGTTGTTGTTAAAGTCAGATGTGTCCCACTGATGACTACAATGTCACTCATGCAGGAAAAATAGTGAAGGCCTCATAAAGTCACTCTTTTCCCACAACATGCCAAAAGGAATCCAAGAAAATTATTTCCACATCATTGCAGTATACGGTAATCAATTAATGAACAATAATTTTACTACATAGTATATACAAATGTATGAACGCATTTTTATCAAATTTAGAAAACAGGCTAAGTTGCCTCATACAGTTTTGTGTTTGTGTTTATGTCAAATGTGAGCAAATACACATAATGAAGTACTGCTGCATTAATAGTGGCTGAAATTCACTTATCCAGGAGTGAGTCCTAAGTATAGTGAACACTATATGCAGGGAGGGTGAATAGGTTGATATTCAAAATATAGTTATATCTACTGTATCACTAGTTTAATGTGTAGATAAAGTGTTTTGAAAAAGTAGTTAACCACCATGAGTTTTTTCGCACTATTTAGTTTCTTCTCAATGCATCATTGACATTTTTAAAAATATTTTTTGCCATAACCATACAAAAAATAATCCAAGATTAATGGGAAAAACTTAATCACTAAAAAGTAGTTTGTGCTACCCTGAGAAATCCCATAATTAGTCAAATTCATTCCACGTTTTATGCGAGCAAAGTGTCACATGATCTCGTAATCTCTTGCTATATATACTACAAAAAAAATGTGACAACACAGCTGCTCAAACAGCACATTGAAATTTGGATAGACTCTTCCAGTCCTGGATGTGGCTGGGGGCATAAATGGAGACAATCCAATATCTAATGAACCTGTTTTTCTGATGGAGCTTGATGAAAAGAATTACGGGACAAATCAGAATAACTGGCCTCTACTTGTTTAAGTTTTAATCCTCTGTTTGCTTTTCTCTTGCAGTGCCTGTAATGTCTCTAGATTCAGCCTCTTTGAGATACTCAATGAAACAACCCCTCACGACCACAAGAACATCAGGAACTATGAGAACACCACCCTCTTCTATGTCTCCTCCTTTCAGTATTTGGCTGTGGCCATTGTTTTCTCCAAGGGAAAGCCTTTCAGACAGCCAAGTTACAAGAACTGTAAGACTTGAGGGTGATGGCATTCATATATTTCCTCTCCAGTTTGTGGTGTCAGATGCAGCCGCATATGAAAGGGGGAGGTTTCTTTTGCAAATCTTAATAACTATCCACGTTCTTATATTTTTCATTTCATTAGGGCCATTCATGCTGTCGTGCATTGGCCTGTATTCCTTTCTCCTCTTCATCATGCTGTATCCCGTCCCTGCGATCGACAGCTTCCTAGAGGTAAACTTTCCTTTTTCTCAGCGACCCCCGACCCAACAATGGCAAAAAAAAAAATCTAAATGTGGGAGACGCCACGGGAGCTGAGCAGTTGTTTAAAGTGTCGGGAAAATGTGTGTATCATCCGCTGCCTCATCCCGCATTCCTGCCTCCCCCCCAGATCGTGTGTGTTCCCCATGATTGGCGCGTTACTCTGGTTGTCATTGTCATGGCCAATGCGGCGGTGTCTCTCATGTTGGAGGTATGCTTTACAGACGCGGCACCCCACGGCATACTGTGACTGATCTGTTTACATTTGCAAACCACCATTTGCACGCTTTTATCGTGATCTTTTATTTTCCCACCCGATCAGCACCCGCTGGTAAATCACTTCCTAATGAACAAAATCACTGACTTCTTATTCAGGCTCGCCATTTGTGTTTGTATTATCTGTTGTGGGGGGCTGCAACCCCGGTCTGCGTGATCAGCTGCTATTTTTCTAAGCTCCCGCTGAAATCTCCCATAGATTTTCCTCCTTGACATCATCTTGTGGAAGCTTGTTTTCAGAGGCAATCAAGGGGCAAATCACCCCAGAGATCCTTCCTCTACTGAGACGCCACAGGTTGGGAAGCTTTTGACAACATTCTGACTTGCATACTCTCACTGTTTATTTATTTTCTCTGATTCTCAAACCTTTGATCATTTCCCTTTCCCTCAAATTTTCAAATTTAAACCTCTCTTCATCATTTTTTCATTTTTGTTTCCATCATCTTGATTTTCTGATAACCACATAAGTAGCATTCATATTATAGCCCCTGTCCGAGCGTCCGGTCTTGTTAACTTGCTTCCTTAGAGTGGTTTTAAAAAATGTTTCTGTTGAAGGTCGAGGTTTAAGGAGGCTGTGTGCGTAAAAAAGAACTCTAACGTTTGACTTCTTCTCAGAGCGCCAACAACCGCTGGGGCTCGTGTTGCCTCTCCCGATTGTTCTGCCAGAGGAACAAGCCCCCAAAAGTTCTGTACAGGCATCTGGCCTTGGAGCTACAGGAAGACCCTGACTGGCCGCCCAAACACTGCACCACCACCGTGGCCAGAGATCCTCTGTCCTGTGGCTCTGCTGCCCTCTAAAGCGAGCATGGACCAACAGTGCAGCTGAGACGAAACTTTTAGCTTTGCTCAGTTTAGAGAGGATAAGTTGAGCTTGGGGCAATTGGGTTGCGGCGAAAAAACAAAAAACACACAAAGAATGTCCCTTATTGTCTATTGACTTACACTCAACTGATCCTACTTAACAGTAGGTACTAGTACTAGTAAAGTACTGTAAAAGTACACCTTCCGTCAGTTCTAAAGCTTCACAGTAAGAAAGTCATCTGTTCCTTATTTGGCTTTAGATTTAGCCAATTTGGCTTTAGATTTTTATGATGAGCAACAGCACACAACATATTAGGCAAAATGGCAAAATGCAGAGGGAGTGTGTGAAAAACGTCCTCAACCCTGTGATCAAACCACCTATAGAGCCTCTTTCAGTAGCAAATAGTACGGTACATGTTTTCCATATGACAATATTGTTGTCCTTTGTGAAACCTCCATCCACTTTTCCTAACAGTATTGGTTCAGGTTGTCGGAGTTTATTTGACATTTAATTATGCAAAGCTGTGTTTAGGTCCCACCGTTTCAATCAGACTGAGGTCTGGACTTTAACCGGACCATATCGACACTTTGATTGTTTTATTTTTCAAACATTCTGTTGTGGATTTGTATCTGTGTTTGGGACCGTTTTACTATTGATGTCCCATTTCAGCCTCGTTTTAGCTGTGGCCTAGATAGCATCACGTTTGACTCTATAATACAAAGGAGTAGACTTAAGGACCGTCCAGGTCTGTGGCTTCAGAACAAGCCATGGGCCAGCCACTGCCGTACTGAATAGTGCTGATGGTCTGTGTTTGGTTTTCTTCACATTTATTGCTCTGCTTTACATCCTCAACTTTCCCTTCTTTGGTCTCATATTTCAAATCTGGGCTGTGGTGCCATGTTTCCCATCAAGAGAAGAGGCTTTCTCCTGCCCTTTCAAAACAAGCCGTACTTGTTCAGTCTCTTTCTAATCACGCTGTCATGAGCTTTAACATTTACCATACTAACAGAGGCCTGTGGAGGCCACATAGCGTTTTTTTTTTTCTTTTCTAGTTCGTCTCTAAATCTAAACTTTGGGAAAGCTTCCTTGGACGTCTACTCCAGAGAAGATTGACAGCTGGCATGAAAGTTTTCCGCTTGTGGAAATTCTTTCTTTCTGGATATGGTCTTATAACTCCTCTCAAATGGACAAACAGCAAAAATGGCTTCTTTAAAAAAGAAAATCTAGGATCTTTGAAGTTATAATGCATAAATCTAGTGCATTTTGGTAGCAGTACCCGGCAGCAGCTCGGACGGATGAATTTGCCATTTAGAAAATGTTCCCCCCGCTGCATATCGATGTATGCATCTTTGTTTTTGTGATTGCCCCACGTGGCAAGTAACGTCATATAATGTAAGACGTGCTATTTGAATGGCATATGGGAATGGCTCAATGTGGCATTTATAGGACGTACTTTGAGTGGTTAGCTAGGCTAGAGAAGCGCGGTATAAGTTCAGTCTGTTTAAGTCCTATGAGAGCAATAGGGATGTTTTTCACACGCTGCCTCTTCATCTTTGTTAAGCAAACAATGACATGGATAATGTATTGTATTTTTTTTACTGGTTTTGGTTAACAAATTGTAGAATCTTGTGAAAAACTGATATCTTTTTAAACACAAAACCTTAGTATTGAAGCTCATTGGTCCTTCATTTTCCCATGACTGTGCTTGGCATCAGAAACGATGCAACTCTCAACAAAGTAAACACGTATGCTTGCGTTCCACAAGGTGATGGAATTTCTTTTTAACTGTTGTGCAGACAGTGTGTATTTAAAAGAATGTTTCCTTCTGATCCTGTATGTCTGAAGACATGAGCTGCCTTTTTTCATAGTCTCACACTGAAGAAAATCGCAGATCAGTCAAACAGCTGTTTTGTCATTTAATGAAAGTTTTGCTGCTCTAATACAAAAGTCGGCGAACCGCTGTTGTTCAAATGAATTGCACACAACAGACTCACACCTGTTGGGTGCATTAACATTTCCGGTGCAGTTGTATTTTGGAGACAGGCGGTTTTGCATTTGCTGCATTTCCTTTTGAAATTCTTCCTGTGGAAGAGAGTGGCAGAAATGGCTGAGTCCCTTTCTAAGAACATTTAGGAAAATCCCTTCGAATGCGTGTGCCAATGTCTGTGTGTGTTTGTGGAATATTAAAGTAAATAAGGACCACGAACAGTTAAACGGTTTAAATTCCCCTCGTCTTTTAAAAACATTTGTGCAGTTGTGATGGTCTTTTGGGAACCTTGTGTAAAAGTTGGCATTATTGATTACACAAATTAATACAACAAAAGGTTCATCGAAGTGATGAGTTTAATCTAATAAAGACGTTTTTATACAAGATTTTCCTGTATCTTACTTTCATTTGTCTTACCCATATTTTTCTAGGCCGTTTTCACTAAATTAAATCAATGTATAAAATGTGTAATTAATTCTGTTGAAATAAAGAGTCTTAGTGGAAAACGTTATATGGTTTTCGTGTTTTTTTTCATACTCCTAATGGCAGTTTTGATGGAGAAGAACTTCCATTAAATCGCTCGATAAATCTCTATATCAAGCCGGTCTTGCAAACTTCGTGGGGGGCTGACCTTGGTCACACTTTTTCAGCTAAGACTTACTGATCAATTATGAGCTTTCCCAGCCTCCTCGCTGCCTGGCATATGGGCGCTTAAGGGTGCAAGAGTGGAGGAGAAAGAGGGGTATCATTTCATGTGGAGATCAGGGCCTACAGGCAGTGAATGGGTGGATTTAGGGGGGACTGTGAATAAGGGAAGGGGTTGCTCGCTTGTACCAAAAAGAAAAGAATCTCCCACAGATCAGGGAAGAGCCTTTTTTGGGAATATTCATGACGAGGATGAGGAGGCATCATGAATTCTTGTCTGTCTCTCTGACTTGCATGGATCATCTTTTCTGTAAACACCGATGTTTGCAGAGTCGCGACGTCTTGCTTTCGATCCGTGTTTGCCATGTAGTTTTTACAGCTAGTGTTGCCTCTCCACAAAGCAACATGGGTTTTTTGTGTAGTCGGTTGTATTCCTTTTGTACCCGTAGGCGAACAGATGGAGAGTGGTAAAAAGACATAAAGAAGCTAAAACACACAGTCTTTCTTCCTCACAGTTAGCAACTCCAAAAAAAAAGGTTTTCTCAAGCTTGTGCTCAGACGTGTGCACTTCTAAGCATTTTAGACTTTTCTTCTTCTCCCTTTTACCAACGCTTAAAGAAAAAAAAAAAACTTGAGTTGTGTAAGATTTGGATTTGCACTCAATCTGATGATTCTTTTTTTGCTTACAGTGGTCCGAATAGAATAGAGCAACCAAACCTTCTTAAAACATTTTGCATGGTATAAACCACAATTTTCTACCACAAGTTGTTCTGTTGAAGGTTTCATCAATTTCTGCCTATTGTCAGTGTAAAATGACTTTCAATGGGTTGAAGGTTCTACAAAGATTGTCGGACCTTCATAAGGCCCCCGTCTTGATTAATTGTCAGGACACAAGGCCGGCCTGATGTTCCCCGATGGCTCGCCTCACTTTGCTGATGATACAAAGCCACCCATGTCTGTGACCTAGCAGACGGTCACAAAGCCCCTCTCTTCCCTCCTGCCCCTTAAGCATAGGTTTCTTCCTGGGCCTCCATTGCATCCCTGTCTCCCTTTATTTATCAGACCTTCCTGGCCTGAATGGCCTCTGTGGTTGGTCAATAAATTCAGTGATTCAGGGGGTGGACAGTTGCAGCCGTGTTAGCGTTTGTTCACAGGCTTGTCGGAGGGATTTGCCCCGCCCCGTGGCTCTTTGTCTCCTGTGGTCTCTCATCAGGTTAGAAGTCAATGGAGGGCCTTGTGCGGAGGTGGCAGGGGCATGGACGGAGCCGCCTCTCACATGGCTCTCACACAGGGGGAGGACTGGTCCGGATCACGGTGACACTTGTTAGTAAGGGGCCACACAAAGTTGCCCGCTTGCCTCTCTTACTCTCCCGAGGGGCCTGCGCGATCCTCAGTGCTTTAAACAAACTACTGCTTGAGGCTTCAGGCCTGCATTGAGGTAAGGCGATCTGCGCTCGGAGGCCGGCAGCGAGCGTGCTGAAAAGATGTGCACAAGCGTATCTCACAATCTCACTTTACGGATCAGCCTCACAATAAAAATGAGGTCAGGCCTTCATTTGCAGCGATGGTAAACCCCGTCTCTAAATTTGAACTAGAATAGCGTTGATGCACTCTCGTGGCCCCTGAAGATGCCACGGTGTCGCTGAGTTATGGCTCCTTTCTCAGGCTCAGCTGAGCCCAAGCATGGGAACTTAAAAAGAAAGGACAGAGAGCCATAGACGGAGCAGCACACAAACAGCAGAGGGCTTTAGGAGGCAGAAAACAGTGGACAGAAAAAGACGCAGTGTGACTGAAGAGGGACTTAGAGCCATGACTGAAGCCTAACTGTCATGAGAAGATGAGAGTTGCCATGGCCACCCAGGAGCCACCCAGCAAGCATTTGAGCCGCGGAGATTTGGGGGGCCGGGATTTTAGGCATTGGCCGGTGGATCACATGCACTAACCAGGGATTATGTGCATAAGTGATGAGCGCTTAAGCCGGCAGGTGAAGAAGGGAGACCCTGGGACAAGGAGCGCACCATCCCTGAGGATGGCTCCTTCTGTAAAAGCCCAGGGACTTTTTCCCCAAGTGAGGATGATCTGCCATGTGAAGGGGACTCAGCCAGAGGTCCTTGAGTGCTGAAAGGGCATCCCCCCAGGCTGCTTTCATGGCATAAGTGGCCATAACACTGGTCTTGTGAGTCATCTTGACTGGCAAGAATGGGGCATCTTCACATTCATAAATACCAGCACAAACACACTTGTGGATATGGACTAAGCTCGGAGGAGGATAACAACCACACGGCCAGGCATCTGCGATTGCCAGCCTTTGGCCCACCGCAGATATAAAAGAACACAGTTTACTCTAGTGTTTATTTTTTAGACAAGGGGCTCTTTTACTTGCCAGGATCAACAGGTTCTCAGATTGTTTGGATGCAGGGGATCAATCCTGGTAATATCCATGGCCTTACAGGAATGCGTTTGAACTTTGATGGCACAAAGAAATTACATTCCCATGGTCCATAGAGCGAAAGTACACAGTTCACCAACCTTCCCCAAATACCTTTTCAAGACGATAGTATCCCTGAACATATTAACATGTAAATACACTTAAATACTTTAACAATACATTGAAATGCATATAATCTACATGCTAACTAGCGCTCTAAAGAGTTTCCACAGCTGAATGTGGTGGAGGCAACACTTTCATGTCTGGGTTTTAAAAATTAAATGTGAGGCCTCTCTCACAATCTTTAAAAGCGTTTTTTTTTTCCTTTTTTTCTTCAATTTGATGAGGGATAAGGCGATGACTGGGTTTTCTTTTCAATGGGCGAGACCCAGAGTTTAATAAGACTTCAGTCTCATTGCCTTGGCCTCCAAGTTGAAGATCTAAATGCCGGCTTTTTTTTCTTCTTTTTTTTATATGAAGAAACCGACCACATTAGGTGACAGATGGCAGGTTGTTGTGCTGAAATACCAGTTGCTATGGTCCCCTTTTCCTCTGCGGCTCTTACTCGCCATAGCGAGGCATCCCCTCTGAGGCTGGTGTACTGACTTGGAATAAGCTGACTTGAAACTGCTCAGGTTGTTGTTGACAAACATGAGCCTAGATGAGTCCACTAATCTCCCTCTCCTTTATTCGCTTTTATTGCCGTATAAACAGGGCTGAATACGCCAAAAATCCAAACCTCTGTTTTCAGCCCGCTCTTATCTGGCGCAGGGTTTAATCTAATGCCCTCTTTCCTTTTTACATCTCTGCCTCTGCTAAACTCGACCATATTTTCGATTCAGCCCGTCCCCATGGCGACCAGTTATTTCCCATCCTTGCGCCCCCTCCGCCAGCTCCTCCACTTCATTGATACTGCTACCTCCCCCTATCCCTTCTTTTTTTTTTTTTTTTTTGTCCACATAAAACAAAGCAGTGAATGAATGTG
Organism: Menidia beryllina; assembly: GCA_013363375.1. Taxonomy (NCBI): domain Eukaryota; kingdom Metazoa; phylum Chordata; class Actinopteri; order Atheriniformes; family Atherinopsidae; genus Menidia; species Menidia beryllina. Next base: position 1,167,864 of record JABUIW010000209.1, read on the forward strand.
CTCTGAGGTAGGTAAATGTATTCAGTGACATCAGCCAGGATGAGTCTATTCTGCCGGATTCCTGTACCACTTGTTTCCAGCCTTGTCTGGGGGCTGGACACTCTGTTGGGCCCATTGTCCCACGTGTATTCCACACAGGCCCACAATTAATGGAGGCCTTGTCTAAGGCTTCTGGAGCAGAAACTGCTGTTGGGGAGGGGGACAAAAGGCGGGCAGAGCCAGGGACTGGGAGTTGCTAAGGGAGGCCCCCCTCTTTCCGTCTTTATGAGAGAATTAAAGGAGAGAAGGAGGGACCGAGCGCTGGATGAGATCTTTAAGTGATCCCCTCTGTCTGCACCCTCCCCTCCTGGACTGAGATGTTTTCATACCAGCAGTTGAAAAGGAATCTTTGCTGTATTTGATGATGAGGATGATCATTTCACTGCCCACATGGGGGGGCAGGGTGGAGGAGGAAGCTGGAGCTTTTAGCTCAGGTGATGATGGAGGTTTGCGGGGGCCGTTGGCACTTGTCTGCAATGTGAAAATACAATCTCCTTCTGACATTTGTTATGTCCTCATTCTTACATTTCTCCAGTTCAACAATATATTTCTCCCTAAGTTTTGAGCTGGGTTGGTTCGACTTTCTAACGATAACAAACGACAACAAACAGGGTGTTTATTGATCAGTTAACTAAATAAAAATGTCTTCACATTCAGGAGAAACTGAGGCCATCTCTTTGCAATATAACTTTACCTGAGGACTCTAATATGGACACACTGCAAAGGAAAAATATTGTGGTAGAAAATGCAGCAATGTTCATGTTTGCGTTTATACATTTAGCAGACGCTTTTATCCAAAGCAACTTACAAAGTATGTTATATTTACTTGACATAGAGAGCTTGAAATTTGTATTTTTCTCCGCCTTTATTACTTTTTTATAGCCCATTCCCAGATGACAGATAAAATGCCTGTTGCTTGTTTTATATATATATATATATATATATATATATATATATATATATATGGATTTTTTTTATTGCGTCCTCAGTGTTTCAGATTATTTTCAAGCACTCATGTAAGCATAAGCAATAATTCAAGTCTTCTTGGGCCTGTTTTCCTTAGCTTGTAGTTTTCTATCTAACAGGGTCCCACATTCTCTTCTTTTTTTTTTTGCTTTCTGAAGCCTCCCATCCAAACGTTCCCACAGTGATAACGATCAGGCCTCTGCTATAAACCTCATGCCTTCTTCACCATCTGCACAATAAAGAGCTGCTTGTCGCATGGCAGCAGGCTCTCTAAATACAGGGCTGATAGGACATAATTTATTGTGCAGTGGCCTCTCATCTGTTGCATAGTGAACTTTCAGGCTATTTCAGGCAGAATCTTGTGTAAATCTGCAGTTAGGAAATAAACTGAGAACTGAACTGTTATCCTCGGAATGTTTGATCAAACTGAGATATTCAGTATATAACTTGGTTACATTTTGGGGAAGTTATAATTAAGTTGTCATTTGGGTCAATCTCATATTGGCTGCAGATTCAACTTGATTTCATTTAGCTTAATTCAATATTGACTCAGTTCAAGCAGCCAGTGGTGCCTGAAGTTTGTCTTGTTCCCACAAAGAAACAGCTGTGGATGCAAACACTGACCGGCTTCTGGGGTCATTTCACCTCTGAGGATTTAAGAGCTTTACAAACAAGTCCATCAAAAAGGATCGAGTTGTCACATACGACACCAGGACCCAGCAGAGATGTCTCAAGTTTGACATGCTGTAAATGCACTCCCTCTGCAGTGGACATACTTCAGAATATGGGCTCATTTCGGTCAAACGAAAATTTTCTAGACCCCCTAAATCCAATTCGTAGTCATGGAGGGGCTGGAGCCCATCCCAGCTGCTGCCGGTTCAGAGGAATGGTACATCCGGGACAGCTTGCCCGTCCATCACAAGGCGAGGTTGTTGGACTATGGATGCGTTGGTCAGTTAAGATGTCTGTCGTTCTCCTCTGACACACAAGGATTATTAAATGAATATCAATTGAATAATTGGACTTCAAAACACAACACATTAAAAATTAAGAGGAAATAACAAACACTGACAGATGTGAGAGTAATGAAAATCTGATTTCAATTAACATTTTTAAACAAATATAAGCCTGCCTCACTTTGAATTCAGCCCGTTTTTAAAAAAATGTATTCTTTATAAAAAAATCAACTAACTTTATTAACCAAAAACTAAGAGGAAAAACAAAACACTGACAGAATTAAGAGCAAATTAAATCAGTTTTCAATGAACATTTAAAAAGAAATAAAAAAAGACTGCTTCACTTGCAATTCTGCAAGTTTAAAAAAAAAATCTTCTTTAGGGAAAAAAAGACAACCAACTTTATTCTTGTAAGAGAGAGATCACAAAACAGATTATTCATATCTTCAGATGAAATTTTAAATCTTTCTTCAGCTCTTCAAGAAATGTGTCCATCGCAAAGATTGTCTTCTTTGCTGGACACAAGGCGTGGAGTGTGTTGGGGGACACACTCCGAACACTGAACACTCTCACACTCTTAACATCCAGCTCTGAAGCTCTCAATGACCCATGACAAACCCAGACACAGTCTGACCTGTCCATTGACTGACCCACACTACCCAACCACAAACAGAGATGGCCTAACCAGGGAAATAATTTTCAAATATTTGTGATTTTTCTTTTTGTTGTATTTGTTTGTTTTGACACTTCAGTTGACTAATTTGAAGTCATTCAAATATAAAATGCTATAGATTATGTTATCACGAAGACAATTATTCAAAAATACTTTATTCAAAGCACTTTATTCAATTTTTTTAGGAGTCAATAAACTAAAAAGATTCAATTTAAGAGAATAACATTAATCATTGTTAATCAGGCTGATTCATGTTTTGACTCTCTCACAGTAAAACGGGAGACAATCTGTATCAGTTCCAGCTGAGGTCCGTGAACGCAACAGAAAACGTGCACACACACTTTAATGAAGAAAGTTCGCAGCCATCGAGCGACTTTTCAATATCTCAACTTCGCACTAACTTGTCTTCGTGAACGTGTCTGTCAGCGGTCTGACAGGTAGCCAATCAGAGCGCCCTGTCGCACGAGCCCGCCGCCTCCGCGGCACCGAGTCCCGCACGCTCATTGGACAGAGAAAGAGAGCCCGAGGAATCTCACACGCGAGCCGCTCGCGTGCAGACCGCGGCTCTTATAAATATAACCACGGGCGTTGGGGAACAGGAACGAAAAGTGTGTGCCAGTTTGGCGACGGGACAGGAGTGACTTCTAACATTTGTCGGCAATAAACTATCCTGCGGTGTGCCAGGAGAAGGCGGGACACTCTGCCTCGGTCCCACTTGTTTTTTGTTTTTTTGTCGTTGCTCTCAGGAAAGTTTGTTGTCACTGTCCGTGTTCCACTTGTCTGACCGTTAACCCGAAGATGCCGGCCGGAACCTTAGAGAGGACGTCTCCGTCCGCTGTGGCTGCTACTCCGGCCAGTGGCGATTCCACGCTGGAAAAACCTCGGACTATTACAGAGAGCAGAAAAGTAAGCATTATACCTGAGCTTCCCCCCCCCCTTCTTTAAAAAAAAAGCTGTAAGATACTTATTTTTAATTTAACTTCCTCCTCTTTTTCAAGTCCTCCAAGCCAATTATGGAGAAGCGGAGACGCGCGCGCATCAATGAGAGTCTCTGCCAGCTGAAGGCTCTCATCCTGGACGCTCTGAAGAAAGACGTGAGCAGATACACGATATACCTCATTTATCTATAAAAATGATGACATTTTAAACTTATTTGTAACCCTTATGTGTGTGTTTGTTTGTGTGTAAAGAGCTCGAGACACTCTAAACTGGAGAAAGCGGACATACTTGAGATGACTGTGAAACACCTCAGAAACATGCAGAGACTTCAGATGACTGGTATGTCTGCAACTTATTTCCATCTCTGGATTTACTGTAAGGTAGCAGACTTCAAGTCTGATGTATGTCTTTAGATGGCAAATAAGAGCTTTCTTTTATTTAGTCATATCTAGAAAATATGTGTTTTTTCTTTAAATAGTTGAATTTCTATCCCTTTTTCTGCATTTACTTCTAGTATAATATAATATTATGTAATATATATATCTATATATATATATATATACACACACACACCTACTTTTTTCTTCAGCTGCTGTGAACACAGACCCACTGGTCCTCAGTAAATACCGAGCCGGGTTCAGCGAATGTGTCGGAGAGGTCACCCGCTTCCTGTCCACATGCGAAGGCGTGAACACAGATGTGCGGACTCGTCTCCTCGGCCACCTTGCTGCCTGCGTGACCCAAATGGGCTCAGTGAACTTCTATGGACCTCCCGTGGGCGCCCTTGGACAAACTAGCCCTCAGGTTCCGCTGGTTTCGGCCCAACAGGTGGCGTGCAAAAGCAGCCCGCAGGTGCAAGTGTCCCCAGAGGCTCTGAAGCTGTACGGCGGCTTCCAGGTTGTGCCGTCGCCGGACGGACAGTTCGCCTTCCTCGTTCCCCGTGCGGCTCTCACACCTCTGAGCGTGCAGAGCAGCCATCGTGTTTCCCCTGTGGCGCCTGCCGTCACGACCGACTCGGTGTGGAGGCCGTGGTAGGAGCTCTGTCAAAAAGACTGTGAGGAAAAAATTAACTCGAAGGCATTTAAACGCATTTTTGTACATTTTGTATATATTTCAAAGATGGCATTGAGAGATTCATTTAGATCCTTTTGTTGTTTTTTTATATTGATATTTTTAAGAGATGTGCGTGGCCTTTTTTCAGCCTGTAATTTCTATTTTTCTCAAGGAAAAAAATCACAAGCCTTAGTAGGCCGAGAATATCCATGACGAGTTCTTCAAAAGCACTGTATTTTTCTGAGACAAATAAAAGCTTTTTTTATAACCCGTGAAGCATTTCTTGAGCTGACACAACTTCATTTCTGTTCTCCAAAAATGCGACTTCAGTCTGAACTCGGTGATGCTGCATTTCCCGGGATTAAAAGTCTTGCAGACGATGCAAGCGAACCGCCTTGGGGGGCGATTTTGCTCCTTTTCAGGCCTGTGGGAAAACAGCCAGCTAAACATAACCTCCCAACACCCCCTACCACTGTGTGGCTTGTCCACACTTGATCGGGCTGTTAAGTGTTTAACAGGGAAATCTGTTTTCTGGCAGGAAATAAGTATCTCTTTAAGGCTATAAGGAACCTGAGAAGGATCTGTGGAGCCCCAGAAGGCACTCTGCCAGCAGAGAAAGGAGGGTGAGTCTGGGGCCTGCAGACACGTGTGGGTCTGTCTTTGCTCCCACCAGACAGGAAGTCGTGCTGCAGCAGACAGCGTACGGTTGTGAACTTTCCGCTAGGGTTAAACGAGGACTACACGGCTAAACGTAATCCGCATATTCTAAGAAATATCTTTCGAGGCCTCAACCTGGAGCGCGGACTGTCCAACCTCTGTCCGCTTTGTGGGTAGTTGAGAGGCTCTCGGTCACAGCGTGTGTCCCAGAGTGTGGCGCTCGCTCAGCTGGCCACAAGCCGAGCCTGACCAGAGGTCAGTCACGCTGTCAGCGTAAGAGTGTCAGTCCTGATGCCGTGAAGTCTGACAATCCGTCAACGGAACCGTCCGTCAACAAAAATCTGAATCTGATGTGATCACGAATAAAACGTCCAGAGGTAACTGCTCTGCTTTAGCAAAACTGGAAACATATATTATTTGTACTGGGGAAGCTTGTCAAGGATCATTATGTCAAATCATCCTTGCATTTGACATTAAAACACAAATCTGAGAGTATCTTTTGCTCCCGCACCACTCCACACACAATTAAGTTTACATCTCTGTTTGCCTCAGCTGAGAGAAGCCCCACAGTCAAGAGGAATAATAGACAAAAATAGAGCTCCCCCCTCCTATCAGAGCATCCTTTGAGAAGACCCCTCTGGAACACAAAAACAAAGACAGGCCCCTCAGTGGCTCAATGGCTCTTCTCTTTGTGACCCTCTCCATCTTTATAAAAGGGCCTTCCTCTTGTTTATCCAGGAAAAGGTTTAATGGCCAGGAGGGGGGTGGACCATGCTGTCACTTTCACCGTGCTAAAGAAGGCTTATTGTGGGTCGCTCCCCAAGGTCCTGGTCTTAAAGGCCTTTTTTTTTTTTTTTTTAAACTCTTCAGGCCGAGCTGAGCTCTTCAGATAAGAAGAGCTGTAAAGTGCTGACAGGTCGCCTATGTGTGTGACAGAGAACCTAAGAGGCTTTGGAAATAGAGACTTCAGCGGGGTATAGCCATTCTTGAGAAAGTTTCTGCTGCTCTTTGGGGCCTGTATACCCCCCCCCCCTTCCCCAGCGACCCTCCCAATCACAAAGCCCCACATTTTCCCCAAACACTGTAAAGCAGGGGATGACAGACATGCGGTAGAGCAGGACCTGCCCCTCTCCTGAGCTTCCATGATGTATGGCCTCCTCACACAAACACAGGGGCGACACGGCGGCAGGTTCCCAGCTCGTGGAGACCGTCTCCCTCTGACACACACCGGAAACCTCCACCGCCTCCATCTCCGCGGATGAATCGCCTCAGTATCATTCTTAGGGTTGTTATGGCGCTCGACGAGGGGGGCGAAGTAGTCAGCCGTGGTTCACATCACAGCGAATGAATAGATTATGTGCTCGATATCAATGGTGAATGGACAATGCTCCTTGTCCTTTTCTCCGCAATTCATCCCTGTTTTGATTTAACTTTGTGTTTTTGAACCCCCCTCCCCAAAAAACGCAGCGGTGGAAGAGAAGCTTCCGGGGGAGAATTTAGGATCCGACTGACAGCATAACACTACGAGGGGAAAATTTATTACTTCGCACCCTACACAGAGAGATGATGGTGTAGATGTTAAAACAGAGTGACTCTGTTAACTACATCAAGTCATTGTGTCTTCAAAGAGGTCGTTGTGTTGGATGTTGGAAGCGGATGGGGGGTTTTGTTTTTTCTCCGAAGCTCTTGGCCGTTTGCCCACGAAGGCTCGCAAACACAACAAGGAAGTTACGTTCTCGTAGCGATTGTCCCCTCAGGCTAAACACCGAGAATTATCGATGGCCCCTGGTTACAGCCTCTTTAAAAAGCATCTTAATGAAAAGCACCACTTCAAGTTGTGATTGAAGTTGGGACTTTTCTTTGGGCAAGAGAAGCTTTTTCTTCTCCAAGTTAAATGGGGGGATCAGACGGATGTATTTATAAATTGTTTTTAATTGACATGTAGGCCTAAAGAGTGCATCAGATCAGCTTATTTCTGAGGTTTCATCTTCGCATTTCAGCACATGAACCACAGGAACAATAACGATTACACTGGACCAACCTTGTGCTCCTTCTCCGGTCTGTCCATAGAGTTTCATGTCATGAGACTTCAAGAAAATTGAAGTCTTTAGAATAAGAAGTGTTTTGTTTTGCTTTGCCTTGACGTCCTTGTGTTCTGTGTTGCTGAAAATAACCCCAGACTTGCAAAACTCTCCAATATCTTGAATAGAGCTGCAACACTGCAAGAATTTCATGTTGATCCCAAATACTTAACAAACAGTTAACTGGTTTCTTTACTTGCTATTTGTGCTGCCATTCTGTTAGCAGAAAAGTGGAAAACATTGCAATGTTACCGAAGGCAGAATCTGGTTGATTCGCACATCTCTTATTTCCAATTATGCAAGCGCACTTTTTCTCCAATCAGGTCCTCTTTGTTTGATTTAGCTTCTTAAACTTCTCCCACCGATGATGCTGCTTGTGAAATAGCCTGCTCAAATAGTCTGTGAAGATAAGATCTTCTGAAGAGGGCTGTTTGCCATTTGCCTTTAGGTTATTTTTCTCCTAGCTGAATCAGATGTGATCAGGAACAGAACATGTGAGACGTCATTGCTTTGATATACACATGACTTTACTGGGAACCATTCTCTTAAATGACCTCTAGAGGGATCTTAAGGTTTCAGGGACTGTTGGCTTGTCTTGATATAGAGGATTAAGAAAAAAAGCAGAATCCAGTAAACGAACAAATACAATCATTTGAGTCATAAACAATAAGCTAAATTGATCTTTAAATACATTTTAAAAAATCTCAAACGAGGAATTAATCCAAGGGGGAAAAAATGGTTTTATCAGACAATTTTTTAACCCTATAATGCCAAATGTATCATATTTGATACATACGGTTTCTGAAGTCTTTTGGATCTGAGACTTTTTTGCATCATTCAGTGGTAAAAGCTTTGCTCAAACCCCTGTTGTAAACATTCAGATATACCTGATAACAGCCAGTAGAAGACTACACCAAAATATGTATTTGACTTATTGCACGCTAATTTGATCAAAATAATTTCAGATTTTTTTATTCTTCATATGTTGTTGAGGGGCCAAAGAAAGACTTCAGACTAAAAAATGCCAATATTCTTCCTTTTTTTCTTGGATCAGGCTTTAAAGGGGTTGAGAAAAATATTTTTGCTAAGGGTGCATTTTCCTCTTCTGAATTTAGTTGAATATTTTATCGACATCCTAAGCTAGAAGTGTGGGTCTGTTGGAATGTAAGCATGTCAATCAATTGTCCCAATCCGTGGTTCAGGAGAGGAACACAATGAAAAAGCATTTCACTGGAAGTATTTGACTGAACCACAACTTTCAATTCGTACTCAACTGGATTTTTTTTTATCTCGTACTACCACCAAACAATGACCTCTTCAGAAAGGACTCCTGCAGATGGATGCTGGAGTGTGGGAGGTTTTTCCACTTGTTTGGTAACAAAAAAATCTCGAGGGTTGCGGTGACTCTTCCCCGAACGAGTCGTTGTCGTCAATGAAGAACTGCGCGCTTGCATAATCGAACCTCTCCATCTGGGAGGCTCGACAAAAAAGCAAGGATAGCTTTTCGAGAGCCACGTCCAGCAGGCCACAGTTCTCGATTCATCCTCGATAATTGTAATGTGATGATAAGGAGCTTATAGCCTCTTGTTATCCTCCAATAGGGACGAACAAGACAAAGGGCAGAGAACCAGAATGCTAAAAGATTACCATTATGATGACATCTCCCCGTCCTCTCAACACCCACATCAGGTCAGCTGTTCTTAATTTGGCCTGCAGCACCAATTTAGCTTAAATCCAGAGGTCTGGGTGCACCGAGGGGTAAATCATGACCCTTGTTTGTAAGCAAGATTCCCATTTGAGTGCGTAAAATGGACTATTTGTGTCCCCGAGATGCCTGGGTCACTGTGTCACTGAGGATGTGCGTAACCCTCTCGTAGGGTGAGAGAGAGGAGCTAATAGACACCTGCCCACACAAAAGCAACTGAAGTTGGTTATCATTTCACGTCCGAATGGACTTGTTTAAACTGAGCCGAGGAAAAACAATGAGCCTGATGGGCGTTTCGCGTAAACGCGACCCGCTGATTTTCAGACTGTTGCTCTGAGGAATTACGCTTGTATCATTTGTTATCAAAACCGGATTGTGTCGTTGATGATGAAATCAGCGAGAACTCGCATTTAAGTGTATTGGTAAAATTAGTTTAGGTTTCTTCATCAAGAAGTCCTCCCCTTGGGTTCTCGCCTCTGGCACCAAGCCTCGGCTGACCTCTGGTCTTTGTCCTGAGAACCCTGGCCTGCCCTCTCCACCCTCCAGTCTCAGTGGCCGCTCTAAACTCTGTGGGAAACCCCCCAGTGCTTTGTGTTGTTTTGGACATTGTTTGTCTCACTAGATAATGTCTCCTCCCCACTGTTTCTCTCCTTTTCGGACGGGAGCCCCCCATGCGTGGAGCAGAGTGTCCGGCGCTCAACGTGGGATGGCCAGATGAAGACGTGACCCCCGGGGGGGGGGTCCTGATATCATATTCATCCCGCTCCCCAGGACAGTGACGAACAGAGAAGGATGCTGACGAGCTGGAATCAAAGATGACACTTTAGTTTTGATGCTGTCGAAAACTTGTTCGGAGTACCTCTACATTTCATTTGACTGTCTTCTTTTAAATAGAACAATAATTTTACAGCCACAAAATAGTATTATGATTACCTCTAAGATAAACATAATATTCTCAAACCTTCTGAATCAGCTTTGCAATAACTGTACTCTTTAGTTATCTTGATGCGGTAGCGGTACATCTTGTATTTTCAAATCGACAGGTATAAATTCTAACCTGGTATCTCTCAATTCTAAGGTGTTATCTCAAATTATGTGTAAAATACGATTAGATGTTATTATTTTAGTGACTGATCTAACAGGCGTAGAATCTGGTAAAGCATTCGATCATTCTCACTAAGCATCTCAATTTTTTTCAACAAAAGTTTGTTCAGAATGTTGAAAGATCTTTTAAACGCAAGATATGCATATTCAAACAATATCTTATGATGTGTATACCCTAGCTAATATAAGCAGGTAGGTGAAACCATTTCCTAGAGTATTTCTCTAAAGAAAAAGTGAGAGCACAGTGAGTCACTGTAATGTTGTATCTGCATTGTAAGTTCCCTTAGATAAAAGCGTTTGCTAAATACAAAAACATAAAATTACAACATAACATAAAATCCATGTATCCATCCTGCCAGTCTTAAATAAAAAAACGAAAATAAGTGTGTGCACCATTGTTGTTTTGTTTTCATTTGCATGTGGATCAAAATTCAAGGTAAATAAAATCCTTTAAAATGTTTTTTTGCTGAAGTTGCATCAGCTATTAAGTTTCAGGCAAGTGTGATAGGACAGCAAAACTAATCTCTGTGAACAAAGCATTACAGGATTTACATTCTACTACAAATTAGCAAGAGTGACTTGAAATTATACCATACTATGGTATTTCAGATGGATTATCCCAATATGAATGAAAACATGATACACTAATATCTCAAGATACTAGAGTTTATTTCTTTGACTAGACTCTGAGAATGTGAGTGTCCAATGTATAGATGGGTTATTTTCACAACTCCAATATGTTTGACCTATCATTAGCTAAGAACCCTGCACTTTAAATACCTTGTTTACACCAAGGTTCTCGACTAATGAGGATTTGCTCCGGCTTTAGACCATCCCTCCAAATCTTTGGGAATACGACAGTCACCCTATTCTGTCCTGCGAACTGTGATGTCATTCATGATTGAAATGAGTTGCCAATCGACCCCCTGCCATATGACCCTTGTTAACTGTGAGTTAGCATGCTGCATTCAAGGTGTGGCCATCTGTGTGCCTTGTTGTGTTGAGGTCTTTCCTCCTCCCTCGCTCTTTATCATCCCTCCCTGCATTCAGGGGCAGCGTAGGGGTCAGAGGAGGTCTGGTCAGTCACAGGCTACTTTTTAAACCTTCCGATGACAAGGAGCTTCATTCTCGTTATCACCCATGAATAAGAATTGTACCTTTTTTGCTAAATGATATAATAACCATATGTAATCATTTAAAATGCTACACAACTTCTCAGAGGAAAATTCTGTACTTTTATTCTCTGACTAGATAATGATGATCATATCAAGGTAAATAAAGATATTCCAGTCATCTGAAATTCTATTCAGAAATCTGTAAAGATATTTTTACTTTGCAATGTTTCATTTGTTTATTAAAAAAAAAAGTTTAATCGGCTTATTTGAGAAGAAAATTTCCACTTTTACTAACAATTTTCATGTGAAACGGTTCAGTCTGATGTTGGTGGTGATTGTTCCATCTAAAATCTTTCACATAAAGATATCAGAGGCTTCTGCTGGAAATGATTTAACAGGCAAAACCTGTCAATAGTGGATAAGCATGGCACCCTCTATTGTTTTTTTTTTGCACTGACCGGATCTTTTAAAAAAAGTAGGGAGTTGAACTTTGAACTGATGAAGGGTCATCCACCCCTCTTATCATTCAGCAGCATTTATTCAGTTTGGGGTTTGTTTACAGTGTTGACTAACAGTCAGAACATATCATTGCCTCTTAATGAGAAGAAAGGGGGGAAAACTGATGACTAGTGCTCTTTATCACAGTTTAATTGATACATTTAGAATCTTCTGACACATTTTTCACAACATGCTGCTGGATATCGCCGTTTTCCTCTTGAAACTGTACTTTCACCGTCATTGGAGAACAGTTTTTCACTCGACACCTGATGATCATAGTGTGGTTGGATGCTTGCAGGGTGCAGGAACTGAGATCAGGCTTCTCCTCCTCAGACGGCCGACACACCAGCTCGTCGCTGTTGATGGAATATACAGTGCGTTTCCTCAAAAAGTCCGGGCTCTCGCACAGCATCCTCTCCGGCATCTCTAAACTCTGACCATGCTGCAGCACCCAGTCGTGCAGGTACCACATGTGGCAGTCGCATTTCCAGGGGTTCCCATGCAGCCTTAAAATGTGCTGGACGAAAAAAGTGTCTAAAAGGCCTACCGGGAGGTTTTCCAGCTGGTTGTCCGACAGGTAGAGCTTCTGAATGAGCATCTGGTCCGCAAACTGGTTTTCATGCACCTTTCTCAGGCCGTTCTTGTGGAGGTTAATAGCTGTGAGTCCCAGCAGATCCTTAAAAATAATTTTGGGCAGATAGCTTAGCTGGTTTTCGGACAAGTCCAGGCTATCTAGGGCTGTAAGGTTTCTAAAGATGTTTTCTGGAAGACTGGAAAGCTTGTTAGAAGACAATATAAGCTCAGTAAGTGAGATGAGACTGCTCAGAGATGACAGCTCAGTCAGTCTGTTGCCTTTCAGGTTAAGTTCTTTCAAATTGGAGGTCTCAAACCCAAACACGTTATCACTGAAGGTTGTCAGGAGGTTATTGCAGAGGTTTAGCACCCTCAGTTTTTTCAGCTCAGAGAAGATGGCATCGTCTAGCTGTGCTATCTTGTTCCCCTCCCAATGAAGTTCGGTCAGCTCAGGAATATTTTGGAATGTGTCAGATGAAACATTGCGAACGAGGTTGTAGTTTATTTTCAGAATTTCCAGCTTTTCCAAACCGGAGAAAGTTTCTTTTGTCGCCTCTTCAAGTTTATTCATGGACAAGTCCAGGACACGCAGCCTGCTTAGGTTTTGGAAAACAAGAGGAGGAAGTCCTGATATCGTGTTGCTCTTCATTTCAAGTGTTTCTAGTTGTTTTAATGAATCAAAAATTCCCGGAAGCACTGTCCTTAACCCATTGAAGTTGAGTAACAGTTTAGTTAATTTTTTCTGTTTTGAAAATGTTCCAGGAAGTAAATTGTCCAGCCAGGGGTTGCCGCTGATCTCCAGCTCCTGAAGTTCTGTTAAATTCTCAAATGAGTTCAGGTGAATACTTCGCAGAGCATTGTTCATTAAGATTAGCTTGGTGAGTTGTGGGCTGTCCTGTAGGCTGTCTGCGAACAGGTACCCCACAGCTGATGTCATTACAACCAGCTCCTTGACTTGGTTCGACAAATTCCTGGGAATGTACGCCATCCTTTCGTCAGCGCAGAGCACTTGAACAGGTGTGAAGCACTGGCATCTGTCCGGACAAAGGTTTTGCCCGTCACTGTTTCCGTTGTGGAAACAGAAACCCAGAAGCAGCATCAGGAGAGTCAGAAACAAATCTTTGTCCATTTTGTCTGCCGAGATATGAAGACAGCTCACGTGAATTGACCAAAATGAGCGACATCAATTTGATAAACGTGGGGAAACATGCTGTTCACATACACATAAACAGTCATTTTTAGGTTAAAACACATCCGTTCCAGTTAAAGTGAAAAAGACATCCACATACCGTTGTTTTACAGAGATCCCTCAGCACTGAGACAAAAGTCTGTGTGGATCCACAGCAGCTGAGGCAAACTGGAAACAACAACCCTGAATTAGGTAAGACATAAACCTTTGGACAGTGGCCAATTCCTGATTTCGTTTGCTCACACACACAAAAAAAACGTGTCCCTTGAGATAAGTGGGCGGTTTGCTTTAGCAAATGTGTGTCATTGATGGATGAAACAGATAAAAAATAAGCCTTAAGAGAATGTTAGCTTGGAAAACTAAATATTCTTTCTATTATTTTCTCGATGCAACAGTGCATGGAGAAAACCATTTAACACAACGACAGTTTGTCAATAATTTTAGCGACAAAAATAAACAAATGTGGAACTTTAAATAGTTTTATTCTATTTTTATGAAAACACACATACACTTTAATTGAAGCTCCATGGTAAAAATATTAAACATTTTTGAATGGCAAGACGTTTTGTTGCAGTAGATATTCGTTCCCACAGGGTGTCACCATTTTCCCTCGGACCTCTGCCAGAGGTGATGGCATTCCTAGACCCACCCTTTCTGGATGACTTTTCCTTGAGGATGTGCCGGTAGACACCTTTGTGTTTGGAGCAGAACCACAGCACAAAACCACCAGGATTAACCAGGATTTTTGAACACCATAGATCTTTTCTCTGCCCTCTCTGTATTTTTTATTTTTTTAATCTGTGCTCCATCCTCATCAGTTTGTGGAATTGAGCAATGGCAAACGCAGGAGTCCAACTTCTTGGCTTTACGTTAGCCTTCATTGGTTTTATTGGCACCATAGCATCCACGGTTATGGTGGAGTGGAAAGCCTCATCCTATGCAGGGGACAACATCATCACGGCTCAGGCCCTCTATGAGGGCCTCTGGAAGACCTGCGCATCACAGAGCACGGGGCAAATTCAGTGTAAAGTCTACGATTCACTCCTCCAACTGCCAGGTAATGCTTCGCACATTACGTTTGAACTTTTTCAAGTCATAGAAAAATGATTACAATTATCTTCCCAATCAAAGTCTAATGGGCTATTTGTAATATGCTTATAACACATTCAAAAGTAAATTGTTCGACAAACTTGTTCACTGACTAAACAAAGGCCATTGGACATTGAATGATGTACAGGTTTCAACAGTTAATCTGTGTCCATGCTGAAGGTTGACTGGCTTGTACAACACAAAGTGGGTAAAATGTTGAGGCCCATTCAACCCCAGAAGTTATTTGAGCGCCCTGTTTTGTCTGTCCACCTGCATGCTGAGACACGTTTGTCAAATGCCAGCGGCCGTCTAATCAGGGTGAACCTTTTGGAATAGGGAATGATAGAAAAATATAGGATATACAGCTTTTTCAGTGCTGGGTTTTTAACAGTAATATGTTTGTTTGGTGTAGATGTTTTTTTCCTTTTATGAAAACTGACTGATACTAGACTTGTAAAAAGCAGTTCTCAAAGGAATGTGATAAGTATGTAAGTAAGTATTTTGAACTCAATGGACTCCAGTTTTGCATTTTTTAAAAAATGTTTTGGTCTTTCTAAACGCTTCATAAACACTTTCAACAATAGAAAAAAATTGGAATTCCTATGATTGAATTTCTATTTGTAATTCTTGTTTTTTATATGATTCATAAGAGCAAACAGAAAACAAAGAGTGAAAAACATTTTGGAAAACCCGGGTGCGAAATGCTAATAAGATTTGAACCGTTTTAAAATGTAAGAGCAGTGATTGAAACACAAATAACTCAGCAAAACAGGAAATGTTAGAAGTATTTTAGACTTCCAGTGAAACCTGCTTTAACCTAGGTGGGTCCTGTGGCAAAACCGTGTCTCTACAGGCATTGTGCAGGGCACACGCGGACTGATGCTGGGCTCCATCTTACTGAGCTTCATTTCCATACTGGTGGCAGTGGTGGGCATGAGGTGCACAACATGTATGGCTGACCAACCCCAGCAGAAAGACAAAGTGGCTCTGGCTGGTGGTGTCATCTACATTATTTCTGGTGAGAATGCGATTCGGACCGACTTTTACAATTCCTAAACATTTTCGATAAAAGATCCATTTGAGGAGATAGCTTTATGCCACATCTC
Organism: Menidia beryllina; assembly: GCA_013363375.1. NCBI lineage: Eukaryota > Metazoa > Chordata > Actinopteri > Atheriniformes > Atherinopsidae > Menidia > Menidia beryllina. The sequence continues at coordinate 1,183,607 of JABUIW010000209.1, forward strand.
ACACGGTGTGTTCATTTTTTCTATTTTCAAAGAGATTAATCCTGAACGATTATGCAAAACTTTTAATATTTCATATTGAGAGTTGTTTCTTCTCATGATTTTCCAGGGATGCTTGCTTTGGTGGGAACGTCCTGGTATGGCCAAAGAATAGCACACGACTTCTACAACCCCTTTACTCCAACTAATTCCAGGTAAGGTGGTCCTACTGAGTTATTCAGCATGAAGCCTAAGCTGTCTCTCTGAGCAGATGCATAGTAAGCTGGTGTACACTTGGCAACCAAACTCTCAATCCTTTACAGTCTGTTTCAAACAAACAAAAAATGGTTTAACATAAAAAAATAGTCTACATAATGCTGATCAACCAACTAGTTTGGCATCTTAGCAACTTAAAATATAAAAAAATACTAACATAGACACACACAAAAAGAATTTTCTCTCTACTTTTTTCTCCCGTTTTTAAACACTGAGGTATATTAACATGGACCACTAAAGAAAACTACTTGACTCTTAGGGTAGCTACTGCCTTTAATTTTGGCTTAGCGTTTTACACGAGTAACCCTAAAAAAATAAGGGTATTTTTTTCCACCACAGCAACTAAGTCCTATTGATTACTGATTCAAGTTTAAAGTAGAATATAAATCAAATGTTTGAATAATTTGACTCACCAACAAAGTTGTTGCGATGGATGTATATTTGATACGTTTTATGTTCACACATGTAGATTTACGATACTGTAAAACGTTGACATAAAAATTTACATCCTTTTGATGTGTTTTGTTTGCAGGTATGAATTTGGGAGCGCCCTGTACGTCGGTTGGGGGGCTGCCAGTCTAACCATTATAGGTGGCTGTTTCCTTTGCGCCAACTGTTCCGGCAACACCTCAGCGAAACCTCCTCGTTACCCACCTTCTAACACAGGGACCACTGGCAGGGACTTTGTGTAGGAGGATATCTCCTCCTCCTGTCTTTCCTTAGTGAAGATTGCTCCATTTTAAAGGTCAATAACTGCTAATCTTTTAGTTTGCAGCCTGTTTATTTGAAGCTGATGTTACCGGTATCTGTGGCAGTTAAAAAATCCACATATAGAGGCAGTTACAGCATTAAGAAGCATTGAAACCAGCAGTTTAAAACTGATTATTAGTTGTTCAAAGTAAGGCCAGTACAATAGATTCAAATATAAATGTAGTCCAATGGTCTACTGCTATTGGAGTATGGTCACTTTTTTTCACTTCAAAGTAAGTGTGGATGTTTTCTTAATCTTTACTTTTGCTCTTTTGTGTCATCTTCAATCTTGACCTGATTGTTTTGTATCATATAAAATAAAATTCCTGCTACGTTTCCATGGTGGTGCCCCCCCCCCCCAACTCTGTACATTAAATATTTTAATTCATTATACAAGTGATTTGTTCAGTTAATTAAAAGTTGACTGAAAACAGCATACAGCTCCTGATCACAAAATTGTCTTTAAAATACAAAATTCAAAAAGTCTTTCAAAAGAATGTTGAATATTACTGTAAGATAATGCTTTTTAACTGCACTTTGATGGAAGACTTTGGATGAAAACTATCTGTAAGATGTCTTTTTAAAAAAAACAAAAAAACAGGCGTAGTGTGTAACAGGGCCAGAAATGTGTTGCCTCAGGGGAGACAAAACATATCCAAACGCAGAAGGTGAAAACTGTAGAAGCCATTCCTCAGTCTTCCTGTTCCAACACGCCTGTTCACTGAGGAGTTTGTCACAAAAACTGAGTTTCAGAAAACTCATAAGAACTGCGTCTGCCTCTAATTTAAATTCTCTGGGGAATTTTTTAGTTGTCCGATTGTGTATTCAAAGGTATGTTATGATTGTATAAACTTTGAAATAAAAGAGAGGATTGAAAACCGGTTTGTGTCACTTTCTTCGCTGTGCCAAAACAACTTGTGATGATTCATTATTGAGGGGCCGCATCCTTACAAGCAATCTTTGATGCCAGCGAAGGAGGAGAAAAAAGAGTGAATCCATTTCCAGTTGAGCAAAAATACAAATACCACCACCATTTGATAATTGGGCTTGCTTGGTGAACACGTATGCCCCCTGCAGCATCGTCGTAAAGCTGCACAATGGCAGAAAGACACTCTCAGTAAGTCAGTCTCCAAATCTGGTAATTAAGGATTGCTTTCCTGCAGGTTTTAGATGTTTACCTACTTCAACACACCTTTCTTACATCTACGGCAGACTTGTACAGAATCTATCAATAATTTGAAAAGATCTTAGTAGGCAACATTTTAATCACAACCTCATTTTAACCACAAAAGGGTGTTTAAATATGAAACGTAGTGCGTGTTGAAGCAGGTAAACCTCTAAAACCTGCAGGACAGCAGCCCTGGAGGACCAGGAGGAGCGGAGAGATGCCAAGTGTGTATGGTCACTTCCCAGTAAATCTGGGAGTGTTTCTTTTCAGAGATTGCTTGCTTTCATGAACAGCTGTAGGTCCTCTCCAGGTAATACCTTCCACCTAACCATGTTGTGGATATTCAACTTGAATTATGTCGTTTATTCTGTACAATGTGGATTTTTTCCCCCACTATAGTAGCAAAAAAAAAAAAACTACAAAGAAGAAAGCTTTTTCATGGATCCATTTTCGGTCCTTTTTTGGTTTTTAGTTATTTCCTTGTTTTTATGACGTCTCAGTGCCCTGGTCTATACCAAGGCACTAATATAAGTTTTTTGTTCTGAACTTGTCCTCATTGTTTAGATATGTTTCTTCTCATACCCCTAGATGTCCTCAGCTGCCTTGGTCTTTCTCCCTGGTCTCTTTTAAACCTGGATCTTCTCATTCAGCCACAGATCCACTTTGTCAGATATTTTTTACAGGGGTTTGACAACCAATGAGATCAAAATCATACCTAAATTTATTTACATGAGTTACAGTTTGACTTCTCAAAAATTAGAAGAGAGAAAAACATTACAGCATGTGTGTCAGTATAGTACAGGGAAACATGCAAGCACATTATGGGAAGGGCTTTCTTCTTCTTTGCTTGGCAATGAAACCGAATGAACATCTCAAACTTGCATTCTTATGACAGAGCCCTTACTCTCACATTACAGTTAGATTTAATAACATCAGCCCAAACCGAATGGACTAGATGAAATAAATTATCTTCTGGACTTTTATATAACTTTATAGATTTGGTCTGCAGTAAAAAAAATATGTATTATAAATCTACACATAAAACCAAGTACAGTAAAGTCTCAATTTTCTATCCTCAACATCAAGAAGATATTTAATTTACAGCCCCCGATTTAGGTCTTCAATGCTGCCCCAGCATAAGCATGGATTCAACAAACAAGAGGGATCTGAATAAATCATCTGGCCATTTAGAATATGGTTTAAAGAGCTAGTGAGGGCAAGGTTAATGTATGGAACGTATGTATGTATAGAACTTTTGTTTGAATTTGTCCTAATTGTACTGAATACTGCAATTCATGCTTTAGCCTCTTTTCATTTCAACAATGCTGAGTATATAACGAAAAGTGCAGAAAATATGACTGTGCAGTGTGTGTGTGTTGATCAGTCTATCTGGAGCTCTAAATGGACTCTAAATGAAACAAAAAAGTTGAATTCACAAACCACTGTGTAGTTTTGATGAATGTGTCTCCTCTACTGACATTTTGAAGTATTCAGCTACTTGGATATCTGCAACAGTCACAGTGCATAGATTAGTTAACAATCACCAATGCTACCATCATATGGTTTAATTTGAACAGATTCCTTAAAATACAGGAAAGATATTTTGATGGGTATAAATCATTCCTTTTGAAGCCTTCTTAGGATTAAAGTAAGAACCGAAAGCAACAAATCAAAGTTACCCAATTTACTAAATGTTATTCTGTGTTGTGAAAATGAGCAAAAGGAGTCATGCCACTACTTATCTCGAAATATTTTATTCACTTTTGTATATTCTGTTGCTCATTTGAAACTCTCAGGTGTTTAAAAAAAACAGAAGTGACTTTTTTTACCTCCCGAGATGGTGAAACTCAATATGGGTTACAATAAATGTCCACTAGAGGGGACCAAAAGACATGCCATGGATATCGTTGTCCTTTTAACTTGTTTGTGCCGCTGTGCAAATGACAGCAAAGACATCCAGCTCAATAAGAACATTTTCAGAAAATATTCATTTGGAAAAACATAAACTTTTCTATTCAAAATCATATTGCTATGACTATTCAACAGGAATCGGGACCGTGTAAGGTGACATTGGCAGAGGATCAACTATGGGCTAAAGAGGTTAAGTGATTTACTCTGAGATTATTTAGACAAGGATCTATCCTCTGATCCAGTGTCAGCATGTCATTAAACGAAAAGGAATTCTCTTCATTTGGGATTCTATTAGATTACACACATCAGCATTTAAAAATTTGGAAAGTTCTCATTAACGAAATCCACTGAACATCCTTAGTATCAAAAGAGAAACAGCAGAATTTATGAGGACGTTTTGGTGAACGGACGAAAAGAGATCGCGTCGTGTAGTTTGCTCTTCTCACTAACAGAGGTAATTCTTTAATAGACTTATCTCAATTAGTGGGCAAACTCTGCTCCTCCGCTTGCTCCCTAACACGTACGCCGATAAGCTGAAAATGCCCGTCACTGCATCCTAAACATAAATGTTTGGGATTCTCAGTGCAGTGAGCTAATAAGTAAACAGATTATGCAAACAGTGAATCACAGCGATCTATAATATGGTCTCCCGTTTGACCTTTAACCCCACACTGTTTATCTTCACACAGCTCTAAGAATCATTTTAAAGGAATGTAAGCCAAACTCAATCCCAATTGCCCCGGAGGTTACCATGGGACAGCAGCTGCAGGCCGAAGTTCAGGGTGAAGTTTGCCATTTTCTTACATCATACATGGTACAGCAAATAATCCATTAGGCGTGAGCAGCAAAAGCTTTTTGAAAAAAAAAGTATTTTTTAATACTCTTTCTTTAGCAATTTAAACCGAAGGCTGATGAAGCGGATTAATGGAGCAGCACTTAACTCAGGGTGTTCTCCCCTTTTTCGTCTGGTATTGGATTTGGAGGGGATCCAACTCCTTCCCAAACTGCTGCAATCAGCAGAGTGCGGCTGCCCGACATCACAGAAAAATCAATGAACGGGATCAAAATCAAGAGGGGAAAACAAACTGCTCTTAAGATAATTTCCATCCTTCATTTACTCCTCGTGCCGTCTTGAATACGACCAGCTTCCTAAATGACATAGAATTAGAATAAAGTAAACACTTCCCGATCAGCTGAAAAGTTTTTATCATACTGATGTTGTGCATTCAAGTTTTGGGTTAGGTTTAAAAAGTTAGATGTTAATTTGGCAAAATTGCTGGATGAGTTTCTTTTTTGTTTTATTTTTCAAAGTCATGAGAACTGTTTTTGAGTTGTGACATATGAGGGATGGGGATGTCTACAATTAGAATGTACTGTGTTACACGTGCTTCCACGACGTGTTCTTTTTTTCAACGATTTTGACAGCTATCTTGGTACACCACACTTTTCCTACAATACGGCTTCAGAATCACTGACGCAGTTATGCATTATGACGCAAATATGCACATTATGCAGAAATCACAAGGAATGATTTCTCCAATGTACAATCTCTAAATTGTATTTAAAAGGGACTTTTTCTTCCAGAGAAGTATTTATCTTCCGAGTTATATAAAAGATCTTTGTCAACAACAGCTTTAGGCTTCTCTTTTTTTCTTATTAGTGGCTTTCTTGCAGGATTGCTCCCTCCTCTGTCAGTCTTTCAGTGTGAGCCTGAGATTGTACTGACTCCTCCACATGCTGGGCCTGTCAGATCAAAATAACCTGATCTGTTAATTGGATCACTCCAGAGCTGTGACACCATGTGGACTGTCCTTAACGCATAGTTTGCATATCCACACGGGGATCACCATTCTGCGTGTCATTTTAGTTTGACTAAATTAAGCGTCAATATTGATACAAAGCAGTGAAGAAATTTCAATAAATTAAATGTTTTTTTTTTTTGCAGATTTGTGCAGTTTGTTCAGTGTAAACCACAAGCTGGTCTTACTAAAATGATTAAACTGAATAACAGTAATTCCTCTGTTTTGGCTAAATGCAAAATGAACATGAGTGACTCATCTCATTTTGAGTTTTTCAATTAGACTCCTCGGAAGAATAAAAGCCCTCAAAGATGATGATTGAGAAGATGCACCAAGAGGCCCATTCACAAACACACAGTTCACACAGGGACAATGATGCTCACTTGCAGGCCAGATGATCCTTGAAGCTTAACTAATGAGCTGGGCTCCACTTAAAGATTGTTCATCCAACTTGGCAGGATATTCCAGTCTTCAACGTGCATGCTTGCGGTTCCGTCCATGCATTTGTGTGAAGCTGTTTCTGTGTGTGTGTGTGTCTCAAAAGCTTGATACGAGTGAGTGAGTCACATCTTTTTAATTAAGTCTCCCTGCGAATCGACAGCCAGCACAACCTGAAATTCGCTATCACTTATTCAGACTCTGCTGACCTCCTCCAACACCTGGATTTTGTTCTGCACACAACAGATGAGTGTCTCCATGGGAACAGTTCCTCTCTTCCTTCTTTCCCTTTCAAGATTGCACTGCTAAGACAAACATGAATCGCTCCATCTGAAGCATTATATGACATTCTTATGTGGTGCATGCTTCCGATGCGCATGTGATGGAAATGCACGCATGCCATGATTTCAAGACTGCGTAACGCACATAACAAAAGAAAAAGAAAAAGGAAAAGGAAAAGGAAAAGGAAAAGCTCAGTAGCGCTGGAAAATGACAGATATAAAATCTTCCAGGGAAACTTGATAGCTTAAATTTGCAACACTCTCTTTTAAGCTTCAACATGACCTTTAAGATACAAGCTGGATTGTTCACTTTATCTGCCTTTAAGTAGAGATGCATAACATACATCTACCCAAACTAAAAGCCAATGTAATGGGAAATCCACCATCAAGATGATACCCATTCATTTTAATGTAAAACGTTTGGGAAGCTACTCCATGTTGTATGAATAATTTCAAAAACCTCTCTGTCTCCACTTGGTGTAGATTATGGATTCGTTGTGGGATTCCCCAAAATATACAAAGCAGCTTGACCAAAAATGTGAATGAGAGTCATTTAAATGCTGGCATACACACACACACACACACACACACATGCAGAGAGACACTGGCAGGTGTCGCTGCAGCAGCTCTCTGCATGCCTCCTCTCATCTAAATGGGAACAATTCTCTCTTTACCTTGGCTTTTTCAGACTAATGCCACACCCTACCTGAAGAAACATATTTGAGGTAGGACAATAAGGGTGTGCCTTTTTTCTCTCCTCAGCCCAGTATTATTCTGAACACTTTGTGGTCCAGCAAGTGATGCTTTCTCTCGTTCAATGTTCAGTTATTGTGAGAACAAGGTGTGCCAGTGAAAAGTTTGATTGAACCCAATCAGATACATGAATCAGTTCCATTTGAAATTCTTATCAATTGTATGTTTTTTATGACACCATAGTCTTTACCTTTAGCGCAAACTCAGTAATACATCTTTGAAGATATGGAAAACAGCAGCTGCTAAACAGAAAAATATGCAGTGTTACACAATATGCTGTGGATTTCCATTCATTCCTACACTGTTTGCCCTCTGGGAACTTTTGCAAAATCTTGACTCCAGCCTAAACAAATCCAGTCAACCCTCCACGTGGCAGACACATGGTTCTGATCATGAGACCAAAAAAGTCAGTGATGTCTCGCTTCCAAACCAAAACAGACTTAACTGCTCCAGCAGTTTTCTTTTTCTTTTAAATTTCTCATTAATTAAATATATCATTTCCAACATTTCTCATTTTGTTTCCTCTGGATATTTTTACCAAATATCGCTTGAGCTGCATATTTGTTAAATACTCATATCCATTTACAAATGTAAGTTGATCATCCTTTGCGTTAAAGATTAATGCACACAATACAATAGAGCTGAAAACTGTCCGTTAAAATGTAATCACATGTCTGATGATTAAGTCTACGGGCAATACTCATAGAACAAGTTCTGTAAGGCAAAGGGTGTTACCAGTTTAATATTACCAAATTAAAGAAGAAAGATCAGCATCACTAAAGTATGTTTTCAGGTCAGATTCATCCTAAATAGTACCACTTTAAGGTGTTTTATTAAAACTCACTATGAAATTAGTTAAATATATCTATCTATCTATCTATCTATCTATCTATCTATCTATCTATCTAT